>JAWRVF010000160.1:0-555696 GCA_036785485.1 Physcomitrellopsis africana | reverse complement strand
AAGCATCTGAATCAAATGGACATTGGAGTGCGATCTCTGTACCTGCCAACATCAAACCTCGAGGTAGAAGCTGGCTTGATATCATAATTGTCATTTCTTAAATACTGGTCCGGCTCGAATGACGACATGGGAAGGGAGTTGTTCTTGGCGAAATCTGAACTAAGCTGGTTCATTTCATTGTACTGCTGAAGGTGCTGCATTATAACATTGGTTTCTTGCGCCGAACTCGCATTCACCACGCACGTGTTCCCTCCTAACGAGCTCACAATTTGTTGCATCTGGGCCTGCTCAAAGAATATCAACCCGTTCCATATGTCAACTTCCAAGGATGGTACATGGTTAACTTCAGCAAACTAAGGTTTCAGGCAGCTTGAGATTAGTAGCTACCTAACCTGATGGTTGAAATTGTGTTGCTGCTGTACCAAGTAGAGTTGTTCTCTAGCCATGGCAAGCTCATCGTTTAGCTTCGAAACCTGATTTTGCAAAATCGTAATGACGCCCAAGCAACCGTGCACGGGATCCTTTTCTCTGGTGTCGGCCTCGTAAGCAACCGATTTCACGGTGTCCTCACGCTTGCTGGGGTCGACGTGCTTCAGAATGCGGAGAATATTGGAGACGCCAAAGAGCTTGTGCACGTTCTGAAACCTTTTAGGCTGGTCAGATGGGAAGTAGGGTGACAAGGGGCAGTCGGGGGTGCACTTCCTGCGCTGGTACTTGCAAGCGGCGCATGCAGTATTGCCGCCTGCACCTGTCATCTCGACGATGATCTAATCAAATTTATACCGTCCTCGATCTAGATACTCACTGAACCGCTGAAGATTAAAAAAATAAAAGAAAACCGCAACTCAACCTCCTTCTAGAAGCATACCACAATGTTGATCATCCTGACACAAGCCTGTGTGATTGTAACACTCATCGCGAAGTTCCACCGGCCATTATTCCAACCCCTACGCTAACGTTTCATTACTTGCAACCAGGACTGGGGCACCTACTGCTGGTGGACCGGCTCCACCCTACGCTGATGAAGCTAACTTCAACACGCGCGCGAGGGCCGACCTCCACCTCGTCATGGCGCGATCTGTCTAGCAGTATCCCCCAGAATATGTGCCTCGGAAACGCTAAATCCGACGGAATTCGCCGAAACACTCAGTCAATTGAGCCCACACCATGATGCCATGAATACGACCTCAGCGGACGACGCATGCCGCCTACTGGGACGTGCTAGCGAAATCACCACAGCATCCAAGCTTGGTAACCGAAGGGAGATTGGAATCGGTGAAGGCAGCGGGGACCCATGAGAGGGGACTGGAGAGCAAGATCACTGGAGAGGAGATGTTAAAGGTGAAAGGGACTCAAGGGTGAGGATTACGGGCAGGCAGCCTGGCTGAGGTGGGCCAGGTGGCGTTTAGGGCAATCACTCCTGAGAGAGCAAACAAGATACTCCTCACGCCTCCAGGTGCTGTGGCTCTGGCCCACCCCCTGCACTCCTTCCATCCCGTCCACTTACCCCCGATTGCCCCCCTTTCGAAATTCCCGCTCTCACCCCCCACATGACATGCCCTCTCTCCCTCCCTCCCTCCCTCCCTCATCCCATGTTCCCGGACTGTTCCCATCGTGTTCATGTATGTCAATGTTGCCATCTGCTGCTCGACTGGTGCATTCGCGAGTGCTCATTCCCATTATCCAGACAGACATTAATGGATCCATTCTGCCTTTGCTGTAATCGGCGATGTCCTGTGCATCTTTTGGTGGATTGGGTGTGCCTGACTGGCATGGCAGTGTGGGAAGTCTGTACAATTTATCCAGTGCTGCTTGATTATGCCATGATTGTTTGAGTTCCCCAGAAGGCAGTGTCTGGAAGTTCTCAACTCCTGACGACTTCATGCTTGTGGATAAAGTATTGGTTTATCCTCCTAGCGTTTCACTCCGTACCCTTTTGTCCCCCGCGTATGAGAGCGCCCCAGTCAGTGTTATTCAACCAAAGCCTCCACTTTTCCTTTGTCTATTTCTAGTATTCGTCCGGTTCAAGTGGGCTGCTTGTAATTTATCTATTCCGAACAATAACCCATCCAGTATCATTTAACAAAAAATTAATACTTTATTAAAAATAACGTTTTTTATTCTTGGATTTGACACCTAAAAAATCTAATAATTCCTAACAAAAAATGAAAATAAAAGTATATACTGGTTTCACGTATAATGGAAAAATTAATAAATCTTTTTGTGTGGTTTTATTTTTTAATTTTAATTTTCTAAATTTTTCAAAAAATATTAAAGTATAACTTATAAAATGAGACTTAGAATTAATAAAACAGAATCCTATAGAAAATAAATTTAAAAATTAAAAATATACTTGATTTTATTAATATATTACTATAAATTACTTTAAAAATTTAATAAAAATGATTTCTTCAAAATAAAAATTTTGAAGGAAAAAATTCATATTTATAATAATATTGCTAGGTGATTTCAAAAGTATTTTTTTTATTTATTTATCTCAATAACAGCTATCTTTGTCTTGTTTTGAAAAAAAATCAAGTCTTCACTTTAATGCTCTTTTTCTTTCCATTTGATCACTTCATAGGTAAGTCTTACTATAACATAGTCTAATGTGATTTCTTTGATCTTAATAGACTCTAATGCCATAATTAGGTAATTGTAAGATTTAGATAGGCTTACAAATAAGATCATGATAATTATACTTGAAATTATCTGAAAGAATAATATTGACATGTTATCAAAACCAGGAGTGCAATTGTTAAAAAAAATGACTATATTTAGTTATAGTAAGGATTGTGTAGCAGAATAATCCAGCATTACAAAACTATTCAAGTTCCTCTTTTTTTGCTCAACTTCCTCATTGTTTTAAAATCCCCTTATATTTTGGCCCTCAGAAGCTTCAGACGACCACTTGTCACAAACGCAGAATATAGACTGGAAGTCTAAATAAGAAGTTCATTTCTTTAGAGAAGGCTTCATCTTCACGCTTCGTCAATGACCAGTTTTTGATTTATTAAGATATTGTCGATAGAATTCATGTACCTTTTGTGATGCATTGGCAAGATTTTTGGCTGATTCCCATGTTCATTCATTAATATCATTTGAAGCTCCGATAGCTGCTTCACCAATCCTTCAACTGCTGGGTTGTTATTCACTGATAGACTCAATAGATCAAGCTTTGGATGGTATCCATAGTTGGAAAAGAATGGTGTTTTTTGAATCGATCCATGAAGGATGTTGTTATATGCAAACTCGGCTAGCGATAGATATGCAATCTAATCATTTTGCTGATAGTTGATGTTGCATCATGAATACTGTTTCAAAACTTAATTCACCTGTTCTTTTTGGCCATCAATTTGAAAATGGAATGTCGAAGAAAACTTGATGTCTACCTTCAATATCTTAAAAAGAGATCTCCAAAACTTTGATACAAATTGGGTTCTTTGATCCGACATGATATCATCTGGTAGACCATGATATTGATACACATTATCAAGGAAGAGCCTTGCTGTATCTTCGCTTGATGATGTCTTCTTACAAGGGATAAAATGTGCCATTTTTGTAAGCCAATCCACCACAACAAATATGCTGTTGAATGAATTTGATAGTGGCAGGTCCGTAATAAAATCCATGGAAATTAAAGACTATGGACGATGCAGAATAGGCAATGGCTGTAGAAGTCCATAAGGGCGATGCCGAGGGTTCTTGGATCTTAAACAAATGTCACAAGAGAGAACAAAATCTTTCATATTCTTCTATATTTAGAGCCACTAGAAATCTCGAGAAATAAGTTCCAAGGTCTTGCTGAATATAAAATGTTCTGCAATTGAAAAGTCATGATGAAATTGAAGGACTCGGAGGCGTGCTGGTCCTTTTGGGATATACAACTA
This sequence comes from Physcomitrellopsis africana, assembly GCA_036785485.1. Classification (NCBI taxonomy): domain Eukaryota; kingdom Viridiplantae; phylum Streptophyta; class Bryopsida; order Funariales; family Funariaceae; genus Physcomitrellopsis; species Physcomitrellopsis africana. The sequence continues at coordinate 551,806 of JAWRVF010000160.1, read as the reverse complement.
TTCCTCAAAGTATAAAAGATCTCCTTCGACCTTGAACTTATCATCATTGATATGCTGCTTGATATCAAAGGCTATTGAATCTTCTGTGGTCGCAGTACGTACTTGGTTGAGGAAGTCAGCATCAATTGGCACAACAACAACACAAATTTTGAATTGCTCTAGCTTTAACAATGTCATACATTGTTAATCAAGTGCTGCTTCTTCAACCTTCACCGCAAGATATGATCTTCTTGATAATGCATCAGATAGCCCTTGCTGCTTTCCAGGCCGATAAATAATAACAAAGTCAAATCTAGATAGCGACATATTCTATCGAGGTTGACGACGGTTTAGAGCCCGAGCCGACATGAAGTACTCTAGATTCTTGTGATCTGTGTATACGATCACCAAATGTGCAGCTCCTTCGAAGAAATGATGCTACTTTTGGAAAGAATCTACTATAGCAAAGAGTTTCTTATCATGGATCTCGTAATTGATCTCAGCTGCAGAAAACTTTTGTGAATAGAATACAACTGGATGAAGCTTATTGTCAATGCCATCTGCAAAAGTACGGCTTCTAAAGCAAAATTTGAAGCACCGATGTCGGGTAGAGAGAATTCGCCTTGGGAAAACGCCGGGTTCCTAGCTGCTACTAGAACTTGCAGGGAACATGAGAGGAAGCCGTGCAAGTATGTTCTATACTTGCACAATATTTCTTCAAGCTTTCAAGTTATACTTGTATTATACTTGTACAAGTCTTATACAAATATAAAGTATAAATACTTGAATAATACTTATACAAATACTTGTATAAATACTTGTATAAATCCTTGGTATAACACTTGTACAAATACTTGTATAAATCCTTGGTATAATACTTGTACAAATACTTATACAAATATTATGTATAATACTTGTAGAATACTTATAGAATACTTGTATAAATACAAGTATATATACTTGTATAAAAAGTATAAGCAAAGTATGTATGTATTCAAGTATACCTCAAAATACAACCGCATATGAGGAATACAAGTTATACAACAAACTGAAACTAAATAAATCACTAAAAATTCATCCAAAGGTCGAATCAAGCGTGCTTATAGCCTATGGAAAGCCAATAATCCATTGTAAAACATATCAAAATTTCACAAATAGATGACTTACCATTTAAAAGTTATGGCTAAAAGAAGTAGGCGCTAAAATTTCCAAGCAAATGCAAAGGCAGCAAAGCTCCTCTTCACTTCAGCCTTTGTTGTGATCACTTCCCTTCTCCAAATTGGACATGCAATAGCTTTTTAGAAAGCTCACTCCATCATCTAGCTTGCTCTAAAATTTCGCATGCATGCCTCTCAAACTCCAGATTTTGTAGCTAGTCGATTCTACTCTTCAAACCCTAGCAACAATTTTTCCTCTTTGACACTTCACGGCTCATAAAACTTTCATCAAAGCTCCAAATGTATTGATTTTTGTTTTTGTAGAAAGCTTACATAAGCTACTATAAGCACCTAAAATATCAAAAAGATTGAAGAGACTGTCCGACTTGGGTGGTTGAACAAAGTCTCTGCCCCTCTTCGTCGGGTGGCAGCAAACCCTTTCCCACTCTCAAGCTCACAACTTTTGCTCTCCAACTCCAAATGCTACAAGAGATGTCTTGATAGATAGCTAGCACAATCTTCCACACTCTCTATAAATTTCAGTAAGAAAGAGTTGAAATCAAACTTGCAGTGGCAGCTCGAAGTTTCTGCCCCTCTTCGTCGGGTGGCAGCAAACCTCACTCTACTAAAACAAGCATAACTTTTTGTTCACAACTCCAATACAAGCAAGTGAGTAGGTTCTAGAATTCTCACAACTTGAAGAACACACCCACCAATTTTCACTACAAACACTTCTATCTCCTCGGAGCTATCTCTCTCCAAAGTTCACCACTCAAAAACTCCTTTTCTCTCGGTCTAACAAGAGGAGTATATCTCCCTTTCTTTCTATATTAGACTATGAGACGCCCACATGGGCAGCCAAATCCTATTGGATGGGCCTTATTCACCCCATGCTCTTCTTTCTTACCCTTCATAAGGTCCATTCTACCTCAAAAGTCAACAAGAAAGGTAAACAACTTTTACCTTTCTTCTAATTACAAAAGAGTCATTCTAGGATATGAATAAGGTAAGAACAAAACAAATAGCCATCTTAATTCACTAATTAAGTGGCTATAATAAATCCTCTCCTTATAATATCTTCTAAAATAACCTCTAGCACTCACACATATATTAACAATAGATACAAGATTTTTCATATTTTTATACACTGCACATAAATGCAGTATGACACCGATTTCCAAATAAAAAGCCCTTGCAGAGTTTGGATGTACTAAGATTGAAGCTGTAATAAATGGCGTCTTAAGATTTTGAAATGCTTTTTTCGCTAGAGGTCCGCATTTGAGCTTATCCTTACACGTTGTCATATAGTAATTGCTTACAGTATGTAAAATCCACTCAAAATGCATAATATATTTTTAAGTTTAGATGTTTGTTAAAATGATTAATAAAATAAATTAAAAGGAGTTGTTGTAAGAAAATTTATTTTAGATTTTTACTTAGTTTGGTTATGGCTTTTAAATTATATAGAACCTAAATATTTAGTATAAAGCCTTGAGAGGCAATTGGGATCCAAAGAAGAAGAATTAAATTACTAAGAGGCCTATTTGGAAGGATGAAAATAAAGTGAAGATGAATGAAGATAAGGAATGAAGTTCTTCATTCTTTTTGGTCAATTTTCATACCCAATAGGCTTTGAGGAGGCTGCTTGCAACAAGAACAAGGGTTTTGGTAATTTCAAGAAGGCCATTTGAAAAACAAAGACTAGGGTTAGAAAGCTTATTTTTTGAGCTACAATTTTGGTGTAAAAATTGAGAGATTTGAAGTTTTTATAAGGGAGAAGTAGGCGCTTGAAGTTAGGATGTACAAATTGTATCTACTATCACTCTTTTGAGGATTGGAGTTGTATGAGAGCTTTTGGAGATCGCAAGGTGCGGCTAGAGAGGTGATTTCAAGCTCTACACCTGATGTGGAAGAATTTCTACAATAGAAGTTCTGAAGAAAGAGATATTGGGAGTCAAAGATAGCAATTTGAATTCCAAATTAGTAAAAAGGCCGTTTTATTCATAGTAATAGATTTTGCCATATCTTGAGTTTTTGGACGAATTTTTGTTTAAACATTTCCAAGAAGGTGAATCTTTGTGCTAAGAAGCTATATATCAAAGTCTCTTAGCATTTGGACATTGGATTTGTGAGATATGAAGGATTTAGTACATAGATATTTGTAAACAAGGATTTAAAGCTACCATTATGGTTTTCATGATATCCAAAGATTGATAAAGAATTGATAGTTGAAATTTGTTGTGCTAGTTGTTAAAAGCACATTAGTACTTTATGAAAAAATTTAGTAGATTTGAATAGTTAGATTAAGAGTTATAGGTTAATGAAGTTTGGAAAAAATTTCCCTCCTACGGATGAATGAGGGTTTAGAGTATTTTGATATAGTTGAGTGTTTTTGTAAAATAAGACTTATGTATTGGGTGTGGTAGCCTTAAAAGAAAAACTTTTGTAAAATTTTGAGGATTTTATTATTTTGGATGTTGATTGAATATTTAGTTGCAGCTACAAGCTCAACGCTTTCTTGAGGTAGATTCTCTCTACCATGACAATATTGGTGCTTCCACTAAGAGAGCCTTGAGGCATTAATTACTCAACAAGCCAAAATGGGAGATCAAAATCTTGGGTTTGGATTACCAAGGGGAGTAGGTGCCCAAGATTTATTTAGAGCATTTGCTCAATTTATGGATAAGAGGCAACGGAATCAAGGGAATGATAGGAGCACTACCAATGCCTTACAGGTAGTGGTAGATAAGGCTAGGAGGTTTGAAGGGAGAAACATTACCAAGTTCTTGAGAGTTTATACATGTGAAATGGAGGTACATGAAATTTCAGAGGTGAGAATGATTACCACCTTTGATTTAGCAGTGATACTTGAGATCAGGGAGAGAGTGTAAGAATTGCATGAAGAAATTACATCGTGGAATAGATTTGAGAAACTTTTGAAGGATGAATTTTTTGAAGAAGACTCAGAGAGGATGACCAAAAGATCATTTTTGGAGTGGATTGAACAAAGGCTAGGGAATCAAATGGCTCCAAAAGAATTGATTAGAGAATTTGAAAGGAAGTTTGGCCAATTACCACGGCAAAAGAGGCAACTATTAGACACTAGGAAGACTGAGTTATTTTTACAAGCAACTGATAAAAATTTGGAAGACAAGTTGCTTTTTCATCTTGCAGACAAGACATCTGAGAGTGGATTTACAAATAACTAGAGGTTGGTGAAAGAGACAGTAGGGCTTGTAGCCAAGGAGCAAAAGATTAAGACTCGGGGATCATTATCACTATTGGAGCCAATATCTGCAATTCTAAGTTCAATATTACTATAGAAGACAAACAAGGCTGCTCAAGATGATACCATTGAAGAGCTGGTTAAGGGTATACGGGATCTTAGGGTAGAAATGAGTGAACTTAAAAAATCTCAAAAGGCCAACTCATCGAAGACAATTGAAGGTTTGAAGGAATTTATAGAAAGATGCATGTGGTGTGATAGTCCAAACCACAAGCGTGGCATATGCAAAAGCTATAGAGCTGTAATCAGAGAGAATATTGTACACTTCAAGGAAGGGAGGATAAGACTAGCAGGTTTTGATGAGCCTTTGAGGACCAACTTTGAAAAAAGAGGTATAAAGAAGTTGGTAGATGAGCAAACAAGCAAAGGTCGTACCATGTACAAAAAGGGAGCACAATCTTATTCTATTACAGTTGAACAAAGTGCAACTAAGACTATTTCTCTACCAGTTATGGAGGCCATGATCAAGGGAGCTGAAGCTATCATGAAGATGATAAGTTGGAATGATCTAGTTGATGCTATTAATATCAAAGCATTTTTAAATGAGAATCAACAGAGTGATGATTTGAATGATGCTATGGTTAAAGAGAAGAGAGGCAGAGCTGCTCATGAAGAAGATGTTGTTGAACCTCTAAACAAAAGGAGGTCTCCAAGGAACAAGGAAGCTTCTCAGGGGCAAAAACTTGAGAAGATACCTTCTTCTGTCCATCTTGGCGATGCACCATTGCTAAAAGAATGGTGGGAGAAGGACAAAGTGAAGGAGAAAGATGACACAGGCAAGTCCAAAGGTAAAGGTCTTATCTATAAACTTCAATCTAATATTGAAACATCAATAGATATGAAGAATATCTTAGAGGAGATGATTTTGGATGCCAAAATTGAGTTCACTCTAAGAGAGGCTCTTGGTATTGCAAAGAGGGATTTTCACAAGCTAATTATTGATGTAATAAAGAAGAAGAGGCAAATAGCAGCTGAAGCTATTATGGTGGAAGCATTAGATACTCATGTGACTAAGGATGAGGAAGAAGAAATAGGACAAGTATTTGCACAAACTGCATCGTTAGAGTTTGAAAACATGGTTGATATGGAAGGCACGGCTCAAATCAATCATACCAAGGATATGGAAGGATATCAAACAAAATGTATATCAATAGAATCTAATAAAGAAAGGAAGATTATACAGGAAGTACAAGTTATTTGTTCTTCAAAAGGAGATGGTGATGAGATGGAAAGTGATAGCTACTTAGTTTTATATTAGGCTAGGGCTACTACAAAAATACAAGTGAGGTTGGGAGATTCTAAAGATTCAATTTTAGCCTTGGTTGATCATGGATCAGAAAATTAACATCATGTCCAAGCGGGTGTATGAGAAAAACAAGTGGCCAATTGATATCAACTATGGCTGGATGATTAGAGCTGCAAACAATGAGCGAGGCAATGTGTATGGAGCTTGTCTAGCTGTGAAGGCCAAGATTGGAGATGTGGAAGTGGAGCAAAACTTCTTTGTACAAAACTCTGCTATATATCCAGTAATACTTGGTCAACCTTATATCACAGTTGCTAGGATGGAGACTAAAGTCTTAGATGATGGTTCATATTATGCCAAGATTTATAGTTGTGATGGAAAAAAGGCTGTACAATTCCTTGTTGTGAAGCCTATTCATAAAAGACACAAAGAGCAGTTGAGAGAAATATCCTTAGAGCCAAGAAATAGATTCTTGGATTTCTAAATGGTACCTTTGTAGGATGGGGGCATAAGGGTGCAAATAGATTATCAACAAATCCCAATGTAGATAATTTGAATTTTAGTATTTTGGATTTGAGTGATGATGGATTTGTGAGCTTTCAAAGGATTAAAAATTTAAATCCTATAAATAGGAGAAGAGCAAAGAAGCAAGAGAAAAACTTAAAAAGAGTGGAATTAGTTTCAAATGATGAAGCTATAGTTGGAATACTAGAAGAAGCTGGATTGAAAGATGGATTGATGCAAGTTATAGAAAACTTAATTACAAGGATGGATAAGGATGTTATTGTAGAGATACAATCAAGGGAGGCTTATGAAGAATTGAAGAAGATGATAACATGCATTGTATCTATTACGAGCTATGGATTGAAACCCGAGGCTATTGTACAAACTAAATATAAGACTGTCATTAAAAAGGTGAAATCAGTGGCTACTCAATTACCACCTGATACTATGGAATACATCAAACAAGCAGTCAAGGAACTAGAATTGAGAGAAAAGCACAAAATTAGATATCAATTTTCTCAAGAATCATTGACTAAGCTGAAAATTTCTTGACAATACCAGAAAGAATGATGTTTCAAGAAATGCTTATTAGTCATGGTAAGGCATTTGCCTTAACTTCTGATGAAATTGGGTGTATGAATCCTAGTGTTGTAGCACCTATGGTAATTTTTACTATATCACATGTTTCATGGGATTTAAAGCCTATATTTGTACCTAGAGCTTTGCTTCCTAAGTTGATGGAATTATTAAAAGAAAAAGTGGAGATGAATATCCTTGAACCTTCAATTGCTCCCTATTTAAACAGATGGTTCACTGTACCCAAGAAACCAAGGGCATTGAGATTCATTCAAGATATGCAACTAGCAAACAGGGTGACTATTTGAAATATGGGATCAAGTCTTGTAGTGGATGAAGTAGCTGAACAATTTGCCGGTGTCGTGTTGTAAATCAAAACATAGTGTGAAAAACATAAAAGAATGCATTAAAATAAAAAGATTAAGATTAAAAGAAAGGTTGATAGAAAATTAGTAGTAAGAAGATACAATGAGAAAATTTACCTTGAAAAGTGAAATTTCTTCAAGTTAGTAAAAAGGAAAAGGTTGAGGAAGTGGAAAAGACATGGGCTAAGAGGTCTTTTTGACCAAGAGGATAAAGAAGACCAGGAGGGAGATGACAAGGAAGGGTCGTGAAGAAGAAGGAGGAGAGTTTTTTTGGAGAGATAGGGTTTCTTTTTGATAGGCAGTATACGTTTTTGTATGTAGAAGAAGCTTAGAGAGGATTTTAGGTACGAGTTTTTGTAAGTTTGTAGTAGAAAAGATAAGAAACTCATAGAGACAATTCTCATATCTTTTGATTAAGTATCAAGGGAGATATGAGTCGTGAAAGTTGCAGGTGTTTAAGACTAGGGCAGAGAGGGTTATTAAATTTCGGGCCTTGGTTCTTGGAAACCACTTAGACTTTAGTGGCGAAATTTGTTGGGTTTTTGTTCCTTATAGAGTTAACTACTTTGTGTCAAAATCTCAAGTCAATATGACCTCTAATCAAAGAGTTATGAGTGAAATTGTAACCGGTTTGAATGAAAAGAGAAATAGAGTGAAGGCAAGGTTGAGGGTTTGTATAGGCAGTGCATGTGTGTGGGTTTTTTTGGGTATAAAGAGATTTAGGAGACGAATTTGAGTGTGAAATTTGGTAGACAGGATCTATATAAGTTAAGGAAGAGATGAGTGTAAGTTTGATACTCATTAGTCTTATAAATAAAATGTTATGCTCTTTCAAAGTGACAGGGGTCTATCTTCAAATCAGTGAAGTTTGAGGGAGCATATCTTTGTGATCAGAGTATTATTTTGAGTAAAATTTGTTGGGATTTGTAGATATATGAGTCTTTTAAGTTGTGTAAAAAACTGATTGCTATTGGGTTATATTCGAGGAGTGATGAGGAAAATTGTGGTCAGATCCAGAGTTGTTAGAAGGCAAAATTAAAGAAGAAGGATAGAACCTATAACTCAAGTATGGAGAAGGCTCTTGGAGCAATATTTGGAGAGTGTTTATAACATGAGATAAGCTATAAGCCTACCAAATTTCAGCACTTAGGTCTTCTTTAATGAAGAGCAATGAAGGTGTGAAGCAAAGGGGGTCCAGAATCAAAGGCAGCATGGAGGAATTACTTTGACAACATGGTTCTCTCTAACCACATGAGCTATAATCAAAAGGTTTATGGGGTTTGCTTCTTTACTCTCTTAAGTACCTTGTATCCAAATTTTGCTTCAATTGATGTGATATCCTAGGATTTATGAGCAAAATTGAAGGCGGGTTTCTAAAGGCAGAATATGTTAGGGTTAATAAAGTATGTTTTGATGTAAATTTCTTCAATTTTATGAACTTTATGAATCTCATCTTGCACTTGAGAAACTAGAGGCAAAAAAAAACCCAGTGTTTCTTAAGGCTAAGACTCTCACCACGACACCGGTCATGCCATCTATTCTATTGGAGATTTATATTCTGGATATGATCAGTTTCAATTGGCTGAAGAAAGTAGAGATTTGACCACTATGAAGACTCCTTTGGGTTTAATGAGAATGCGTACCTTACCTCAAGGTGCAACCAACTCAGTGGCTCATATATAAAATACTATGAACTAAATATTGAACGAATTTGTACCTGAAAAGACCATTCTATTTTTACATGATATACCTATGAAGGGTTGCAAGGAAGAAGATAAGGATGAAATTTTGGATTCTAAAGATTGCAGACAATTTGTCAAGCAACACATTGAAGATGTGGCTCGGATATTGGAGAAGCTTGAGTCAATTAATTTGACATTATCTATAGAAAAATCAAGCTTTGGAGTTGGTGAAATTCTGGTGGTGGAATACATGTATGGCAGATATGGTAGAAAACCAAATCCATGAAAGATTGATGCTATATCTAGAATGAAGGTATGTGGAAGTGTTATAGAAGTTGAAAGATTTTTGGATGTATGTGTATTCTATCACATTTGGATGCCTCACTTCGCACATATCTCAGAGCCACTATACAACTTATTAAAAAAGGATAAGAAGTTTATCTGGAAGGATGAATAAGAAGTAGCTATGAGAAATTTGAAGAAGATTTTGAGTTCACTGCATGTCCTTAGACAGGTAGATTATCAGTGTGAGAGACGAGTGGTTGTAATAGTGGATACAAGTCCAATAGCAATTGGATGGACTATTGGACAAGATGATGGAGAGGGAAGGAGGTTTGCTATAAGATTTGGAACTAGGATTCTTATAGAAAGACAAAAGACTTATCCACAAGTTAAAAGAGAACTTTGGGGAGCACTCACTATTCTAAAGACTGAGAGGAATTATTTTATTGGAGCTAGAGTGGTTTTGGAGACAGATTGTTTGCCTTTATTTAAGATGGTAATCAACTGCACTACTCTAGAACATTGGTATGTTGAGATGGATAGCCTATATTGAATCCTGTTTTGATACACATTATTGGTAAAAAGAACTCAGTGGCAGATTTGCTGTCTAGAGCTAGATATACCTTTGAAGAAGAGATAATAGCATATGAAGATGGTGAACATCAAGAGGAGAGGAACTACAGATATTCATTTGCTACTAATAGAATGGATTTTGGAGATGAGGTTCAAATCTTCCATGAAGATTTATATAAAGATAAGTTGAGGGATATTGAAATTTTTTTAAATACAATGAGGAGGCAAGAAGGCTGGATGGATAAGAATTTCAAGGATATTAGATACCAATCCTATACTTATTTACTTAAAGATGGATTTTTATGGAAGAGGCCTAAAAAGGGTGATAAAATTCCATTGAGGGTGGTAGGAGATCTTGAGACCAAGAATAAAGTTTTGAAAGAATTTCATGATACACTCTGGGCACGACATAGAGGAGTTTGGGCCACTTATATCAAGATCAAAGAGAGATATTGGTGGAAGGGCTTGTACAAAGATGTTGAAGATTTTGTGAGTTTACGCATAGAGTGTCAGCTACAATCTAAGGTCAGACATAGAGATGGGCTACATCCTACTTATCTACTTGCTATACATTTTCAATGTGTGATTGATTTGGTAGCTATGCCATCAAGACTTTGGGGCATGAAATATTTGGTTCTGATAAGAGAAGAATTATCAAATTATGTTGAAGGGAGAGCATTGAGAACGAAGACTACAGAAGCAATATGTAAGTTTATATTAGAAGATATTTTTAGCAGATATGGAAGCATTGGAAGGATGAGAGCTAATAGAGAAGAATTGGATACTATTGAAGCAAGAAAATTCTTTAGCAGGTATGGAGTTTAGTTAAAGTTGACTAGTTCTTATAATCGTGAAGCTAATGGAAAGAGTGAGAGGGATCACCCTCCTATCATTTATGCATTGATCAAGGTATGTAAAGATAAGCCAATTCAATGGCCTAAGCTACTTCCATTTGCTTTATGGACTGATAAGACTACTCATAGTACTATCACTAGTTATATGCCCATAGAGTTGATGTTAGGACAAAAGCCTATGATGCCTGCTAAAGAAATATATCCTACATGAATGTTTTTATCTTGGAAAGATGGCATTGATAGAAAAAAATTATTAGAGCTCCGGATAGAACACTTGGGAAGATTACCTGAGGACCTACAGATTGCATCTGAAAGGTTAAAAGAGGCAAGGTTAAAAAATAAAGAAAGGTTTGATAAGACTCATAGATTAAGGCCTAAGCCTATAGAAGTTGGAGATTGGGTTCTAGTTTATGATAGTAGTTTAGAACATCAACATAGTACTGAAAGAAAATTTGCAAAAAACTTTTTTGGTCCATATGTAGTAGTCACGGTCCATAATAATGCCACATATTCTTTACGTGAGCTAGATGGAGCTATCACTAGAATCCCAGTAGTCGGAAAGAGGGTCAAAACTTTCAAGAGAAGAGATGGAAAATTCACGATAGAAGACCTTGAAGAAATTTCACCTCAACACTTGGAGGAAAGACATGAAGTAGAAGAACCTATGGGTGATTTAGACCTCTTTCAAGAAGATGAGTAGAGGTAATATATGGCACATACAAAAGAATGTGCAGATTTGGAGGAGGTGAATGTCGTACTGTAATTGCTTACAGTATGTAAAATCCACTCAAAATGCATAATATGTTTATAGGTTTAGATGTGTGTTAAAATGATTAAGTAAAATAAATTAAAAGGGAGTTGGTGTAAGAAAATTTATTTTAGATTTTTACTTAATTTGATTATGGCTTTTAAATTATATAGAACCTAAATATTTAGTATAAAGCCTTGAGAGGCAATTGGGGTCCAAAGAAGAAGAATTAAACTAATAAGAGGCCTATTTAGAAGGATGAAGACAAAGTGAGGATGAATGAAGACAAGGGGTGAAGTTCTTCATTCCTATTGGCCAATGGTCATGTCTAATAGGCTTTGAGGAGGCTGCCTACAACAAGAACAAGGGTTTTGGCAACTTCAAGAAGACCATTTGAAAATCAAAGACTGGAATTAGAAAGCTTGTTTTTTAGGCTACAATTTTGGTATAAAATTTGAGAGATTTAGAATTTTTATGAGGGAGAAGTAGGCACTTGAAATTAAGGTGTGCAAATTGTACCTAATGTCACACTTTTGAGGATTGGAGGAGTTGTATGGAAGTTTTTGGAAATTGAAAGGTGCGATTGGAGAGGAAATTTTAAGATCTATAACTAATGAGGAAAAATTATTATATTTAAAATTTTTTAAATAAAGAGATATTGGGAGTGAAAGATAGCAGATTAAATTCCAAGGTAGTAAGTAGGTCATTTTGTTCATAGTGATGGGTTTTGCCATATTTTGAGTTTCTGGATGAATTTTTTTCTAAAAATTTCCAAGAAGGTGAATCTTTGTGCTAAAAAGCTATATATCAAAGTTTTATAGCATTTAGACATTTGATTTGTAAAATATGAAGAATTTAGTACACGAGTGTTTGTAAACAAAGATTTGAAGCTACTGTTAGGATTTTAATGATATCTAAAGATCAATAACAAATCAATGGCTGAAATTTATTGTGTTAGTTATTAAAAGCATATTAGTACTTCATGAAAAATTTTAATAGATTTGAATAGTTAGAATAAGAATTATTGGTTAATGAAATTTGAAAAAAATTTCTTTTTTACGGATGAATGAGGGTTTAGAGTATTTTGTTATAGTTTGAGTATTTTTGTGAAATAAGACTTATGTATTGAATATAATAGCCCTAAAAGAAAGACTTTTGTAAAAATTTGAGGGTTTTATTATTTCGGATCTTGGTTGAGTATTTAGTTGCAGCCAAAAGCCCAACGCTTTCTTGAGGCAGATTCTCTCTACCATGACAACGGTGATTGGACTAGAAGCACCTTCCAGATAGTGATGCCATTGTTGAAAAGAATCTATAATTGCTAGAAGTTCTTTATCATAGATTTTGTAATTGATCTCTATTCTTGAAAAAAATTTGGAATGGAAAGCTACTAGGAGGAATTTGTTATCTTCTCCCATTTGTGACAATATTCCCTCAAAGCAAAGTTTAAAGCATCTATTTCCATAAGAAATGCCTTAGAAAAGTTGACGCAATACAAGATTGGTGCAAAAATAAAAATTATTTTCAAAGCCTTGAACAATGCTTCTGCTTCTTTACTTCATTTGAATTTGTCTTTACAAGTTAAACGTGTAAGTGGAGCTGCAACTTGAAAAAAGTTTTTGATGAGATTCGATAGTAATTGGTAAATTCTAAAAAACATTATATATTTTTTATTATTTTTAGAATCTTCCAATTTATGATTGTCTTGACTTTTTTAGGATCTATTTTGAGACCATCATTTGAAATGATGTATCCTAAGAAGTAAACTTGAGTAGTGTAAAATACACACTTTTCTATCTTGGCATAAAATCCTATATCTCTAAGTAACACATGAAAAAAATAAATTTCATATTTTTTTATATTCTTAGAATAGATTAAAATATTGTTTAAATATCAGACAATAAAGTCATCAAGAAACTCATAAAAAATGTCATTCATAAGATATTGAAAAGTAGCTGGTGTATTTGTAAGTCTAAAAAGCATGACATTATATTTGAAATGTCTATATCTTGTTCAAAATGCAGTCTTCTATTCATCACCTTCTTTGAGGCGTACTAGGTTGTATGCTCTTCTTAGATTTATTTTTGTATAGATTTTAGCTTAATTCAATTGATCAAAAAGTTGAGATATCAAAGGTAGAGGATATCTATTCTTGATGATAATCTTATTGAGCCCTAGATAATCTACACACATCTATAGTGACCCATCTTTCTTCTTTAAAAACAAGATAGGAGCTTCTATTGGAAATTTTGAATGGGATATGAAATTCTTGGTTAAGTTCTCATGAATGTATTTCTTGTGTTCAGCCAATTCATTCTGAGATAGACTATAGATCGATCCAAATGGAGGCTCAATTCCTTCTTTGAGATCAATTGAACAATCATATGGATGATACTTTGGAAGAATGTCTACATTCTCCTTTTCAAAAATGTCTTGATAATCTTGATATTGGCTTGGAATGCCACTTAAAGTCCTTGCACCATCAAAAATGGGTGTAATATAAATAACAAAAGATGATTCTTCTTTTGCTTCATTCATAAACACTTTTGCATCTATAAGTATGGATTTTATAATTTATTATTTGATTATACTAGGCTTATAATTTGTTATTTGATTTACGAAAATCTTATTAATGCTTTGAAAAAAGTCAAGTCTACAAAAAATTCAATTTATTCGAGGATTATATTTTTTTAACCATGATAAATCTAAAATGACCGGATTAGAAGAAGATTTAATTATATTAAAGATTACACAACTATTATGACCATCTATTCTTACATTTATAAGAAGGATTTCATAAATAACATTTTCAAAAGATAACGGGTGACCATCTATGACTTCTATATGTACAAATTTAGTTTTTTGTGCTGAAGGTATTTTATGACTTTTAATAAATTCTATATCTAAAAAACACGCTGAGGCTCCTGAATCTAATAAAGCAAAGGTTTTGTGATTTTTAGGTTCCAAATAGACATCTATTATAAAACAAGGAGAGGGTTCTGAGGAGAGGATAGGACCTTTACTAGGAATTGTACAAGATTCCAACTACACAATGTCATACTGCATTTACGTGCAATGTATAAAAATATTATATATCTTATATCTATTGTTAATACATGTGTGAGTGCTAGAGATTATTTTAGAAGATATTATAAAAAGAGGATTTATTATAGCCACTTAGTTAGTAAATTAAGATGGCTATTTTTTTTGTTCCTACCTTATTTATATCCTAGAATAGACTCTTTTGTAATTAGAAGAAAGGTAAAGGTTGTTTTATCTTTCTTGTTGACTTTTGAGGTAGAATGGACCTTGTGAGGGATAAAAAAAGAAGAGCATGGGGTGAATAGGGCCTGACCAATAGGATTTAGCTGCCCATGTGGGCGTGTCATAGTCTAATATGGAAGGAAAGAGAGATATACTCCTCTTGCTAGACTTAGGATTTAGGCAGTTTAGAGTGGTGAACTTTGGAGAGAGATAGCTCCAAGGAGATAGAAGCATTTGTAATAAAAATTGAGATGTGTGTTTTTAAAGTTATGAGGATTCTAGAACCTAATCATTTGCTTTTATTGGAATTGTGAGCAAAAAATTATGCTTGTTTTAGTAGAGTGAGGTCTGCTGCTATCAAAAAGTGACGGCAGAAACTTTGATCTACCACTGCAAGTTTGATTTCAAGTCTTTCTTAGTGAAACTTTTTGAAAGTGTGGGAAATCATGCTAGCATTCTATCAAGACATTTCTTGTAGCATTTGGAATTAAAAAAGAAAAGTTGTGAGCTTGAGAGAGGGAAAGGGTCTGCTGCCACCCGATGAAGAGAGGTAGAGACTTTGTTCAACTACCTAAGTCGGAAAATCTCTTTAATCTTTTTGATATTTTAAATACTTATAGTAGCTTGTATAAGCTTTCCATGAAAACAAAAATCAATACATTTAGAGCTTTTATGAAAGCTTTATGAGTCATGAAGTGTCAAGAGAGCAAATTGTTGCTAGGGTTTGAAGAGTAGAATCAACTAGCTATAAAATCTGGAGTTTGAGAAGCATGCATGCAAAATTTTAGAATAAGTTAGATGATAGAGTGAGCTTTCTAAAAAGCTATTGCATGCCTAATTTGGAGAAGGGAAGTAATCACAACAAAGGCTGAAGTGAAGAGGAGCTTTGCTGCCTTTGCATTTGCTGGGAAATTTTAGTGCCTATTTCTTTTAGCCATAACTTTTAAATGGTAAGTCATCTATTTGTGAAATTTTGATATGTTTTACAATGGATTATTGGCTTTCCATAGGCTATAAGCACGCTTGATTCGACCTTTGGATGAATTTTTAGTGATTTATTTAATTTCAGCTTGTTGTATAACTTGTATTCCTCATATGCGGTTGTATTTTGAGGTATACTTGAATACATACACACTTTGCTTATACCTTTTATACAAGTATATATACTTATATTTATATCAAGTATTTATATAAGTATTCTATAAGTATTATACATAATATTTATATAAGTATTTATACAAGTATTATATCAAGGATTATATACTATTTTATATAAGTATTTAAATAAGTATTATACCAAGTATTTATATAAGTATTATATCAAGTATTATATAAGTTTTTTATACAAGTATTATTCAAGGATTTATATTTTATAATTGTACAAATCTTGTACAAGTATAATACAAGTATAATTTGAAAGCTTGAATAAATATTATGCAAGTATAGAAGATACTTGTACGGCTTCCTCTCATGTTCCTTGCTAGTTCTAGTAGCATCTAGGAACCCGGCGTTTTCCCAAGGCAAATTCTCTCACCCCGACAACGGTCCCTATTGTAGCTAGATAAACTTGTTTTCCAATATATTGTCTTCTTTGATAGTTGTACTCCTCATCTTATGGTTGCGTCGTTTCTTCAGACAATTCTAAGCAGTGTGCTTAGGTTCTCTACAACATAAATACAATCCTTCTTGATGACGATAAGTCTTTTCTTGTTCAATAAGAAATTTGAAATATATCATGTTGTCATGTTGTAAAATTAAAACATAGTGTGAAAGATATAAAAAAATGTGTCAAAATAAAAAGATTAAGATTAGAAGAAGAGAGGATGAAAAACAGAAGGGGTTGTGATTATAACCACATTATCTTAGGGGTTATAATATTTATCACAAGCTCAGGGATGATAGGTAGGCCAAATTACTAATTTCCTACTGAAATTTCTAGTAGCAGTACTAAGTCATGAAGCCAAGGATTTTTACAGTGAAGTCAAGTGGATTCAAATCCATGTCAATTCCAAAGTAGCTAAAAACTTAACTATACAAGCTTCTTTGACTTGGCAGTGTAGGATGTAGTTCTTTTTTTTTATTTTTTTATCTCTAATCTAATCTAAATTGTTTCTTTCTATTTGTTAGGTTTTCTTCTATTTTATCTTAGATCTACTTTATCTTTATTCTCTTCTATCTTAGATCTAAACTTAAATATTGTGGGCTGAAATTAGAAGAAAAGTTGGTAGAAAAATGGTAGTAAGAAGATAGAATAGAAACTTACCTCAAAAAGTGAGATTTCTTCAAGTTAATCCAAAAGAAAAGATTAAAGAGGTGGAAAGACATGGTTGAGGTGTCTCTTTGACTAAGGGAAGAAGAGAGACTAGGCAAGGATGACAAAGAGGGGTCGTGAAGAAGAAGAAGAGGGTTCTTTTGGAGGTGCATAGGATTTTTTTTGATAGGCAATATATATTTTTGTATGTAGAAGAAGCTTGGATAAGATTTTAAGTGCAATTTTTTATAGGTTTATAGTAGACAAGATAAGAAACATATAGAAATAATTTTCATGTCTTTTGGTTAAATATCAAGGGAGATATGAGTCATCAAAGTTGCAAGTGTTTAAGACTAGGGCAAAGAGGGTTACTAAATTTCGGGCCTTGGCTCTTAGAAACCACTTAGACTCTACAGGCGAAATTTGTTGGATTTTTGTTCCTTATAGAGTTTATTACTTTGTATCAAAAACTTAAGTCAATATGATCTCTAAGCAAAGAGTTATGAGTGAAATTGTAACCAGGTGTAGGTGAAAAGAGAAATAAAGTGAAGGCAGAATTGGGATTTGTATGGGCAATCTGTGTGTGTGGATTTTTTGGATATAAATAGAATTAGGAGACAAATTTGAGTGTGAAATTTGATAGACATGATCTAAGCAAGTTAGGAAAGAGATGAGAGCAAGTTTGATATTCATTCGTCTTATGAATAAAATGTTATGCTCTTTCCAAGTGATAGGGGTCTATCTCCAAGTCAGTGAAGTTTGAGGGAGCATATCTTTGTGATCGGAGTAGAATTTTGAGTAAAATTTATTGGAATTTGTAGATATATGAGTCTATTAAGTTGTGTAAAAAAATAATTGCTATTGGAATTATACTTAATGAATTATAAGAAAATTTGTGGTTGGATCTAGAGTTGTTAAAAGACAGAATTAAAGGAGAAGGGTAGAGTCTATAACTCTAGTTCAAAGAGGAATTTTGGAGCAAAAATTGGAGGATGTTTACAATTGATGTGTCCAAATTTTGCTTCAATTGATGTGATATCCTAGAATTTATGGAAAAATTTGAGGGCAGGTTTCTAAAGGTAGAATATGTTAGGGTTAATAAAGTATGTTTTTATGTAAATCCTTTAATTTTATGAACTTTATGAATCTCATCTTGCACTTCAGAAATTAGAGGCACAAAAAATCTAGTGTTTCTTAGGGCTAAGACTCTCATCACTATAGCGTCAATTTGCATATCTTTTAGTTCTGAATGTATGTATTGAGAGGATGTTGATATTGCTATTGTATTGTAATAACATTGGGGCTCCCTTGTGCGATTCTTTGATCAAAATTCAAAAAGTTGATTGTCACACTTCACAACAAAATCAATTATTTGACTCAATGACTACAGATTAGATAAGTTAAGTATCAATTTCTTTACCTCATATTGTAATCCATAGAAAAATTGGCTAATAAGCGTAGCATCATTCCACTTGGTGTTAATTGCTAATTGTCAAAATTGTGAAGCATATGATGTCATTAATCGATTATCTTCTTACAAGATACGGATCTTGTTGGTTGCGACATAAATTATATCATGTTTTCTATATATAGATCAAAACTTCACTAAAAATATCTCCAAATTATCCAATATTAGATCACGTCATTCAAGAAAGGACAAAAACCATGATAAAGTAGAACTTGACAATAGTGTTCCAATAAATCTGACTTGTGATCTTTGGGTTGGATAATTTTGGGATTGAAGTTCAATCACCAATTCTACTTAATTGATGAATCCTTGAAACTTAGATCTGGTACCATCGAACTTTTCCGATAAATTAATTTCTGATTCTTTGATGCTTGAATGGTGTTCAATTATAGGTGAAATGGTTTGGTTAGAAGCAGCTCGAATCATTTCTATATCTTTACTTTTTACTAATCTTATTACTTTTTATAGTAGTACATTGAATTGATGCATTAAGAGCATTAATTTTCTCATTTGCTCTTGCATTTGTGCCACTACACTCTTCATTTCACCAAGCTCTGCCATGATACCACAATAAAAAAAGAAAAAGGTGTCTATTCTCACTACAATATAAAACACTGAAGAACAAAGGAAAAAATTCTAGGAACAATATCAATTTAGAAGTGGATAATCCACAACTTCTAATATGCTTATGTCTTATGAAGAACAAGGGATAATCCACTTTTAATTAAGAAGAGACAAAGCTTTGATATTGTAACTTCACTCTTGTGAATGTGTCAAGGATATGAATTAAAAAAGATGCATAAGTTAATAAAAACTATGTCAAAGGAAAATAACAAGATAGAAATAAAGAAATATGTATATTCAAGAAAAAATAAAAAATACATGAGATTCTTGAACTAGACTAGAAGCAAGAAAGGAATTGACAAGAGTGAAGAAGGCTTTACTCTTGTCTCTATTTATACTATTTATCTAAGATCTACATGGCGGTATTCTATAAGACCTCCTACACATGTCTAATTTGCAAGATACGTGTCAAACTTGCAAGATAAGTTTTCTGCATGTGCGCCACATATTTGGCTTGTTCCGTAAGCTACCAATATGTGCGACACATGGCTAGCTTGTTCTACAAGCTACCAATATGTGCGACATGTGACAAGTTTGTTGACCTAGTTTCTAACCTATCAATCACCTATAGACATGTATAAAAGTGATTCTATGTCTATGAAGCTTCTAGGAAGCTTCTTTCTAAGATATTATCAAATTAATTTATTTTACTTACTTCTATTAATCTATATTAATTAGATAGTTATTGGAATAAATCTTATGTTTGTGAGAACCTATAAGCAAAGTCTTTATAACAATGAGTAGATCTTATAGAAGCATTTAAATCAAAGAAGGATATTTTCTGTAAAAATAGTATGCTTCTATATGAAAATTTTTCAAGGTTCCGATTTCTAAAGATTAGATATTAATTTTATATAAAATAGAGGTAGTCCAATTCCAAATTCTACAAGCTTAATGGCATATCTAAAATCTATGTATGATAGTTTTTAGTGTTTAAAGAGAGTACAAGCTATAATGAGTATCAAGATGTGGACTAACTTACTCTCTTATATATTAACAACAATTCATTTATACCATAGAAGAAAAATAAACATTGTTTCTTTGTAGATACAAGATTTAGACGAAATGTCATTTTATTTAAAAGAAAAATCATGTTTTAACAAAAAATTCTATTTGGTTTCTATTAAATTAGTATTAAGAGTATTTTTTTGAAGTAACTTTGTTCCAAGTTTGGTTGAGTATTCATAAATTCTTCACCTATTACTTAAGAATAATAGTTGGAATAAAAAATCAACGTACTAACTAGATCATAGAACATATTGATGTATTTTTTTCTTCCTTGTTAGAATTTTATTGGAACCACTCTAATATTTTTTTAAAAATCAACCATTTGATTTTTATTATTATTATATTATTAGTTTTCTTGATTGGACAATAAGCTTTCATTATAGTAGGAAATTCTTAATTGGATACTTAAATAAAAAAAAATTATTTTTTGTAGATTGAGATAAAAGAAACTATTTATCTTTTTTAATTCATTTGTGTTGAGTAGAAAGTTGGAAGACCACTAATAGTAATTGATCCTTCTTTAAGGTATATAATCTAATCCAATCTTGAGATTTAGATAAAGTACTATTTTTTTGAAATATATCATTCCATATTCTAAGAAAATAATAATATAAAAATCTAAATATAACTAATATCAGATATAAGTTTATATTTAGATCTAGATTTATTTATAATCAAAGATTATATTCATATATTGAAAAGATTTTTGGCTCTTTAGAGGTAATTTGAGATATTATTATAGCTTGTTGAGAATTTATGTGAAAGTCAATGAGTAGGAATTGAAAGTCCGACCATAAAAAAAATTTCCAAATTTTATAAAAAGAAGTTGGAAAATTAAGATACATGTATAAACATATTTGTATCCAAAATTTGCCAATTTTATTTCAAATTTTGAGCCAAAATTCCAATTATAATTTATATTTATCCCATTACTCTTGTGTAATTGATTTAGAATTATTGTTTTGTATTTGAAGAATTATTGAATGTTGGCGCATTTAAGTTGAAAGGCTCCTACAATCCATTTAATAAGAAGAGCTTTGGTGGCACCTTTTAGATTGATTAAACCAAGACTACATTTGCCTCAAGTCTTACAATATATAGACCAAGCTACTTTGGAGTGTGTTAAAAAAGAAGAATTTTTTTAGAAGAAGTTTATTACTAAGGATTTTATTTTGGAAATTTTTCTTAAGGAATTCATCTAAATAATAAGAAAGAAATATAAGGATGATAATAAAATACTATTTACTATGATAATCCTTCTAGCCACCTTGATTTTAATAGATCACTAGTAATCTAAGTTACATATTATTCTATCAATTAAGAATTGATAAATATCTTGTATATATAAAGATAAGCCAAAAAGAGTCTCTAGTAGCTTAGCAATATTATTGGAGAAGGCTTAAGTCCATTCAAAATCATTGGTCCAAGACAATTTAGCAATTTTTTTGGATTGCTAGTAGGTAATTGATGTGGACCAATTAATTTCTAAACATAAGGCAAAACTAAATTGCTTGATGATTTTTATTAATATTTACACATTATCTTCATTTCCTTTAATGGTGATAGTTGAATTATCTATAAATTGACATATAACTTATTGATCATAATTCTAAAGAATATCGATGCCATAAAACAAATATTATTTGACCATTGTAATATTACGTGTAGTCTTGCTTGAGAATACATTAGGCACCTATCTATAGAAGATAAAAAAGAAATTACAACAAGTCTTAATACCTCTAATAAAATTATATATAAATTATAATTAATAATTAATAATTATATTAAACCATTAAAGAAATTTAATTATATTTTTAATTAATTATTAAAAAAATATAAAAAGATTCTAAAGAACTTCTAAAAAAGTCATTAAAAAATAATAAAGAATTCCTAAAAAACTATTAATATAAAAATTTAAAAGAATTATTAAAATAAAAATCTTTTTAAAATATTAAAAATAGGAATTATAATCAAATCCTAATCAAATCCTAATCAATCACTAAAAAAATCTTAATCAAATCTTAATCAAATTCTAATCAAGCTCTAAACAAATCCTAGTTAAATTCTAATCAAATCTTAAATCCTAAATAAATCTTAATGAAATCCTAATTAAATCCTCAATTCTAAACAAATCCTAATGAAATTCCAAACAAATCCTAATAAAACCCTAGTCAAATCCTAAATCCTAAATAAATTCTAAATCCTAAACAAATCCAAAAAAATTCCTAGTCAAACTCTAAACCGTAAATAAATCTTAATAAACTCCTAACCAAATCTTAATTGAATCTTAACCAAATCTTAAATCCTAAATAAATCCTAATAAAATTCTAATCAAATTTTAAATCCTAAACTAATCTTAATGAAATCCTAATCAAATTCTAAATGAATCCTAATAAATCCTAACCAAATCCTAATCAAATCCTAATAAATCCTATAGCAGATTGAAACCCTAATAGCTAATAATTGAACTATTGATTTCAACTCAAAATTTGTATATCTTTTGAAAACTAAATTGGCAACATATAAAAAAAAATTTAAAAAAGATTCAACTCACCAAATAGAAGATAAGCCCAAAACTTTGCTTGGGGTGTAGGCCAACTTCCTTCTCTAATCTTAATACCAATGTCATAGCACCAATTTCTTCTTTTCATATTATTCAATTGCTTTCAAAATTCACAAACAAGTAGAAAATCAAGTCTACCATCTATACAAATAATTTTCACCTCAATCCAACTAGTAGATGGCTAAATATCTTAGAAATCCTTATTGATCTTCAAAATCTAATTTCTGAGATCTTGATCCACTTGAACTTTAATAACATTCAATCAAACCATTAGAACAAGCTCAAACTTATAGTCTATATTTAGTATAATAATAATCATAAATCCACAAAATTTTATATGTAGATCTATAATCAAACTAATAAAATATTCAAAAATATAAAGCCCTATTTATTTCACAAAAATTAGACTCATCCAAATCAATCTTGGCTTTACAAAGCTTGTATAAAGTCAATATCTATTTTAATTACTTAAAATCAATGCTTAAATAAATCTTCTAAAGTCTGTTCTTGGATCCCATTCTTTAATGTGCCAAAGAACTTTCCATCTGCCATAGGCACACAATTTTGTGTCTCAAGGTCTGATTTTGATCTAAGTTCACAATCAATTTCCTCTGAGTATCAATTCTTAGAATTTTGAGATAAATTTTGTTAAAATCTATTTTTAATTCTTTTCTAAAGATGTTTATATTATTTATATTTCTAATTTATTTTATTTTGCCTTATTTATTGTCATATAAAGTAAGTAGAAAACTCTTCTATAAGAAGGCAGCATTAGCTCTTTTTAATTTTTTCTACCTCATTGTCTATTATCTATATTTCTAAGATAATTTATTAAAATATTCTCATTTGAGTTCTTCTAGAATATAATCATTTCTTTTTTCTCTTACTCAATGATTATATTACTATACAATATTGTGTCTTGAATGGTTATATTTATGATCTCACCAATAAGAATAAAAAAAATAAGAGATAAAGAAGAACCCTTGTTTTATACGTCTTTTGATTATTATTATTATTATTATTATTTTTTTTTTTTTGATAGAACTATTTATTCTAACTAAAGTGCCAATGTCTTAGAAGTTGATTTTAATCAAATAAAAAATTTGGGCATTAAATCCAAATTTTCTATTATATTATATTACAATTTAATAATAAAAAGTCCTAAGAGATTTTATTACAAGTTTTAGAAAAATCAATTTTTAAAAGAAAAAAGAATTGATTAGAAGATTTAATCAAACTTTTTATTTTTTGTACAACTAGCATATTATCTAAGATATATCTTAAAGAAAGAAAAGTTGTTTGGTTTAGATGAATCACTTTTATTAATATAGATTGAAGTTTTTTTTGTATAATCTTTATATATATTTAATATATAATATTTAGTAAAGTGATAGATTGATAATTTTTCAACCTAGTCTTATTTTTACCTTTATAAATGAAAGTGAGATGACTTTTAATAATACTTTGAGGAAATTTATTGTTTGTTAGAGATTGATTAATCATTGCAATATAGTCTTTTTTAATGACATGCCAAAATATCTAAAAAAATTTAATTCCAACACTATCTAACTTAGAAGCCTTGTTTTTTTTTGTCATTTCATCTATTGTTTTTTTAAATTTGTTGAAGTTAAAAGATAGAAATAATTTTTTATTCATTTAATTAGTGATATCTATTTAGCCTTAGTCTTTACCAAACCAAGGTAATCCTTGATACGGTGGTTTATTTGTAGGCAAAATCAATAAGTTGGTAGATTCACATAATCAATGAATATAGATTTTTTTATACTAGTTACCAAATTATTCACCTTAATTTCAAGCTTCCAACTTGTTGTAGATATACCACTCAAATAGAATAAGATTCTAAAAGTTTAAAGAGCTGAAACAAAAGAGGTTCATTTTATATCACAAATAAGAAGCTACAATAAGGCATAAAAATAAGACTAGAAGGTCCAAATTGAGCCACAAGGATTGTATTATTGAGACTAAAGATCTCTTTAGACTTGATCCTTATATATACTAAGTATAAGTAAGTTCTTTGAAGAATTTTCTTGATGCTTGGATATGAAGCAAGCATAAGATTCTTCTATGGCCATGTAAGATCTCCTAGAATCTTTTAAGATATATTAGGATCTTTTTGAAATCATCAAGAACCTTCTAGAATCTTCTAGGATCTATTCTATGTGTGTGATACCACCTCCCTCTTTAGCTCCAAGTTCCACAAAGAGGGATAGAGTCAAAGTTGATTAAAGGCTAAAGAAGTCAAAGATATGTTGTATAGTATCTGCCACATATTAAAGTTATTTTTTGCAAGTTAGAAGATCTATTGGTTCTTGCAATCAATAATAGTGATCAATACCTTTTATTATAGATCAAGCTTGAACTTCTATATCTTTGCTATAAAAACGTCTTTCAAAAATTGCTTTAAAGTGTCCTTCATGGACAGGTTTTATTTCGATAATGATTATCACAAATCAACTATTGAATATTCTAAAGCATCTTCTTAGTTCAGGTGGTTTTTTTATCTTAAGATTGATGATATGAAATGCTTAATTGATATGGCTTAATTAACATGGTATTATCCTCTTGACTATCTATATTTCATTGTACAAATTAAATCAAAGATATGTTACAATCTTAAGATAGAATAGAATTACTTCTAGATTTGTTAATTTATATGTATATGAAGGTTGAGCTTTGAAACTTTTGGGACTACTTTCACCTCTTTTATAAAAAAATATAAAGTCTAAAATATACTATATTTGAATATGCCAAATAGAAGTATTACTTAACACATATTGTCACTTTAAATTTAAAAAGATGTCGCTAATGAAATTTTTGTATCTTTTGTAGTATATTGATTAAAGTTAAAGTTGGCTCCTATATGCGCTCACTACTATTGTAATTCCATCAATGGACAAAACACTCTAAATATCTTCACTTTAACCTCAAATCAAACACTTCTTCTATCTCAAATTTTTTATGATTATTCACTTCAACATAAAGTAGTGGCAATTGTATTTTTTCAAATATGTTTGATTCTCTATAAGATTTTAAAAGAGATGTATAAAAAATAAGCTATACTTTCATGGATGTTGATAATTCCAATTAGTAAGGAATAGAATTAATTTATTTTTGAATAAGAAATGGTTCCAACCTTCAATAGTTCAACTTATTAGATAATCAAATAGTCTTTATATTACATCAAAGCAACCATACTTTATTGCCAACTTCAAATGGAGGTTATTCTTTTTTCTATGTGCCAACTAAGTCTTTGAAGCACATTTAAGCTTCTTCTAATTGAAATTTCAAGGTAGCTTGGATATCAATAATTCAGCTTGTAAAATCATTTGCTACTAGATTTTTGGATCTACTAATAAATAATATATCTAATTTTGGATGAAAACCATGATTGGAATAAAATAGAATTTATTAAATAGACGCATGAATTATATTGTAGGCAAATTTATCTAAAGATAAATAAGATATTCAATTATCTTATTGATAATTGATGATATATCTTAAGTATTGCTCTATGATTTGATTGACTCATTCCATTTGGATATCAATTTGTAAATGAAATGCTGAAGAAAACTTGATATCTATTCAAAAAAATTTAAAAAATGACTTCCAAAACTTAGACACAAATTGTAGTCTTTAATTTGATATAATATCATCTAACAATTCATGGTATTGATAGATATTATCAATAAAAGATTTGACTATTTTTTCATATGTAATGGTCTTCTTGCAAAGAACAAAATATGCCATTTTGATAAATTGGTCAAAAATTATATATATGATATTAAAAAAATTTAATGATAGAAGATCTATGATAAAATCTATAGAAATAGAAGACCACAATTGTTTTGGAATTAGTAGTGGTTGAAGAAGTCTATATAAACGATGTCAAAGATTCTTTCATCTAGAACATATATTGCAGGAAAAGACAAATTTTTTGATAACTTTTTATATTTGAAGCCATTAAATTTTTTTAGAAATGAATTCCAATGTCTTAATGAATCCAAAATATCCTACAATTGAAAAGTCATGATATGTTTGGAGAGTACAAAGGCACAATGGCTCTTTTAGAATATACAAATATTCTTCAAAATAGAAGAGATCATCTTTAAACTTGAATTTATTTGAATCATTGGAGATATTGCTAGAACAATGTTTAACATAAAAAATAAGACAATTTGTAATCAAGGTTGTATAAATTTGACCAAAAAATAAAAAATCTATTAAAATTGATACAAAAGTTATTCAAACATATTTTCTTAGGTTTCAAGAGTGTTGTCTGTTGTTGATTGTATAATACCTCTTTTTTTTTTGGCATAAGATATGATTATTTAAATAAAGCACCTGATAATTTTTGTTGCTTTTTAAGTCAATATATGATGCTGAAGTTAAAACATGATAGAAACATGCTCCAATGAGTTAAACGATGATTTAAAATATGAATTGACATAAAATACTTAAGGTTCTTATAATCTATATTCATAGTTATTAGATGTGAAGCACCTTCAAGCAAATGATATTATTTTTAGAAATAATCTATAATAGCAAGAAATTCCTTGTTGTGGATCTTATAATTAATTTTTATAATATTATAGGATATGGATTTTAATTTGTAAATATATTAGATACCTAATTGTAGAGAGTTTATTTATAATTTATTAGATATTCTTTAATAAGTGATTTGTCTTTAATAAAAAATACAAATTAATATAATAATATTATACTAATAAAAATCTCTTATATTTAAATAGGTTTATATATAAGATTTTTTTATGGCATATAAAAAATCTTTAATATCTTTTTTTTATATCAAATCATAACTAATTAATTTTTGATAAATTAGATTTTTAATAACTTCTAAGAAAATCCATAATCTTTTTTTTAAAATTTATTTTTATATAAAAAATATTATTATAATTCCATATATCCATTTTTTCACCTTTGTAAAGTCTTGCCTCTCAAAAAATCCTTTTATTTTGCACAAAATACTAAAATTATAACAAAATCCTTCAATATTTTATTCACTGATAAAAAATTGATTTCTTCTTGAATTTTAGGATCTAATAACTCTTGATCCTATTGTCCAATTTTTGTCAAATTTTTTAAAAGTATAGCTTATATTTTTAAATTTTATTATAGAAAAAATCAATTATAGATTTATTTTGGATTATTTGATATTTCAAAAATCCTAGCAAGTACTAAAAATCCTAATTTATAGATATTTGATTATTATTTTCTTTATATTTCAAAAATCCAAAATCTTAATGCCATAAATTTTTTGTGTATAGCTTGATAATATGAAAATACACACTCTTAAAATTTTGAACCAAAACCTTCTCAAATTGCTTAAGATATAATTCAAAACACAACCACTAATTAAGCAAGTCAATTATTGCCTTTAGATTGCAAGTACTGACTTCAATCCCTAATATCTCCTTTATTCCAACTTAGAATTCATTGAATTGTATATAAAAAGTATAGCTAAGAAAGTATTCTCTTCAATTCTAATTGCTAATCTTTTATTGCTTTCTATACAAGTGAATTATATTTTAAAGAGTGACAATAGGTACAAAATCAATACCTTGACTTTGAATGCCTATATCTCTTTCACACATTCCAAATTACTTAATTTTTGTACCAAAACTATAGCCAAAAATTTAAACTTGCTGATCTTAACCTTTGATGTTTAAATTCCTACAAAAAAAAACCCTAATTCCTAATAAGGCCTCAAGTAGCCTTCTTGAAGTCTATTGGATATGGCTTTTAGTCAATAGGAATGGAAATGTCTATCATCCATTTTCATTCATCTATATGGATGGTCTAAGTATTCTTTTGATATTAAAAATCCCTTTCTAATTTTTTTTCTAAAAAAATTATACAATATGTGTTCTAAATATCAAATAAAAGAAATAAAATAAGATTCTAAGGATCACCAATGCCTAACAAAGGTGACTCAAAATATATAAAGTTATTATCAATATAAAATCAATTTCAAATTTTATTATTAAAAAAAATAAATATTGTACAAACCTCAATAGTAATCCTTTTAAACAAACTTTCTCTAAAATAATAACCTAATCACATTTTGTAACCAATAAAAATCTATTGATATGGCTTTCACTTAGCTGCATAGTAAATTATACATTAAATATATATGTACATTATTTTTATGTGGTAGCCAAATCACAACATGACAATAATTGAAATTTTTTGAAATTGAATTTAATTAGATGCAATCTCTCTTCTTTTCTAGATTGAAATAAAATTACTTCCAATGCAAAGTTTGATATATTGGTTTCTATAAAAAATAGCTTAAAAAAGCCTAGGTGAATCAAGATAAGGATTGTGCTAAATGTTGTCATTAAACAATCAAAGGCTTTTTTAGCCTTGATTTCTATTCAAGCTTATCCTTATATATCAATTGTATAAGCTAAGCGGCTATTTGAGAATAGTTATTAATGAAGATCCTATAGAAATTTACAAATTCAAAGAAGTATTAGACATTGTATACCAATTTAGAATTTTTTTTATTACTAATGGTCTTAATCTTCTTCAAATCTATTATTAAGCTTTTATTTAAAATAATGTAGCCAATTTTTTTGCTTAGAGCTTATAAAATATATATTTATCTAATTTGACATATAGTCCAATATCTCATAATCTTTATAAGATAAGATGGACATGTCATTCATGCTCTTTTGGAATTTTAGAATTAATCAAGATATTATCCAAATAGTATATAATAAAATCATAAAGAAATTCATAAGATATGTTATTCATCAAATGTTGAAAATTAGTTGGCACATTTGTAAGGCCAAAAGGTATGACATTGTTCTCAAAGTATCTATATCTTATACAAAAAATGGTCTTCTATTCATTTATTTTTTTGATATATACTAGATTATAGGCTTTACAAAGATCTATTTTGGTGTAGATTTTAACTTGGTCCAATTGGTCAAAGAGCTTAAATATCAATAGTAAAAGATAATAATTTTTTTTATTGTCACTTTGTTTAGGCCATAATAATTGATATACATCCACGAAGATTCATTTTTTTTCTTCATAAAGAGTATAGGTGCATTAATAGGAGATTTTAAATATCAAATAAATTTTTTTATTAAATTCTTGTCAATATATTTTTTTAATACTATAAGCTTGTTTTATAATAAGTTATAAATTGGGCCAAAAGGTGGTTGTGCACTATCTTGAAGATCAATAGTACAATTATATGGATGATGTTTTGGCAAGATATCCATATTTTTTTTAAAAAATATATTTTAAATTTTTTTATATTATTTTAAAAGAATTGTTAGAATATTTATTGTTTTAGATGTTGGAATTGCATAAACAACAAAAAAAAGTGCCCTTCTTGGTTGCTTTCATTAAAGCTCTAATTTCAATAAATAAAGGTGTTATGGTTTTAGATCTACAAGGTATATGGTGTTTTCTATCAGATTTAGTAATAATAAATTATGATTTATTTAAAAAATCTATTTTATAGGATATCCAATCTATATAAGAATTATATCTTTCAAGTCAAGAAAGTTCTAAAATGATAAAATTAAATAAAAATCTAATGATATTAAATACACTCTAACTACTATAATTCTTTGATATTACTTTTAATAGATTAGTTTCATGAACAATATCTCTAAAGGTTAACAGTTGACCTTCTATGACCTCTACATAAATGGTCTTGAATTTCTTGGCTATAAAAATTTTATGGATTTTTGAAAATTTGAAATCAATAAACTAACCAAAGGCTTTTAATTCTATTAAAATAAAGATTTTGAATTTTTATACATCCAAATATATTAGTATGGTAAAGCAATAAGAAAGATTAGATGATAATATATGATTTTTTTTATTTATAGAATAAAAAAACCAATTGTACAATCCTTACTATAATTGGACACCTTTGTTTCTTGTAAAGCATCTAGTAATGTGGCTACATTTTTTATTTGATATATATATCAATATCAATATGGATTGCATTGAAAGATTTAATGGAAGAATTCTTTATAGTTGCCTTATAGATTGTAGTTAGATTAGGGCATATTTTGAATTATAATCTAAAAAACAAGAATTTTCATTGTTGTATTATATGTTGTCTTGTTTGAGAATGCACCGAGCACTTTGCTGTGGAAGATAAACTTATATTTTGTAACTAACTTAAAACCTAATAATCCTAATAAAATCCTAAATAAATCCCAATTGAATTTAGTCCTAGTCAAATCTTAAAGTATTTTTTAAAAAAATCCTAATAAAATCATTAAAAAATTTTAAAAAATTCTAAAGAAATCCTAAAGAAATCCTAAAGAAATCTTAAAGATATCCTAACCAAATCCTAGCCAATCCTAAAGAAATCCTAATATAATCCTATATAAATTCTAATCAAATCCTAACCAACTTTAATAAAATTCTAAAGATATTTTAAATAAATTTTAATCAAATTTTAATCAAATTCTAATCAAATTCTAAAAAAATCCTAATAAAATCTTAATCAAATTTTAATCAAATTTTAATCAAATTCTATAGTAATTTTAAAATCTCAATAATTATTAAATTAACCATTGATCTTGATTCAAAAATTTTATGCTCTTTAATCTGCTAGTTAAAAACAATCATACAAAATTTGAAAGAATTTGAACTTACAAATTGGAAAAAAAGCTCCTAATCTACTTGGGTGTTGATCATCGTCTTTTTTCAACCTTGATGTCAATCTTCTAGTATCAATAGCTCCTTTTTGCACCATTCATATATTCTAAAATTTTACAAAAATACTTAAAAGTAAGTTGATTACTAGATCAAAATAGAACCATTTCAATCTAATTGGCAAATTGCTCAAAATCACAAAAACTCTCGTTGACCTTTAAAATCCAATTTTCAAGCTCCTAATTTACTTAAATTTGAATAACCTTTGATCTAATCTTTCAATTAAGCTATAAGTCATAAAAAAAATTCAACACAATTATATTCACAAATCTACAAATTTTTACTTGTAGATCTGCTATAAAACTTGCAAAGTTTTCCAAAATGTGAACCCACTTTATTTCTCAACAACCAAAATCACCCAAATAGAACCTTGACTTTGCATAGCTCTCACAAAGTCATCATAAATTCAAAAACCTTGAAACTAATGTACAAAAAAATCCTATCAAGTCTATTATCTAATTCTACTTTTCAATCAATAAAAAAATTCTTTCTTTACTATAAGTGTATGGATTTGTATCTTAGGATTTGGTTTTGACCTTGATTTATAATCAACTTTTTTTAAGTATTAATCTAAAATTTTCTTGAATAATTTTTATTAGAATTTTTTTTTTTTGATCTAAAGATGCTTATAGTATTATTTTTACTAATCTATCTTATTTTGTCTTATTTAGGGCTATAAAAAATAAATAAAAGCTCTTTTAATTAAAAAAAAATATTAATATTAAATATTTTAAAATATAGATAAAAAATACTTTATTTTAAAAAATATTTAATATTAATATTTTAAAAATATTTAATATTTTTTATCTATATTTTTTAAAATAATTTTATTACTAAGTCTTCAATTAAGATCTTCTATAATATTTATCTTCTTTTATTTTTTCATCCTCTAATTGTGTTATAATACAATAATGTGAGCCATATTTTTTTTTATTCTTTTAGACCTTGGAATTGGTTATATTAGGGACACACAATGGCAAAAGATTTTAGAAGATTCTAAAAAATTCTATTTAATCTTAGAAGATTTTAGAAGATTTTACTTGATCTTAGAAGATTTTAAATTTTTTTGATGATTTTGAGAAGGCCCTAGTAGATCCTAGTAGGCTCCAAAAAGATTCTAGGAGATCTTAGATGGTCATAGAAAGATCTTAAGCTTGGTTCACATCCAAGCATAAAAAAAACTCCTCAAGGAGCTTTCTTGTACCTAGTATATATAGGAATTGAGATTGAGGGGATTCTCAATTTCAACAATGTAATCCTTATAGCTCAATTTGGACCTTCTGATCTTGTTTTTGTGCCTTATCATAGTTCCTTATTTGTGATATTAAGTGAACCTCTTCACTCTTGTCAATGTCTTTCTTATTCCTAGTCTTATTTTAAGAGTCTCTACTCTTCTTGTCTTTAGCAATAGCTATTCTAATTTAATATTATTCCATCTTTGAAAGATTTTTTATTCTTTTTGAATAATATAAGAATATTTTGATACGTTAGTTGCTTGTGTTTCATATCATTGATAATTTGACAAGAATGAAGATTCATTATTCTTATTTTATATTTTAAAAGTGAATGGATAATTCCACTTCTATTGTTGTATTTGAAATTTGCGGACTACTTACCTTTAAATTAATATTTTTAGTTTTTTAATCTTAATTTTTATTTTATTTTTTTAAAAAAAATCACCTCTCTTTGTAAATTTTTTTATTTGATATTAAATATTGCAGATTAATTTCTTCTAATTTGAATTGTAGATTTGTTAAATTAGCTAAGATAGAAGAAAAAATCTTAGATGCTAGACTTAACAAAAGTGAGAATAGATTTGCAACTATCACGATCTTCAAGAGCTTGTCAATATTTTTAAGATAGAAATTTCACACATCATTAATGTCAACTATAGAAGTATTATTCTTACATCTATGGAAGAAGTCATGATCCTATGCCAAAAAGTTGTATAGTTGAGGAAAGCAAGTAAATTAGTTTAACAACTAAATCTAGGAAGTCTTCCTTATGTAAACATGAAGGAGGCAAAAATTAATATGATTAAGAAATTTGATGGAATAAGATCAAAATTTTGAAGATTTTTACACTGAATCAAGCTTTATCTAAGTTACACCCTTTCCAAAATCCTAATGGATTTACTCAAGTTGGATTCATAAGCGCACTTCTATCTAAAAGTACTCTTTTTTGATTTGCATCTTTCATGGAAAAAGATTGAAAACTTTTTTATGATTTAAATTCATTCTTTGAAGTTCTTACATCCACATTTGGAAAAAGTGGTGAAGAAAGGATATCAAAGATAAAGCTACAATAGGGACCATGAGTTTGAAATCATGTACAACACCTAATAAAGGTCATATTCTCTTCTTAGATCTCTTGCCTTGTTTTACAATAGATATATCTTTAAGACCTAGAAATTACAAAGTCTTTATTTTATTAGATTTAGGAGCCTCAGCTTATTTCATAGATTAATATTTTTTCAAAAAAAAATATATCTTTAATTATGAAAACTAAATCTGTACATATAGAAGTCATAGATGGATGTTTGTTGTCATTTGGAAATGTCATCTATAAAACTATTCTTTTAAATGCAGCAACTAAAAGGTATAATAATATAATAATATTTAATATGATTAGATCTCCTTCCAATCTAATTATTTTAATATTATTATAGTTAAAAAAGTATAATTCTTAGATAGATTGTACTTCTTGTAATCTTGA
The DNA here is from genome assembly GCA_036785485.1 of Physcomitrellopsis africana. Classification (NCBI taxonomy): domain Eukaryota; kingdom Viridiplantae; phylum Streptophyta; class Bryopsida; order Funariales; family Funariaceae; genus Physcomitrellopsis; species Physcomitrellopsis africana. Next base: position 517,928 of record JAWRVF010000160.1, on the reverse strand, counting down.
TTTTTTTAATAATTTAATCCAAAAATCTATTAGTTAAATAAAAATACATAAGTCTAATACATCCAAATCCTTTTTGATAGGTGAAAAAGCTTTCATACATGTGGCAAAAGAAGGATCATCTTTTACTAAATACACTGTCGTATGACGTGGCCTTCTATCTGGGACTATATTGGGTACTTGACTATAGAGAGTTTATTTGAAACTTGATGGCAAAAATCCAATAGGTGATTTGTCCTTAATAAAAAGGACAAATAATACAAAAATCTCAAAAAAGAGAAGTTATGTATATAAACCCTTTTGTATTCAAATAGGTTTGTACAAAAAAGATTCAAATTTCCACAAAAACCCTTCAAAATTGTATTCATCCGCAAGGAATTATTTCTTCTTGATGTTTAGAGACAAATAACTCTTGATTCAACTATTCAATTTCTATAAAATTTACTTTAAAGTGTAGATGATTCTCTTAAGTTTCATTACAAGAAAGAATCAATTTTAAATTCGTTTTCAATCGTCCAATATCACAAAACTCCTAGCAGGTGCTTAAAACCCTAGCTCAAAGACACCTGAGCACTATTTTCCTTATATCTCACAAATCAAAAATCCTAAAGCCACAAAACTTTTTTATATAGTCTTGTGACATAAATATATACATTCCTGAAAATTTTGAGCCAAAAATATATCAAATTGTTTAGGATATAGCTCAAAATATAACCACTATGTGAATAGGTCACTTATTGCCCTTAAGTTTGTAAGCACTGACTTCAACTCCCAATAACTCCTTCATCCTAGCTTGGATTTGATCAAGCTATATATAAAAAGTGTAGCCAAGAAAGTGCCCTTTTCAATTCCAATCGCCGATCCTTAATTGCTCTCTATATCTGCAAGCTATATCCAAAAGAGTGACAATAGATCCAAAATCGACACCTTAACTTTGAGCGCCTATAACTTCTTCATAAAAAGTGCAAATCACACAAAATTTGCACCTAAACCAGATCCAAAAACCTAAACCTTATGATCCTAGCCTCTGATGTTTGACTCCTCTTGAAAAACAAACTCTAATCCCTAACAAACCCTCAGGCAGCCTCCTTGAAGCCCATTGGGCATGATTTTTGGCCAATTAGAATAGAGATTTCTATCATCCACCTCTTTTCATCCACATAGATGGCCAAACTACCCTTTTTACACTAAAAACCCTTTTTTAACCCTTCTTCTTATAATATTTACACACTTTGTGCTTTAAGCATCAAATAAAATAAATAAGCTAAGATTTTAAGGGTCACCAATGTCTAACAAAGGTGACTTAAGATATATATAAGATATTGTCAATATAAATCAACCTCAAAATTACTATCAAAAGAAAAAAATAAGGTTGTATAAACCTCAATAATAATCTTTTTAATAGATCCTTTCCAAACTAGCAACCAAACCACATCCTATAACCAATAAATCCCACTGTTTTGGCTTTTATATAATTATATAATAAATTATAGATTAAATATATATGTACAATTTTTTCACATGGTAGTTGAACCACAATACAACAATGCCACATCTATTTTTGATGTTGAAAAGATTGTAAGTAATATTATTAGCCTGTATTAAAATTTTTAAGATATTTTTGAAAAAAAAATAGAAATATTCTTTCAAAAAATTGACCTTATGATTGTTCAATCAATCTTCAAGAAGAAGCTCCACCACCATTTCGACTAATTTATAGTTTATTACAAAAGAAGTTGGCTTTATTGAAGGAATATATTAATAAAAACTTTATTAAAAAATTTATATGCCATTTAAAATCTCCTATAGAAGCTCCTATCTTATTTGTAAAGAAAAAAATTGATTATTGTTGATATGCATAGATTATTGAGGATTTAATAACATTATCATTAAGAATAGATATCTTTTACTTTTGATTTTAGGACTTTTTGATCAACTCAATCAAGCAAAGATTTATACTAAAATAAATTTGTGATGAATTTATAATTTGGTCCATATTAAAGAAGGTAATGAATAAAAGACTATATTTTGAACTAGATATGGACATTTTGAATATAATGTCATGTCTTTTGGACTTACAAATGCATTAGTTGTTTTTCAATATCTTATGAATGACATTTTTTGTGAGTTTCTTGATGATTTCATTGTCTAGTATTTTGACTACATTCTAATCTACTTTAAGAACACAAAAAAATATGAATTTCATGTTTATCATGTGTTATAAAAACTTAAAGATGCAAGATTATATACCAAGATAAAAAAAAAAAGTATATATTTTATACTATTCAAGTTGATTTTTTAGGATACATCATTTTCAATAATGGTCTAATAATGGATCCCAAAAAAGTTCAGACAATTATGGAGTGGAAAATTTTAAGAATAATAAAAGATGTGTAATATTTTTTGAGATTTGCTAATTATTATTAGATCTTCATTAAGAACTTTTTTTAAGTTGTAGCTCCACTAACACGCTTAATTTATAAAAAAAGATTCAAGTGGAATAATAAATGGAAGTATTATTTGAAGCTTTGAAAATAGTTTTTATTTCTACAACAATCTTATATCGTGTTGTCATGTTGCAATACAAGTATAAGATGAAAGAACAAAAAAAAACTTATATTATAGAGAAGCTTAGTTAAAGATTAAATTATAAAATTATTTTATAAAATATAGATAATTATATACCTATAGTAGATGGAGACTTCTTTGGCTAATCAAAGAATGGAATTTAATTGATTTGGATAGATATTAGCTTTGTAAGAACTCTGCAAAATCAAGGTTGATTCGAGTGACTTCGGATTTTGTGAAATAAATAGAGATTTATATTTTTAATTATTTTATGAGTTTGATTATAGATCTACAAATAAAATTTTATGGATTTGTAATTATAACTATGTTAAGTGTAGGTTATAAGTTTGAGCTTGATTTAATAGTTTGATTGAAGGTTGTTGAAATTCAAGTGGGTTAGAGTCTCAAAAATTGGATTTTGAAGGTCACTGAGGGTTTCTAAGATATCTAACCATCTATTAATTGGATTGAGGTGAAAATTATTTTTATGGATGATAAGTTTGATTTTTTTATTTTTATATGAATTTTAAAAGTAATTAAATGGTACAAAAAGAAGAAATTGATATTAAGAGATTGATATTAAAGTTGGAAAAGAAGACTAGCCTATACCTGAGTAAAATTCTAGGCTTATCTTCTATTTGATGAGTTGGATCTTTTTCAAAAATTTTGTGCATGTTGCCAATTTAGTTATCAAAAGATATATAAATTTTGAATTGAAATCAATAGTTCAATGATTAGCTATTGAGGTTTCAATCTGTTATAGGATTATTAGGATTTGAGTACAATTTGACTTAAGATTTGACTAAGGATTGACTTAGGATTTGATTTAGGATTTGATTAAATTTTGACTTAAAGTTTTATTTAAGATTTGATTAAAATTTGACTTAAAAATTTGAATTAGGATTTGACTTAAGATTTGATTAAGATTTGACTTAAAAATTTGAATTAGGATTTGACTTAAGATTTGACTAAGATTTGATTTAAGATTTGATTTTATTTTGAATAAAGTTGATTAGAATTTGATTAAAATTTGATTAAGATTTGATTAATATTGTATTAAGATTTACTTAAGATTTGATTAAAATTTAATTAAAATTTATATAAAATTATATTAGGGCTGTTAGATTTTTAGTTAGTTGCAACACATAAATATACCTTCTACAACTAAGTACCTAGTGTATTCTCAAATAAGATAACATGTAATATGATAGCATCGACTTTTCTAAAGTATTTTTTATAGAAATAGATATATTGGACTTTGCCTTAAGTGTGATATTATCACAAATAGAAGCAGATGATAAACTTCATCCAATAGCTTTTCATTCAAGAAAAATTTCAATAGTTGAGATTAACTACGAGATCTATAACAAAGAACTTCTTACAATCATGGATTTCTTTCAAGAATGGCGTCATTATTTAGAAGGCGCTTCTAATCCAATCATTATTTATATAGATTACAAGAATCTCAAATATTTCATATCAATATATGTTTTGAATCATCACCAAGCTTGTTGGAGCATGTCTTTGTGAAGATTTAAGTTCATTATCACTTATTGGCCAAAAAAATAATAAAGTTTATCTAATATCCTTTTTAGACATTCTTATCTTACACCAAAAGAAAAAAAATGTAGATTTTGATCAACAAAAGATAATTTTGTTAAAGCCAAAATATTTTCATCTTTAAACAATGAAATTGACATTGACTATTTTTTCAATTTTTTTCAAGTAAGTCCAATCAAGTATGTCTTCAGATCCTCTTGTTTATGATATTAAGAATAATTCATGTGAGTTTCATGATACTTCCAAATTTAAGTTCAAAAACAGTCTATTCTATTTTGAAGGATGTTTGTATATTCAAGAAGGTGAAGCATAATTACTTACTCTTCAAGCTTGTTATAACTTCCTTACAGTAGGATATTTTAAATACAATAAGATTTTAAAACTAATATCAAGAGATTTTTCGTAGCTTCAAATATAAAAAATAATTAAAAATTTTGTACAATCATGTGATATTTGTTTAAGATTAAAAACTCCTTGTCATCAATCTTATAAACTTTTTCAACCATTATCTATATTAAAACAACCATGGTCTTCTATTTCTATGGATTTTATTATAAATCTATCAATTTTAAATTTATATAATTCTATATTCATGATTGTAGATTGTTTCACCAAGATGGCATATTTTATATCATATACAAAATCTGTCATAAGTGAAGAACCGACTAAATTCTTATTTTGATAATATCTATTGCTATTATGGATTATTAAGGGATATTATATTAAATAGAAGGATATAGTTTGTACCAAAATTTTAAAAAACTATTTTTAAAATATTCAAAGTGGACATAAAACTATCTTTAATCTTCTATCCTCAAATTGATGGACAAATAGAATGGATAAATTAAATTTTGGAGTAATATTTGAGGTATATCATCAATTATCATCAAGATGATTGAATGACTTTTTTGCCATTGGCAAAGTTTGTTTATAATAATTTGATATATTTTTCTACTCAACAATTTTTTTTTTTTGCCAATTATAATTATCATCCATAATTTGATACTTTTAACTTCTCAAAAGTTGATAATCCTATGACATAAGACTTAATAAATCAATTGTCAAAGTTATATACAATAATAAAGGTACAATTAAAAGAAGCTCAAGAATAGCAAAAGATCAATGTAGATGTCTATCATAAGAAACAACTTCAATTTCACATTGATAATAAGATATGGCTACTTCATTATAATATCAAAACTATTTGTCCTTGTCACAAATTGGATTATTATAGACTTAGATCATTTTTGATTTATTATAAATAGATCAATCCAGTTGCTTATTGATTACATCTATCAAAATCTATGAAAATCCATCTTGTATTCCATGCATCTCTACTTGAGCCATATAAGATACTAAATATACAAGAAAGAAGACAAATGTCACTGCCTCCTATAGAAATAGACAACAATGAAAAATTTGAGGTGGAAGAAGTTTTTGATTTGAGGCAAAGCTGAAATAAGTTGGAATATCTTGTATATTAGTACAGATATGATATTAGTGAACGTACATGGGAGCTCTCTAGGAATCTAATAAATGTATCAACTAAAATCAATGCATTTCATTGACAACATCCATCAAAATCAACATGAAAAAAATCTTTATTATAAATTAGAGCAAGTTCAATGGAGATATCTTGTATCATTATTTATTATTTTTTTGGATTTTTAATACTAAATAGATGGAAAATCAACAACCAATAAATTTAGCTTAAGAGCTATTGTTTATTGATTTATTAACTAAAATATTACAATTGTCACAATTTTCAAGATGATGGAATAGAAATGAAGATCCTCAAGAACAATATATTCTTCTTTAAATTAATGGCGAGATACAACATGTTTGATATCACAACCTTGGAAAAAATTCCTAGTGTTTGATAATACTTTTAGAAGTAGAAACTACTCTTGATAATATTCTAAAATTTTTTTTTTGAAAGAAGTTAAAAAGACCTTAGTAATAATCAAATATCAAGATGGTCTTCTTTCTTTGATATGAAACATTATCAATGGTTGAGAAGACCTATCAATTACCTTCAAAAGAAACAAAGATCAAAATATGTGGCAAATATAATTTGATGCATCTTGAATTTTTTCAACATGTAATCACTACTCCTCATAGAACTCATCCTTAGATTTGGAATACTATTAAGATTCTTAAAAAAAAATACTCTTGATAGTATTCCAAATTATTTTAAGAGTCTCTATTCTTCTTATCTTTGATAACAGCTATTTTAATTTAATATTATTCCATCTTTGAATGATTTTTTATTCCTTTTGAGTAACACAAGAGTATTTTGATACTTTAGTTGTTTGTATTTTATGTCCTTGACACATTCTACTTGAGTGGTGTATTCTTAATAGTTTGTCAAGACTAACATAGCACAATATTGGAACTTGGTCTTTTTGGATAGAAAGCAAATTATTCCTTTGCTCAGAAGTATAATAGCACTATATGAATTGTGGATTATCCTCCTCTAAATTGATATTATTTTTGATTTTTTATATTTGTTTCTTCTTATTTCATTTCTATGATAATAAATAAAAGATATGATATGGTGGATTTTAAAAAAGCCAAATTGAATTTAAGTATAAATATTCTTGAAGTACTGAGAATCAAGACAAAGATCTTGTTTAAGCAAAATAAAGAACTTTATATAACTATATATAATAGTCAAAGAATAAAACTACCTCAGCAACTATCACAAGTCACGTTAAGAATTCCATCACCAAGATCTATTCTATTAAAAGATATATATATTTTAGATGATAATTCAATGTCAACAATAAAAGAATTAAGAATTAGCCTCTAAGAAAAGTTTGATAGAACTTGTTTAAAGTTTTATGGCTTCATAAATCAAGTATAATTTATTATTTTATTCTAACTTTAGATATATTCTACAAAAGCATCTTATAATGGTCTGGTTGGAATCTTACTTTCAAATCAAATTTTATCTTGGTTTGTTCCATTGTTTGAGAAAGATTCTTCCATATTATATAACTTTGAAATATTTTTGGAGGCATTTGTAAAAGCTTTTGCAAAACATAATAAGATTCATTCCACCACAACTAAAATTTGAATCCTTTGATAAAAAATCTATTCTGCATTTGTTTATACTTTGAAATTTTGGCAATTAGCATGTGATATCAATTGAAGTGAAGATGCATTAATAAATCAATATTATTAGAAATTATAAGATAATACAAAGGATCTATTATTATCTATATCATATCTTCAAATTCTTAATGAAGCCATCAATCAAGTAGTAAAATATAATAATTAATTATTTTAATATTGACAAAAAAAATATCCACTACTTGTGCCATAAATTTATACCAATTACTTGGCATCTTCCACATCTTCCAACCTTAGCAAATATTTGGAAATAGAAGATATACAAATTGATGCAATTTACTTCAAATTCCTTTTTGAACAAGAGAAGAAGCATTAAAAAGAACATAGCTTATATTTGTATTATAGAGAATCTAGCTACAATGCTAAAACTTTCTACAAAAAGTATCTTAAATAATATCAAATAAATATACCTTTATAGATTTCAAATGATGCATAGGTCAAAATTTGGGCCTAAAGATTGAAATAAGTAAAAGCCAATGGTGGATTTATATGGCAATTAAATTAAAATACAATACGTGATTTCTTTAAAAGAATTTTTAATACAAAGATAGCTCTTATTAATATTTTTTTCTATAAAAAAGAGCTTCCCTTATTAGTTTTTTAAAACCTTCTTTCTATGCTTTGAATTCAACATTGTCTAATTTATTATGTATAAAAAAATAAAAAAATAAAAAAACTATAGTATTGCATCATAATTTATTTACTTCTTTTCTTATAAGGTTTTGGTCCACGACAATTGTGTATGGTTTTGTATATAAAAAAAATCTCGCATAACTTTTTAATAATTTCAAAGAAAAAAACTCATCTAATATGTATAAGAATTATCCTTGATACACTCTGCATAAATCAATATTGTTTATTGCAATGTTGTCCTTAAACACCAAACTCTAAAAAAATAAAAAATAAAAAATAAAAAATAATTTTTTTTTAATGCTTCTCTATTTAAGTAAGGACCACTTTAACTAACTCATTGATAAAATATTATTATACAATGCAGCCAAGGTCATGCCTATAGTATTCTACTATTATAACAATGTCTAAAATTCTAAAGAACTTGCTTTGTATATTGTGCACTAACCATCCTATCCATCATTGGTCATGTTTTCAAAAAAAAAGTGTATCATCTACTTTTTGTTATTTGCTTGATTTGGTATGATGTTGAATTAAACTATGTATAGATGGATATTATACTAATTTTTATCATTTTTTATAAATATTTTTATTGTTGAAATTATTATTATTTTGATCATCATTACTATCTTGTTTCATATCATTTATTTATTTATTTTTCTTATCACATTTTTGTTTGCTCATAGTCACCATTACTTGTCTCTTCATGATTCTTTTTTATTTTTTTATTCTTGTCCTACTTGCTTTTGCTTGCTTTTTTACATGTCTTCTTTTGTTGTCATCTTGGTCATTGCTATTAGGTGCTATTATTTTTCCTTTACTATAATTATGTTCTTCTTTGTTGCTTTTATTTATCTTCTTCACACTTACCTACTTTTCATTTCTCTTCTACTTACCTCAATTGTAATTTTGTATGTATTAGTTCATATTATCATACTTTTGTTAGCATCTTAACTTATCTCTATAGCTAAATTTTTATTTGTTTGGTTATTGTCTTTGTTTTTTAAATCTTTATTAACAATATAAAAAATTATATAATTTTTTAAATAATTAACTATAATATAGTCTATTATAAGATTTTATATAATTTGATCTAATCATATTAATATCTGATGATACAAAGATAGTTGTATTTGTATTAATTGTCATAATTTAAGAGATATTATAGTTGTTGAGACACAACTTGAAAATTGATAGTTTTTGAATGCTTAGTCTTTAATAGTTATTAATTTCAAATATAAGTGGTGACAATTGCTTTATAAGGCCTACAAAGATTTTTTTAAAAAAATACAAGTATATTTTTATTAATGTAAAATTAAGACTTTTTTACTTTTTATTTTAGATTAAAAATGATACAAGTCTTTAATAGTCTATTAAATTTATTATAAAGATATTAGATTTTAATAAAATAAAAAATAATATCTATTTTTAAAATTTAAATTGTTTAAAAAATAAATTTTAATTATTTAAAAAATAAATTTTGATTATTTAAAAAATAAATTTTAATTAAAATTTATTATTATTATATATATTTTTTAATAATATTTTATTTTATTTATATTTTAATTTATTTATATTTTTTAAAATACTAAATAAAATACTAAATAAAATACTAAATAAAATACTAAAAAATAACCAAAATAATATAATTTTTTTTTTTTAAAATATAAGAATAATTTTTAAAAGAAATAACTTTTAAATTACATAAATATTAAAAACAAAGAACAATATTTTATCAAATATTTCTAAAATAAAATAAAATATTTAAATAAAAAAAAATAAAAATATCTTATTCTAAATTTTAAATATATATCTATATATAAATTATCTATTTTTATAAAATTATATCAAATTCAAAGTGGCAATAAAGGTGGCTATTATAAAAATAATAAGTTATAAATTACTAAAATTATTAGCATTTTTAAACAACAAGATAACATAATTTCTTCAAAAATGTAATTTTTGATAAATTCAAAAGATCTTTAGAAAATCTTTGAAACAACATCAAATGATTTTTAAAGACAATGTATTGTTGTGCCTCATAATTGTTTGAGAACAAAACAAAAACAAAAAGATTCAAGACACTGACTTGTTAAAAACTTCAAATAATATTATTAGAATTTTTAATAATTTTATAAATCTTAAAAAGAAATTTAAGAAATTAAATTATACTAACTATAGTTTTTTATTTTTTATTTTTTGATTTATTTCATTATAAATTAATTAAGTAGATATTATGAAATAAATTTCTTTGTAATTTAATTGATGACAAAATATTGGAATAAAATAAAATTTAATTCAATCTATAGTATAAACATTGTTAGAATTATTTTATGAAAAATAATTATGAGTGGTAGATAACAAACAGATAACATTAGTAAATATTATTGTGCTATAAAATTAATTATTGTTGTATAAAGGTTTTAATATAAATATATATTTTTATCTAATATTAAAAAAAAATTATTTAAATTAAAATCTTATGTTTAATAATAAATAATATAATTTATAAAATAAAATAGTAAAATAATAAAATTCAACAAGTAAGTTTGTACATACAAATATACAATACTAATAACACATAAAAAATATTGTTGTTTTAATATTGTAATAAAATATACAATTTTTTTACAAATCATATATATATATTTTTACAGATATCATATATTTAATGTATTTTATTGTTGATATAAGTTATTTAACTTAAGAATTTATAATTTTACATAAAACCTTTAGAATCCCTTTTTACAATTTCAACATAATTTTGCATTTCAGAACAAGGACATGACATGCAATAGAAACAACTACATGAGACATGAAAATTACTTTGACATTCTAACTGAAACTTGCACAAGAAATCCTTGTAGGACTAAATAAATACGGTTTCAAGACAACCACATGGCATTACTAAAATTCCAAGCGTTTCAAAATTCCCGAAGCTTCCACGGCACTACTAAAACAAATTGCATTGTGTACAGATAGTTGAATTACAAATCACGAAATGAATTTAATCCCACTGAAACCCAAACCGACAAAATGCCACAGAAGAATTGTGAAGCCATGGCTTTGGTGGACTCATCAACACCTAGAATCCCATTCAAATTCCTCGCTCACTCGCTGCATCGTTTGCCACGCCACGCCGCGCGTGGCGAAGCAAGGATTTCCTTCCTTCCTTCCGCAACAACACACTCACGCATCCACACATACACACATGCACAATAACTCGCGTATGATTGGTGGCCTTGTTTCGCGGGATGTGTAAGAGCAGCTGGGCACTTGAACGTGGGGCTCCTGAGTATTTGCCGACAACTTGGGAGGGCAGAGCTTGGTCCCTCCTCCTCATCTGTTGTTTTCGGATTCTGCCTGGATTAGAGACTAGCTGGGCTCTAGCTGGGTCTCTCTCTCGTCCTGGCTCCTTTGTACTCCACTGGGTCAGGATGCAACGGTCGGTTGTTGATCGCAGTCTGCTGCCGTGAACAATGTGACCCTGTGGAGGTTGGAGCTTGCACCGCGTCGTTTGAGTTCACTTCCCTTCATACCGGGGATCTGCTTGTGGCAGCATGTTGAGTGGGCTAGACTGTTGGATCATGTGGGATTCTTACATTGAATTGGCATCATTGGTATCTTTGCCTTGTACCTTTGATGAGAGAAGAGTTCTCATGAGTTGTACTTGGTGATGTGGGTTGATCTGGTGCTCATTCAGCACGGCAGTTACTCGCCAGTTCCGGACATGGCGACTGAGATTAGGCGTCTCCGACGTGGGAATTTGTTTTTGTGTCGGGACGTGTTCTTGGAGAGGGGGCCTGTGTCGAGGTATTGGTTGTCGATCGGACGCAGGGAACAATGTTGATGTAAATAACCTTGTTCATACTTATTGATACTGCTCTGAGCCAATGTAGCTGTGGATGTGGTTATTCCCTTGATCTAATATTATTCTTGAAGATAGCGCGTAGCAGCATTGTCCGTGGATCTTAATGCTGCACGGAATTCCCAAGCTTCCAGTAGGTGGTGTCAGTTATCCATCACCACAGGAACTATTGAATGCAGCGAGGGCTCAGTTTTCGAACGATTGTGAACACGGTATAGGGCATGGAGTTGAGGATGCTTGAGTGCTCCACCCAGCGGTAGGATTGTTTACATTGCCCTGTGGGAGATGTACCAGTATGGTGTGTGAACACCGAACCGTATCATTTTCTTTCCCCCGTCAGATGGTATTTTAATCTGCAGCCTGAACCGGGTAATCTAGAGCAGTGAACTGCGAGCAGAATCTGAAGTAGTTGAAGAGCTGGGTGGAGTGAAGATGGGGCCATTGAAGAAGATGAAGCAGCATGAGGATGTGAAGCGGGTTGCGACCCGCAACAGAGATTCACTGTCTAAGAACGTCAGGTCACCAGGCCAAGAGTCGCAACCCGGAAATCCCATATCCTTGCAGCGCCGTGACGATTTTGGCTATGAGAGTGATGCTCACGAGGCGAAGGTAGTTCAGTTGAATCTCAAGCCAACTCCGATGGGCAGACATATTCCTAATGACGACGAGCAGTTCTCTTACAGCAGATACTCTTCTGAGTCGTCGATGATCTCCGACAACTTTCCCACGAGTGACGCTGCGCCTTCAAAATGGGTAGCAGCACCAAGCAATTCCAAAGAGCAGGTGATCATCTACAGCGATATGTCCATAGCACCTCTAAAGTCTAGTTCAAGCATTGGAGATCACAATGAATTGGTGTATGCACAGTCTTTGGGTGCAAGTAGCGATCATCTCCATCCAAGCGGCGCAGTGTTGCAGCACAATGCAGGGGGTACAAGACTCCCCAGTGGATTGCTTTATCCCTGTTCAACTCCGGAGGGCAACCGTAATAGCTGTTTGCTGAATGCAGCACATTTCACATTGGACGATAACATTCTTTCCCCAGATTTCGCAGGCATCTATGGGGGGGACAATTTTACAGAGAAAATGTTCAAGGAGTTAGTAGGAGAGTCGAAGTTGCATCGCAGTAAATCAAAGAACGGATCAAACTCCAGTAGCAAGCTTGACGCTCTTACTGTTAGTTTAAGAGTCCGAAGGGATGAAATGCAATCTCCTGTGAGCACGTTGGACTGTCCAACATCGCCCCAGTCCTCAGAGCGTTCATTTTCTGGTACGTCGAAACGTAAGTCATTGCGACGTAGAAGCGACGAAAACAATAGCATTTCTACCCAGTTACCTAAAAGCCAATTAGCTCGATACTCGATGTCGGTAGACCGCGCTGTCGATGACGAAGATCTCGAAGGCCCGAGTGAAGTTGCATGGCTTGAACCTTCTCCTTGCCATCCTGATATTGCAGAACGGCATTCCACACTTGCCTCTGGTAGGAAAAATCCCTCTTACGAACGCTCGTCGTCGAATAGCAGCACTTGGAGCATCTCTCTTGTGCAGAATCCTCTTAAAGCAGTATCGACCATGGTGAGCAGGAGGCATAAGACACGATTTTGTCGGCTCAAGGATGCAATCACGTCAATATCATTTACTAATGGCCACGATGGAAGTCCGTCGACCCCTTCGAGAGCAGTGAAAAATGGTAAACGTTCAGAGGTGAATTCAGGGCGAAGTTGGTTGGCATCTGGGAGAGGTAGCTCCTTATGGGCTTGCTCTGGTCGGCTACAAACGGAGGTCACTGGGGAGCCTTATCAGCATGAACTATACATAGAACAAGAAAAGAAAGACCAAAACAGAATACAGCAGGTGCACACTCTCTTTTGAAATTGTTGTCTAATTCTCACGGCTTGACTGTTCCGTCAGAGCCGCTTCTGTAATTCCTTGGATGTTTTATCTTGCCCTGACTGCCATGTTTGTTGCCCAATTATGAAGGATTTACAGTCAAAAGCTGATGAGGAAGAGTTTCCTTTCGACTACCCCATTGCCTCCACGTTCGTCTTTCAAGAAGCTGAGAAGTCGCCGACCTCACCCGCCGTCGTCTCTAGAAACTCTGGGAGCGAGGATCTCCAATTTTGTGACCACTTTGACGACCCCGATGACAGATCTTTTACAGACAGCGAAACCTCAAACACCTGTTCGTTGGATAGTGGGAGACTCAGTGGGGTGCTGGATTACCCATCAGAGTGCCTCCCCACTCGGAAGATCGTTTATGTGGGAAGGGTTGTTGACAGCATTGGCTTGTCTAATAGAGCCTTGAGCGGCTTATCTTCGAGAGCGTTGAGTGGGTTTTTGGAGATAGGGAGATCGGGAAGGTTCAGTACCGACTTACAGCGCGGGAGAGTTTTGGACAAGGTGCAGCATCCGCGCACTCCCGATGTAAGGCTAAGGATTTTCAAGCCGGAGAAGCTATCGAGACGATTCATGTTGTCGCCTTGCTTGGTACGCTCACCATGCATCCAGTTCTGTCATGAATGTCGCCTGATCGGTAGGATTTGCATCTCATTCTTTATGGATCATTATAGATGAACCTTAGCTCCTGACAAATGTGCCGGTTTCGTTTTATGTGACAGCCCTTTCTGCATAGATCGAGCAAGCATGTACCTAGAATTCAGCAGGCTCCAGTGTCGGGATCCAGCCGAAGGTTGCAACCTGTGAACAGTTTCACTGCCCGCCTTGGCCCGGTCGCTGAGAATCCACCCCTTCTGGACAATCCCATATCAGAGTAATTGCGGTGTCTGAAGACTCTCTCAAGAGGTGCTCTTTCTCCTCCAATCAATCATTCCATTCCTCCAACCTTCTCTCGAATCACCTGCGACCTTCTCACGAATTAGCAGGTCTGACGGCACTAATTTAGTGTGATGAACTCAACTGAAGCTTGAATTCTTGTGTGTAAGGAGCATTGAGTCTGTAACCATGTCACTTGATCTATCATGCCAGCTTATAATCAGAACAACAATGTTGCCAGTGTTAATCGACTGACTAATTTCTGTGAACAAAACTACACGAAACGAAGATAGTCCTCCGAAGAAAAGACAAAGATGCATTACTTAGCATTTCCAGATCTGTGGACGTCCCATACCTCTGTCACTTCCTGTTATATGGCATTGCCAATGCTAGAGGTGTAATTCCATGCGATCATGTGTGCCTTGCGCTCAACTATTGCTCAATACTCCTGTTGGTTCTGTTTCTGCAGGTCAAAACTGGAGCTGAGCTGGAACGAAAAAGCCGGAATTCGTTACCTCCGGCTAATCCTCTACCATTTCCATGCTAGCAAATAGCATCGGCGTTTTCTTGTCTGTTAAATGCTCAGGTTGTACAATGGTAGTAACTTCCCTAATCTTATTTTGCACAGATGTGCTGATCATGGTTGCTTGACGCCCGCTTCTGCTTGGCCATTGCCAAGTCCTTGGCGCCCACCATAGTCACTGACATTCATGATATTTGCTTAAAATTGAGAGCAATGCAATTTGTACGATTTTATCTAAACTACCTCATGGGTTCTTCATAACTAATAGAATGTCATGGTGTATAATTCACCGGACACCTGATCTGGGGTCAAATATACAGTGTTTGTGCATGAATCTGCTCTCATGTTTTGGCTTTTCGTGTGTCAGCTCTGATCGAAGACCTGAGCATCTGCGTCTCTTTGTTAGTCGATTAAGTTTCTGATGCTTCGTAGGAATCAGTAAGATTAGCTGCAGAGTGTCGCAATTCAGTGAGAATAACGTGCCATTGACCCACTTGTGCATGGTGCCTTGGGGTCAGAATGCCAGTGTTTCTTGTGTGAATTGAAGCAGTGGTCCTCACAGCTGTCTTCAATACCGTTCTCTGTGTTGCCTCATCAGTGAAGTTTTGCCTAATCTGTAGAGAAGGGTAGCCTCAGTTACAAATCTTGATGATGATGATAAACATGAGGATGTTGAGCTCAAGGGAAGGATGATGGGAACATGGTTTTTAAGTATCTTACTATTTTAGATCAAGCACGGTCTATTTGAAGCCATAGCTTACAACTTTATCCCCATTTATTATTTAGAAGCAAGGCTCATTGAAAATTCGGATTCCAATTTTCAATAATTTTGGGAACTTTGGGAACTTCAGAAACTTTTTGTGTTAAATTGATGATATAAGAAAGTCTAAAGATTAGACTAATTTGGATACAAAGGTTTGTAAAACCCACTTATTAAGTAATATTGTCAGAGCTTCTTCTCAATCTATTAGTCTTAGTCTCTTTTCCTGAATAGGTTTGCAACATATATTTTAGGCTATTTTGGTATGAGTTAGGAATTGGAAGTTGTTATTTAGAAAGTCTCTTACATTTTTTTTAATTTTTCAAAATATTTTGGAATCTAGCCTATATTAATTTGAAGGAATAGATGGAAGAGAGTAAAATGCAGTTTATAATAACAATCCTATCCACCAGATTAATTTTTATTGTGTACAAGTATTTAAGTTTATTTTAAATGTAATTGATAAAAAATTGGTCTATATCTTGCTTACAGATATTTATGACAAAGGGAGTACAAATTAATGTGGATACTTTATTGTTTTAAGCCCATGACCATCCACATGGGTTTGCCCAAGAAGGTGTTAGATTTGTCTTGTGTTATCAATATCCAAAGGACACAAAGGACTTGAACTAATTAATGTCTAATCCAAATATCATGCTATATTGTTAAAGGATGTGAATTATCTTAACAACAAAGGATTCTTCTCTTCTAATAGTAAAGGTTGAATTATTTGCATATTGGCATAATATTTATTATTATTTTTCCATGGATAGTTTAATATCATAAATATTTTTTTCTTGTATCCCCTTTTGAAACTGCATATTTAATGTTTTTTTTACAATAAAGAAGAAATAAAGAACAAATAGAAAACCTTGCTTTACACCCCATTGTAACCAATAATAATATATTATATTACTTATAATAGATATTGATTTCTCAACTTTAATAATATATAATTTTGTTAAGTGAATAAAGTGGAAGTAGATCCCATTCTTTCTATTGTTCAAAAGAAGAAGTCTTAGCCTATCTTATTATATGCTTTAAGAAAGCTTAGTTCCAAAAATAAAAGTAGTTGATTAGGAATTTTGGCTCAATTAATTATTTCTTATGTTATGAGAATATTGTTCAATATATGTCTTAAAGATAGAAAGATTGTTTGATTAAAGTATATGACTTTCATTAAAAAAATTAAATTTTTTTAAAAAGTTTTAGAAAAAATTTAATATGATATATTAAATAATATAATAGGATATTAATTATTAAAGATAGCCCTATCACCCTCTTTGTAGAGAAGTAGTATGTTGTCTCTAATTACTTTAGTAGAGAATTTTTTTTTAAGAATATTGTCATTTAACATTCAAATAAAATCATTACTAATGATGTTCTAATAATATTTGAAAAATTTTACTTCCACATTATCTAGACCTAGTATCTTTTTATTTCCTATCTTTTTTTGTTATTTGGTATATCTCTTCTAAATCTAATAGTTATATAAGGTCCATATTTATTTGCTCTAAAATCTTTAATAAAATCTTTGTTAATATGTTTTCTATTGCATTGTAGTGAATAATTAAGTTGCTTTGATTTTGGTATAAAAAATAATAAAAAAATCATACAAAATCTTTTAGTAGTAGATTAGTTTTTTTTATTTTATATTTATCATAACATTAATATGTTTGAATTTTAACTCTCTTTTCATTGGCAGCTTTAAAAAAACTTTTAGTACTCTTATCTTTTTGTAATTTTTACTTTGTCCTTGATGTTATTCAACAGCCTTCTTTTATTTATTGTATTTTTTTAGTTGCTCTTGGACTTGTTTCAATTCCTCTTGAGCCAATTTGTATTGTGGATCATTTTAAAAGGATACATGGATAGTCTCTATCTTATCTTTGTATTTTAGCTTTCTTTTAATTTTTGAAAAATGTTTGATCTTTACAAAAGATTTTGTAAAGTTTTACAAATTTTCTCACCTTAAGAAAAAAATGGCTTCTAAATTGACATGATTTTTATATTTAAGAAAACTTAGCTTATACTCTAAGATCTTACAAATAATATGGATTGAATTTATAATGAGATTTTTAATCTAGACGTGGAATAAATTAAATTAAAAATTCTATTAGTAGATGATCACATAGAGCCACATCTTTTTTAATTTTATATTACAATATATTTTCTTAGATAGCCTCTTTAATTCTCTTATAAAACTTATTTAATTGTGTTAATATTCTTATTCCATCTTTTTGATTATTTTTTTAAAAACTTAAATATCTTCGTAGAATAAAAAAATCTTTTAGATTTTATTTAGATTTAAGTTATTTTTATATTTTAGTTCCATCCTAATCTAATACTCTACTTCAATAAGAAGATTTGCCTTTTGATTTCTTTGTTATATTCTAATCACCTCCAATTATCAAATTTATACTATTAGGTAATAAATCCAATAAGCTGTTTCAAAACTTGTATCTTTTCTACACTTATTTGATGCATGTTATTTATGCTACTTTAATAAGCTATTTAAGAATATATTTTAATATTATCCATAAAGCTCAACTATCTATTAATGATCCTATATTTACTATCATATATTTTAAATAAAGAGAAATTAAAATACAAACCCTACTTACTCCAATACCACTAGAGTTTTTAGTATATCTATAAAGTACTTTTGATATATAAAATCTACTTCTATTTAATAATATATTTCTAAGATCTTAAGTTTATTTATTATAAAGCTTATATTTTTATATGATTATAATATTATATCTAAGTATAATACTACTATGATATCTTCTCATTTTCAAGATTTTTGCTAGATCATTCAACTCTCTAATATTATATGATAGCATATTTAACTTCATTTAAAAAAATTAGAGTTAGAGAGAAGAACCTTAAGTCTCTTCTAATTAGCCAAATTAATAATTTAAAGTATTTTCTTTATAAAAAGATTCTTCTAGTGTATACACTTGATCTATCTGTTAAAAAAAAAATACATGTTTATTTATCCATATAATTAAAAAGATATTTTAATTGATATAAAGTGAAAGATTAATGAAATCAAAATTAAAAGAGAGGATATAAAAGATCATTTGACCAACCTCATAATATATTGAATGAATTATAATTTTTTTATATTACTATATTAATTTTATTATATTTAATATTATATGCCATTTTTTTATTTTTTCCATTAAATCAATGTAATTAAAAAAATAAAAAAAAACTATTTTGTATCACCTCTTTTTAGGAACATATACTTTAGAAGTTCACAAAATCTTCTAAAACATTTTAGAAGCTTCCAAGTAAGGGGAAGTCACTTAAAAAGCTTCTTAGTTAGTAGAAGTAGTTCAAGAAGCTTTCTAGTTAGTAAAAGTAGCTCGAGAAGCTTCCAAGTTGGTAGAAGTTACTCAAGAAGCTTCTTAGATAGGAGCATATATTGGAGTCGAGGCTGAAGAATTCTTTAATTTTAATAATCCATTTCTTGGAATTCTAGCTCACCTTTCTTAGCGTTGTTCATGTAATCATTTGGATAATTTAAATTCTTGTCAATTTCTTCTTAAAACTTTTTTTAGTTCAACTCTCTTGTTTTATATTCTTCTGTCTTTGACAATTTGTTAAGACTGCCTTCACCTTCAATATCAAAGTTGGATCTTTCTTGTTAAAAAGTGGATTATCCCTCTTCTTCAAATACATGAGACTCTTGTATTAGTGCTTTAAAGATTGTGGATTATTCTCCTCTAAATTAATATTATCTTATAGATTTTTTTTTTTTTTTTTTTTTTTTTTTTTTTTAAATGGTTGGAAGTCAAGATATTAGTATGATCAAATCTTCTGAGTCCAAGTTAGATGCCATTATAAGCACTCTTATTATTTTATTTGCTAAAATAGCAGATATTGAAGAAATTATTACAAAACTTTAAAATGATACAACATTGGGAGTACCACAATCTAAACTACACCTACTTCCAACTTTTGTACTTGAGGATATAGTACTACTTATGATGCACTAAGAAAATCTACCTATTCAGCAATATAAGTATGAAGGCTACGAATTGAAACAGATATATAAGTTAGTGAAAACTATGTCAAAGGAAAATGACAAAATAAAAACAAGAAAATATGTATACTCACGAAAAAATTAGACTGGCTATTGCCAAAGATTAGAAAATACATGAGACTCTTAAATTAGATTAGAAGCAAAAAAAGAATTGACAAGAATGAAAAAGGCTTCATTCTTATCTCTATAAATACTATTTATCTAAAAACTACATAGTGGCATTCTATAGGACCTCCAACACGTGTCTAATTTGTAAGACACATGTCAAACTTGCAAAACAAGTTTCCTACATGTGCGCCACATACTTAGCTTGATCTATAAGCTACTAACATATGCGATACATGGCAAGCTTGTTCTACAAGCTATCAATATGTGCAACACGTGGCTAGCTTGTTGGCCAAGTTTCCAACCTATCAATTACCTATAGACATGTATAAAGGTGATTTTGCTGTTGTGTAATAACATAGCTATTAGATAAAAGAAAAAAATAGTTATTATAATATATAGGAACTCAAATAGAAATATTTGAGCAAACTATCTAAGAATTATAGATAATAGAAAAAAAGTAGAAAAAAGTTAAAAGGCTAATGCTGCCTTTTTATAGAAGAGGCTTCTATTTATTTTATATGGCTATAAATAAGGTAAAACAAAATATATTAGAAAAATAAAAAAATATAGACATCTTTAGGGACAAATTAAAGATAGATTTTAGAAATTTTTATCTCAAAAATCTCAGAATTGATATCCGGAGAAGACCAGTTATGAGCCTAGGTTAGAATCAGATCCTAAGGTACAAAACCATATGCCTATAGCGGGTTGGGAGATCTTTTGTAGATTGAAAAGTTGGATTAGTAAGAAGACTTAAGAAGGTGTATTTTAATATTAATTTTGAATGATTTGGAGAGAAATTGGCTTTGTAAGAGCTTTGCAAAGTCAAGGTTGTATTGAGTGGTGTTGGATCTTGTGAAGTAAAGAGGGGTTTATAACTTTGAATTTTACAAGAGTTTGATTTTAGATCTACAAGTGAAAATTTGAGGATTTGTGACTAGAATTGTGGTTAATATATATTATAAGTTTGAACTAGATCAAATAGTTCAATTGGGAGTTATTGGAGTTCAAGTGTGCTAAGGTCTTGGAAGCTAAGATTTGAAGATTAGTAAGGATTTCTTAGATATTTAGTAATCTATTAGTTGGATTGAAATGAAATTTTTTTGTATGGATAATAGACAAGATTTCTTATTTGTATATGAATTTTAAGAATGATTGAATAGTGCAAAGAGAGGTTATTTATGCTGGAAATTTGACATTAGAATTAGAGAAGGAGGGCGGCCAACACCCAAGTAGAAATTTGAATATAACTTTTGTTGGATAACTTAGATCTCTTTAAAACTTTTTGTGTGTATTGTCAACTTAATTGTTGAAAGGTTTGTAAAGTTTGGACTAAGGTCAATAGTTAGATCTTCAACTATTATAGTTTAAATTTGCTATAGGGTTAGTTTGGATTTGTTAGGATTTGATTAGGGTTGTTAGGACTTGTTAAGGTTTGATTAGGATTTGATTAGGATTTGATTAAGATTTGATCAGAGTTTAATCAAGGTATTTCAGATTTGTTTAGAATTTGATTAGGATTATTAGAATTTAATTAAGATTTATTTAGAATTTATTTAGAATTTAATTAAAATTATCTAAGATTTGTTTAGAATTTATTAGGATTGTCTAGGATTTGATTAAGGTTTATTTAGGATTTATTTAGGATTTGAATAGGATTTTATCAAGGTATTTAAGATTTGACTAAGATTTAACTAAGATTTATTTAGAATATGATTAAGATTGTCTAGAATTTGATTAAGATTTGTTTAGGATTTGACTAGGATTTTTTTAGAATTTGACTAGGATTTATTTAGGATTTGATCAAGATTTGACTAGGATTTGTTTAAGATTTGATTAAGATTTGACTAGGATTTGTTTATGGTTTGATCAAGATTTGATTAAGATTTGTTTAGGATTTGATTAGAATTTAATCAAGATTTGATGAAGATTTTATTAAAATTTGTTTAAGATTTGACTAGAATTGTTAAGATTTGACCAAGATTTGATTAGGATTTATTTAGGATTTGACTAACATTTGATTAGGATTTGTTTAGGATTTGACTAGGATTTATTTAGAATTTATTTAGGATTTGATTAGGATTTGACCAGATTTTTACTAGAATTTTTTAGGATTTTTGATATATTCTTCTATAATTAATTGAAAAATCTAAATAAACCTTTAATGATTGAAATATACTTGTTAGTCTTAATTGCAAGTTTACATAATTCTATTAGAGGTGTTAGGACCTGTTATTGTTATTTCTTTTTAATCTTCTATAACCAAGTGTCTGGAGCATTCTCAAGCAGGACTTCATGACATACAATATATTTAGTTAACTTGACGTGAAAAGCTTGAAGTGGAAGGTAATTGGATTTTTTTTTATTTATTTGAATTATGAAGAAGAAAGGCAAGAAAATGGAAGGAGGAGCTATAGGTGGTATTTCAAGTAGAGCTACAAGTGGAAGCACTAGTGGATGACAAAATATATATTTCGATTCTAACTTTGCAAGCATGTTTGAAATATTTGTTTTATTCATGCAACAACAATAAATTAAAGATCGCAAAGAAGTATGGCAAATAAAGCATTACAAGCGGTTGTGGACAAATTTGATCAATTTAAAGGGAAAGATATCACAAGATATTTAAAATATTATGTGAAAAAAATAGAATTGAAGCATGTTTCCAAGAAAGAGATGGTTCAATTATTCAAATTAGCTATTGCATCAGAGATAAAAAATCATATAAAATCTATTATAAGACATGTTGAAGGTTCATGGGAGAATTTTTTTTAAACATTGATAGATGAATATTTTTTAGAAGACAATGATTGGATTACAAAGAAATTATTTTTTGAATGGTTTGAAAGGCCTAGAAAGGATCTTCAAGCAATAGAATTATTAAGAAAATTTGAAAGACAATATTCTCATTTATCAAAGAAGAAAAGGCATATGTTGGATCCAAATAAAATAGAACTTTTATTTTAAGCGGTTGATAGAGAATTGTAAAGAAAATTGGAAATATTGCTTGAAGATAAAAAAAAAAGAGGAAGAAGGATTGACATCAAATTGGAAAGAAGTAAAAGAAGCAATAGGATTGTTTGCAAAAAGAAAAAACAAAAAAAATAGGGTGGATATTCAAAGACCATTGTAAGTATCTAAGATAAAATTATCTACCAACTATCTTACATCTATGATTCAATCTTCAATGTCTACATCAAAGAAAGAAGAAATGAATATGGATGAGATCATATGCAAAATGGGAGATTTACAATTAAAATTTACAAAACTTAAAGAGAAGGGTCAATCATCAAGAATATCAACAAAACAAAATTCAAGACCAATAGAAGGTATAATGCATGGGTGCATGTGGTGTGATAGTATGAAACATTCAAGAAGGGAGTATGAAGATTTTATAGAGGTGCTATGCAAAGGAGTTATTTTTTTAAAAGATGGTATGATACACTTGAAAGAAAGTAGAAAAAAATTAGAAACAAATTTTGGTAAAGGAAGAATGAAAGTATTTACAAGAGATGCTTTTAAAGTGTATACAATTTCAAGTAAAGAAGCATTAGCATATTGGACGGAAGCAAATCAAGGCAAATGTTTAAGTATAAATTTTGAATTTCCAGGAGAATGCTCTTTGTGGACAAGTACAATGAATTATGTTGAAAAAAAAAAATTTATTGCAAATAATTTGAAACGTATTAGTAATAATATTCAAAAAATTATTGGATGGAAGGATCTAGCAGATGGATTATCAATACATATTCATATTACAAGGAGTCAATATGAAGCATTAATAGAAGAAAAAGAAAGAAGAGATGAAAATAATGAAAGGCCATCAAAAAAGACCAGAAGAGGAGATAAAGCAAGACAACAAAAAAAAATTTATGCATGAGGAGGAAGTGGAGAATATTTCTATAAAGGAAAAGAAAATTCTAAAAAAAAAGAGAAAGACTCTTACCTACAAATTACAATCAGATATTGAGGTTGTTACAAATTTCAAGAAGATATTAAAAGAATGGATTTTAAGGGGAAAGATTGAATTTATAATTGGTGAAATTTTAGAAATTGCAAAGCGTGAATTTCATGAAGTTATTATTGATACAATAAAGAAAAAATGGCAATCTATAGGAGAGATTGTAATACCAAATATGTAAGAAACAAAAGCAATAAAAAATAATGTAGATGAAGACGATGAAATCCAAGTTTTAGAAGATGTTTCATGATTTGGACTTACAAAGGAGGGAAATGCGATTCAACCATCTAGTTATTATTTTTAAAATCATTGGACAAGGGCTACTACAAAAACTTTAATAAAATTGGGAGATTTTGAAGGACTAATTGTGGCATTAATTGATCATGGTTCTGAGATCAATTTGTTATCAAAAGAGCTATGTAAAAAGGAAAAATGGCCTATTGATATTAAACATGGGTGGATGATAAGATCAGCAAACAATTCAAAGGGGGATTTATATGGAGCTTATCCAAATATTAAGGTGATAATAAGAGATTTTATGCATACACAATATTTCTTTATATAAGAAATGTCTACATATCCTATTATATTAGGACAATCATATATTACCACCACACGAATGGAAAAAAAGGTAATGGATGATGGTTCAGCTTATGCAAGGATAAGAAGTCAAGATGGAATGAAAGTAGTTCAATTTTTGACTGTTTGTGCCAATCATGAAAGAAATCGTGAGAAGTTGAGAGAAAAGCCATTATCAAATGAGAAATTTGAAGACCTTGAGGATTTTTATCATGCACCATTGTAAAGCGAGATTGCAATGGGTTAGAGAAAGAAATACTCCCGCTGTTGTAATACATAAAGTCTTGCTTGAGAATGCTCTGGGCACCTCACTATGGAAGATAAAAAAAAATATGCAACAACAAGATCCTAACAACTGTAATAGAATCTTAAATAACTTCCATTAAACCTTAATAATATTAATCAAGTTTTGATCCAATCTTAAAAAGATTACAAAAGAAGAATAAATGAATCATATATTAATCATAAAAAAAAATAATATATAAAATAATAATTTTAAAAAATATTAAAAATAGAAATCTTAAAATCTTAATCAAACCTTGGTCAAATCTTAAGTCAAACCTTGGTCAAACCCTAAGTTGAACCGTGATCAAATCCTAAGTCAAACCCTGATCAAATTTTAAGTCAAATCCTAATCAAACCTTAAGTCAAACCTTGATTAAATCCTAAGTCAAATCCTAATCAAATCCTAAGTCAAATCTTGATTAAATCCTAAGTCAAATCTTGGTCAAATCCTAAGTCAAATCTTAATCAAATCCTAATTCTAATCAAATCCTAATCAAATCTTAATCATATATTAAATCCTAAATCCAAATTCTAATCAAATCCTAGTCAAATCCTAATCCTAATCAAATCCTAATCAAATCCTAATCAAATCTTAATTAAATATCAAGTCTTAATTAAGTTCTAATTAAATATCAAATCCTAAATCCTAACTGATCCTAATCAAATACAAAATCTTAAATCCAAATCATAAATCCTAACCAAATCTTAACCAAGCCCTAAGCAATTCCTAAGGTAGTTTTAGAACCTCAATAACTACCAAATAAACTATTGATCTTGATTGAAAATTTACACATGCCTTAACAACTAAATTGACAACAAACACATCAAGTTTGAAGAAGATCGAATTTACCAAAAAGAAGAAAAACCTATAAATCTGCTCAGATATTGGGTGGCCTTCTTCTCCAATCTTAATATAAATATTCCAGCACTTAAATCTCCTGTTCTCACTATTCAATTACTTTTAAATTTCATATGTGTATAGAAAATTAAATCTTCTATCCACAAACATAAATTTTATTCATATCTAATTGACAAATTGCTTAAAATCTGTAAAATCCTAACTAACCCTCAAAATCCAATTCTCGAGACCTTAATCCACTTAGACCTCAATTACTTATAATTAAATTATTAGATTAAATTTAAAATTCTAGCATACATTGACAACAACAATATTAACCAACCTACAAATATTTAATTATAGATCTACTATAAAACTTTTGTAATTGCCTAAAGTGTAAATCCTATTTTATTTCATAAAATCCAAAGTTGCCCAAAACAACCCTGATTTTGTAAAACTCTTACAAAGTCAATTCTGATCCAAATCAATCTAGATTAAATCCTATGCAAAGTCTCTGCGTTCATAACTGGCCCTCTCCGGGTATCAATTCTTAGAAATTTGTGATAAATTTTTTTGAAATCTATTTTCAACTCTTTTCTAAAGATACCTATATTATTTATTTTTCTAATCTACTTTGTTTTGTCTTATTTATGGCCATACAAAGTAATTAGAAGTCACTTCTATAAAAAGGCTACATTAATACATTTTGATTTTTTTCTAATTCCTTCTCTATTATTTATTTTTCTAAGATAATTTTCTCAAATATTCTCATTTGAGCTTTTCTATAATATAACCACTCCATTCTTCTTTCACCTAATGGTCATATTACTATACGATACCGCTTAGTTTAAAAAAAAAGATATTATCTATTGGACTTATTGGATTGAGACAAGATTGTGTATTGTCTTTTAAGACTATTGATAAGATGAAAAGAAGAGAATAGAATTATTAATGTATGTTCAAAAAAATATTATGATGAAATTCAAAATTTTATAAAAATCTTAAGTCACCAAGAGGTACATGTTGAGACTAAGTATAAATCCGTGGAAAAAATGGTTAAACTAGTGGCTTTGCTATTACCATTAGAGTGTAAAAAAAGATGAAGGGAGCATCTATACAACCAAATTTAAGGGATCCTAGGAAGATAGGGCATAAATTTACAGATGCTACATTAGATAGATTAAAGGTTGGATGTAATAGATTTTTGACAAAATGAAAAGAAGAATGTTTTAGAGAAAGGCTTTCACAACATAGAAAGGCTTTTGCATTTGAAACACATGAAATTGGATGTGTTGATCCAAGTATTATAGCACCTATGGTTATTTTTATTATTCTTCATGAACCATAGAATTTGTGGCCAATTTGAGTGCCAAAAGTATATTTATCCAAATTAATAAATTTACTCAATGAAAAGATTAAAATAGAGATTTTAAAACCATCAATTGTAGCTTATTTTAATCAATGGTTTACAATATCAAAGAAAAATGGAACAATGAGATTTATACAAGATATGCAAACTGTGAGTAAAGTGACTATTAGAAATATGAATTCAAGTCCAATTGTGGATGAATTTGGAGAAGCATTTGTAGGAAGAGCAATCTTCTCACTTCTATTGACTTCTTATTTAAGAATTGACTGCAAATGCTTCTGCAAATTCATACAATTGAATACCATTCAAGCATCAAAGAACCAAAAATTAGTTTGTCAAAGAAGTTTGATGGCAGAAGATTTAAGTTTTGAAGATTCATTAATAAGTGATTGAACTTCAATTCCAAAGTTATTTAATCCAAGGGTCATAAGTCAGGTTTATTAGAACACTACTTTCAGGCTATGTCTTATCATGATTTTTATCATTTTTTGAATGATGTGATCCAATATTGGATAATCTGAAGGTATTCTTAACGGAATTTTAATCTATGTATGGAGAACATGATGCAATTTGTAGGGCAACCAACAAGATCCGCATCTTGTAATAAGACAATTAATCAATGACATCATATGCTTTACAATTCCAACAACTAGCAATTGATATCAAGTAAGATGATATTCCATTCATTAGCCAATTTTTCTATAGATTACAGTATGAGGTAAAAGAATTGATACTCAACTTATCCGATCCTCAGACATTGAGTCAAGCAATTGATTTTGTTGTAAAGTGTGACAATTGGCTTTTTGAATTTCAAATTGAGAATTGCACAAGGAAACATCAATGTTACTATAATATAATGGCAATATCAATGTCTTTTCAATATGTATATTTATAAGTAGAAGACATGCAAATTGACGAGGTATGTTTTAAACCTCTTACTGAATAAGAAAAGATTCATTGTCGTCATGAAGGATTGTATTTATATTATAGAGAATTTAAGTATATTGCTCAATATTATCTAAAAAAAATGATACAACCACAAAATTAGAAGTATGGCTATCAAAGAATATAATATATCAAAAAATAAGTTTATTTAACTACAATAGGGATCGTGCAGCTAGAATCCTATACAATTCTTAATAAAGGTCCTATCTTTTCTTTAAAATCCTCTCTTTATTTTATAACAGATGTCTGTTTAGGACCTAAAAATCATTAAGCCTTTGTTTTACTAGATTTAGGAGCCTCAAGATATTTTTTAGATAAAGAATTTCTTAAAAGTTATAAAATACCATCAGTACAAAAAATTAAACCTATAGAAGTTATAGATGGTTGCTTGTTGTCTTTTAGAGATATTACTTATGAGACCCTTCCTATAAATATAACAATAGATGGTCATAATAAATATGTAATCTTTAATATAATTAAATCTCCCTCTAATCTAATTATTTTAGATTTATCATGGTATAGTAAATCTAGTATAATAAAATCCGTACTTGTAGGCACAAAAGCTTTTATGAATACAACAAAAAAAAGATCATCTTTTGCTATTTATGCTATATCTATTTTTGATGGTTGAAAGACTTCAAGTGATATTTCAAGCAAATATCAAGATTATCAAGATATTTTTAAAAAGAAGAATGCAGATATTCTTCTAGAGCATTGTCTATATGATTGCTTAATTGATTTCATAGAGAAAACTTAGCCTCTATTTGGACCAATCTATAATTTGTCACAAAATGAATTGACTGAGCTCAAAAAATACATTAATGAGAATTTGGCCAAGAATTGCATACGCCATTGAAAATCTCCAATAAGAGCTGCTATCTTATTTGTAAAAAAGAAAGATAGATCACTACGGATGTGTGTAGATTATCAAGGACTCAATAAGATTACCATCAAGAATGGATACCTTGTATCTTTGATATCTAGACTTCTTGATGAATTGGATCAAGCTAAGATCTATACAAAAATAGATCTAAGATGAACATACAACCTGGTGTATATCAAAGAAGATGATGAATAGAAGACTATATTTTGAACAAGGTATAGACATTTCAAATATAATGTTATGTCTTTTGAACTTACAAATACACCAACTACTTTTGAACATCTTATGAATGATATTTTTTGTGAATTTCTTGATGATTTTGTTGCCTGTTATTTAAACAATATTTTGATCTATTCTAAGAACATAAAAGAAAATAAACTTCATGTTTGTCATGTGTTGCAAAAACTTAGAGATGCATGATTATATGCCAAGATGGAAAAGTGTGTATTTCACACTACTCAAGTTAACTTCTTAAGATACATCATCTCAAATGATAGTGTTAAAATAGATCCTAAGAAAGTTCAGACATTCATAGATTGGAAGATTCCAAAAATAATAAGAGATATGCAATGCTTTTTAGGATTTACTAATTACTATCAAATCTTCATCAAGAACTTTTTTCAAGTTGTAGTTCCACTTACATGCTTAACTTGGAAGGACAAATTCAAGTAGAGCAAAGAAGTAGAAGCATAGTTTGAGGCTTTGAAGATAGTTTTTATTTTTACACCATTCTTGTATTGCGTTGACTTTTCTAAGACATTTTTTATAAAAATAGACGCATCAAATTTTCCTTTGAGGGTGGTATTATCACAAATAGGAGTAGATGACAAACTCCACCTAGTAGCTTTTTATTCCAGAAAATTTTCAGCAGCAAAAATCAACTATAAAATCTATGGTAAAAAATTTCTTACAATTTTGGATTATTTTCAAGAATGGCATCACTATCTTGAAAGCACTTCTATTTTAGTCACCGTTTATATATTGTTGTATGTTGTGAAGTCTTGCTTGAGAATGCTCCAATCACTTGGCTATAGAAGATAAAAGAAATAACAATAATTAGTCCTAACACTTCTAATCAAGTTCTAAATAAATCTTAACCAAATCCTAAGTAAATTCTAAAAAATCTCAATTAAATCTTAATTAAATCTTAATCAATTAATTCTAACTAAATTCTAATCAACATTGATCAAATCTTAATTAAATTCTAATTAAATCCTAAATAAATTTTAAATAATCCTAATCAAATCCTAATTAAATCTTAGTCAATCTTGGTCAAATTCTAATTAAATTCTAACCAAATCCTAAATAAGTCTTAAATAATTTTAGTAAAATCTTAATGAAATTCTAATCAACTCTAATTAAATCCTAATTAAATATTAATCAAATTTTAAATAAATCTTAAATAATTCTAATCAAATCCTAACTAAATCTTAATCAACCCTGATCAAATCTTGATTAAATTCTAGTCAATCTTGGTTAAATCCTAATTAAATCCTAATCAAATTTTAAATAAATCTTAAATAATCTTAATCAAATTTTAATTAAATCTTAGTCAATCTTGGTCAAATCCTAACTAAATTATAACCAAATCCTAAATAAATCCTAAATAAATCCTAAACAATCCTAGTCAATCTTGATCAAACCTTAATTAAATTATGATCAACCTTGATCAAACCTTGACTAAATCCTAATAAAATCCTAAACAAATCTTATTTAAATCTTAGTCAATCATAATCAAATCCTAACAAATCTTAAAATAAATTCTAATCAAATCCTAAAACAAATCTTAAATTAAATCTTAATCAAATCCTAGCCAAATCCTAAACTAAACCTTAACCAAATCCTAGCTAAATCCTAAATTAAATCCTAATCAAATCCTAATCAAATCCTAAAATAAACTCTAAATTAAATCTTAATCAAATCCTAGCCAAATCTTAAATTAAACCCTAATCAAATTTTAGTCATATCCTAAATTAGATCCTAATCAAACTCTAATCAATTTATTTCAATCTTAGGATAATTTAGAATCTCAATATCTATTGACTAAATTCTTGATCTTGCTTAAAAATTTACATACCTCTTAAAAACTAAATTGGCAGTAAGCACATGAAATTTGAAGAAGATCAAACTTACCAACAAGAAATTCAATCCAAAATTTCAATCAAGTGTCGGGCGGCCTCCTTCTCCAACCTTAATGCCAATTGTCTAGTGCCAATATCTCCTTCTTACACCATTCAGTTGCTTCTAAATTTCACATACATGTAGAAAATTAAATCTTCTACATACACATATAAATTTTACTCCAATCCAATTGATAGATTGCTAGAAATCTTAGAAACCTAAATGACCCTTGATTCCCAATTTTCGAGACCCCAATCTACATAAACTTCAATAATCTTTGATTGAATTATTAGAACAATCTCAAATTCATAACACCCTATAAACACAACTATATGCACCAACCTACAAAATTTCATCCTTAGATCTATAATCAATCTTACAAAATGCTAAAAAATATAAATCCCAATATATTTCACAAAAATCACAGTCACCCAAATCAATCCTGTTTTTGCAAAGCCTTTACAAAGTTGTTATAAACTCAAATCACTCCAAATCAAAACTCAAACAAAAATCTTTAAGTTTTTTTTTTAATTTCTTTCTCTAATCTTTAAAAGAAGAATCAACTTGCCGTAGGCATGCAATTTTATACCTTAGGGTCTGATTCCAATCCAAGCTCATAACTGGTCCTCTTTGGATATCAATTCTGAGATTTTTGAGGTAAAGTTTTTTCAAATCTATTCTTAATTCCTCCCTAATGATTTCTATATTATTTATTTTTCTAATATAATTTGTTTTGCCTTATTATGGCCATACAAAATAAATACAAGCTTCTCTTATAAAAAGACAGCATTAGCTTTTTAATTTTTTTTTACTTTCTTTTTTATTATCTATAATTCTTAGATAGTTTGCTCAAATATTTCCATTTGAGCTCCTATACATTATAGTTATTCCCTTTTTCTTTCACCTAATGGCCATATCACTACATGACATCTATCTCCCCTGAACTTGTGCATCCTTTGGCATGCGCCAAAATTTCTTTAATATACCAATATGTAACATTCACTATTTTGGTCTAATTCTTGATCCTCAATTTGTTCCTCCTCTTTTGTTTCAATATCCCTCAATAGATTTTGTTCTTTATCAAAATATATATATATATATATATATATATATATATATATATTCTTTTTAGTTTGAATAACTTGACTCGCTTGCTTGTTATAGATGTCTTTAATTTTGTTCCATCAAGCTCTCATAAAGAGTATGTTCCATTGTCATAGACCTTTATCACAACATATGGTCCAAACCAATGCTTAGAAAATTTTCGTAATGTACTATGTTGATTATCTAAACTATTATCATAGACTAACATCCAATCACCTTCTTCTATTTTTTTAGGCCGTAATTGATGAGTTTTATCAGACCTTTCCTTATTCTTTTCCCTTGCTTCCTTCAATCTCTCAATTACTACTTCAATATCCTCTCGTCTTCTTTCCAATTAGTAAATCCCTAATGCTAAGAGATCCTCTTTATTAAGATCATCCTTCCAAAGCAATATTCTCTATGTAGGCACAATTTCTTCTATTGGCATAACTGACTTTTGTCCATACATTAACTCAGAAGGCATGTAACTACTTACTGTACTATGAATTGTATAATATGCCCATAATGCAAATGGTAGTAGTCTTGGCCACTGATGTACTTTGCCATTGCATGCTTTTATTAATGCCTTAAAAATAGGTGAATGCCGACGCTCACTCTTCCTATTATCTTTTAGATTATATGTTGTTGTCAAAGAAAGTTTAATTTCTATTCCACCAAAGAGTTTTTTCATTCCTGATATTGCTATGTTAAGATAGATAGCATACATTAAATCTATGAATCTAGAGTTTAAGCACATTTTAGAAAAGAATAATTCAATTGCAAATATGTTATCGAAAGCAAGGTATTATGATGAAGAAGATATGATTGATTTGGAAGATGATGTGGGCACAAAATTTTATACTAATGTATTATCAAAAAAAGAAGGTATATGTTTGAATATACCATTGGAATCCTTTTCAAGAGATTTATATGAAGATTAATGGAAAGATGTTAAAAAGTATCTAAGCTAATAAACCTTTATTTATTGGAGCAAAGACCTTTATAAAATCGACCAAAGAAGGTATACCATTTGTTATTTATGCAACTCCAATTAAAAATAATATGACTTTATTGGCAAGTATTTCAAAGAAGTATAGCAAATTATAAGATGTTTTTTAGAAGAAGAATGCTGATATGTTATTGGAGCACCGACTTTACGATTGTACCATAGATCTTCAAGAAAGAACACAATCACCTTTTGGTCCAATTTATAATATTTTAAAAAATGAATTTTTGATATTAGAGGATTATATTAATGAAAACCTTACAAAAAACTTCATCAAGCATTCAAAGTCTCTAGTAGGTGCATTTATACTCATTGTAAAGAAAAAGGATGGTTCCTTATATATATGTATTGATTATTGGATATTGAATAAAATAAAAATAAAAAATTATTATCCACTACCATTAATCTTATGACTTTTGGAACAACTTGGCCAAGCCAAGATCTATATTAAAATAGATCTTTGTAGAATGTATAATTTAGTATAGATCAAAAAAAGAAACAAATAAAAGATTACATTTTAGATAACGTATGGATATTTTGAATATAATATCATACTTTTTAGATTAATAAATGCACTCACTATTTTTTAGTAATTAATAAATGACATCTTTTGAGAGCATCTAGATAAGTTTGTGGTGATTTATCTTGATAATATCTTGATCTACTCAAAAAATCTAGAAGAATACAAAAAACATATAAAGTTGATATTACAAAAGCTACAAGATGCAAATTTATATGCCAAACTAGAAAAATATGTATTTCATCAATCAAAGATAGAATTTTTTGGTATATTGCATCTATTGAGGGTTTGATGATGGATCCCAAGAAAGTGGAGGTGGTTATGTAATGGGCCATTTTGAAGACTATAAAAGACGTACAATATTTTTTTAGATTTGCCAATTTCTATCAGATCTTCATTAAAAAATTATTCTCAAGTTATTGCCTCTTTTATTCAATTGACAAGCAAAGATAAGTTAAAATAGAGGCCTTAAGCAGAGAAGGCATTCCAAGATCTTAAGACAACATTCACCACAGCTCTAATCTTGGTATATCTAGATTTTACAAAAGTATTCTATATGGAGACTAATGCTTCAAATTTTGCAATAAAAATTGTAGTTTTATAAATATATATAGACTATAAAATCCATCCTATTGTATTTTATTCTCAAAAGTTTTTTGCTGCTGAAATTAATTATGAAATTTATAATAAAAAATTTATTTCTATTATAGATTTTTTTTAAGAATGGCATCATTTTTTTGAAGGAACAATGCATCTTGTGGCTATATGCATAGATTATAAGAACTTGGAATATTTTATATCAGTTCAAGTTCTTAATTATCATTAAATTCAATAAAATATATCATTATCTCAATTTAACTTTGTTATCACTTATTGACCTAGAAAACAACAAAGATTGTTCAATGTTTTATCAAAGAGATCATATCTTGTACCAATTGCAGATCACTTTGGATTTAACAAGACCTTAGAATTTATTTTTTGAGATTTTTGGTGGTCTCAAATGTGTAAGGTAGTGAAAGACTTTGTGCTCTTTTGTGACATTTTTTCAAGGTCCAAGAATCCTTAACATCACCCTTATAGACTCTTATAGCTCTTATCTATTCCAAGATGGTAATGGTCTTCATTACAGATCTATTGCCATCCAATTCATTAAATAATATCCTTGAGGTGGTTGATCAACTTATAAAAATGGCTCATTTTATTCCTTGTAAGAAAAATACTTCTAATGAAGAAATGGCAAGGCTCTTTTTTGACAAAATATATTAATATTATGGCCTACCAAATGATATTCTATCCGATCAAGGATCCCAATTTATATCTAAATTTTGAAGATGTCTTTTTGAAATATTGAAGATGAATATTAAAATTTCTTCAGCTTTCTATTCTGAGATTAACAGTCAAATAAAATAAGTTAATCAAGTTTTGAAGTAGTATTTATGATACATCATCAACTATCAATAAGATGATTGAATCTCATATCTATTATTAATAAAATTTATATATAATAATATTATTTATACTTCAATTTAGCAAACACTGTTTTAATTTAACTATGGATACCATTCAAAGTTTAATCTATGGAATACGCCAAAGAACAACAATCCAGAAGCCAGAGGATTTACAAAGTATCTATTGTAATACCAAACAACCTTGAAGCTTCAATTATAAATAGCTCAAGGTGCTTATAAGGCATTTGTAGATAAATTCAAGAATCAACTGCTATTAGGGACAGTCTTAGAACCTTCTAGAAATTAGAACATTCTAGAAGCAAGTCTCTGGAATCTTCTAGAAGTTTCCATTAGCAGTTAGTAGAAGTTTCTTGAGAAGCTTCCTAGTTAGTAGAAGTTGCTTGAGAAGCTTCCTAGCTAATAGAAGTTGCTTGAGAAGCTTCCTAATTCATAGAAGCTGCTTGAGAAGCTTCCTAAGTTGTTGGAAGTCGCTCAAGAAGTTTCTTATTTAGAAGTATATATAGAAGTCAAGGCTGAAGAGTTCTTCAGTCTCGACAACACATCTCTTGGAGCTGTAGCTCACCTCTTTGGTGTTGCTCTTATACTCATTTGATCAATCTAGTTCTTGTCAGTTCTCTTTGAAATTCTTGTTTAGAGTTCCTCTTTGTATTCTGTGTCTGTGACAGTTTGTCGAGACTGCTCCCATCTCAGATATTAGAGCTAGTCCTTCTTGTTAGAGTGTGGATTATCCCTCTTCTTGAAGGTATACTAGTGTTTTAGAGGTTGCGGATTACCCTCCTCTAAAGTGATATCTCTCCCATTACAATATTGGAGTCTTATTCTTCTTGGAGAGAATGGATTACCTCTTTTCTTGAAGGATTTTAGACGTTTTAGAGGTTGCGGAGTACCCTCCTGTAAACCAATATTTTCTTCTTCGTATAATCAATTATTTCTCTCTTTTAGAATGGCTGGAGATCAAGGGATTAGTATGACTGAAAGTTTGGAGTCCAAGTTGGATGCCATTATGAATGCCCTTGCTATGTTATCGCAAAGAACTACGGAGATTGAAGGAGCGTTTGCAAGACTTCATAATGATGGAGCACTTGGAGTAACACAATCTAGAATTCATCAAGCTCAAGTTTCTGTACCAGAAGAAATAGCTTTGCCTGTAATTCGACAAGAACCACTAGTTCTACAACAAAAAGAGCCTCGAGTTAGCCTTCTAGATAAGTTTGATGGTACACGCTCCAAGTTTCGAGGTTTTGTCAATCAAATCAGGTTAATAACAATTTTACAACCCGAACGCTATCCAACGGAGGAGTCACGTGTTGGACTGGTTGGAACCCTACTTACGGGGCAGGCTCTATCATGGTTTGCTCCTTTATTCGAGAAGGGATCATCAATTTTGAACAACTTCGAAACTTTTTTGGAAGCGTTTGCGGAAGCATTTGGCGAGCATGACAAGGCTCGATGGACTACAACAAAGATTCGATCACTACGACAAGGGACACGCTCTGCATCAATTTATGCATCAGACTTCAGACAATTAGCATGTGACATCAACTGGGATGAAGAAGCATTGACGAGTCAATTTTATTGGGGTTTGAGGGATGATGTGAAGGATTTGCTATTATCTCTTCCTGATCCACGAACGCTCAACGAAGCCATTAGCCAAGCTGTGAAGTGTGACAACCGCCTATTTCAGCGTCGCCAAGACCAACGCTCAAGACAACATGTGACTCGTCACGCCTCAACCATGTCAGCAAGCAGTTTGAATTCACATTTCGAGATAGACGACATGCAAATTGATGCGGTACGTGTCAAATCCCTCACTCCAGAAGAGAAGAAGCGGCGCATGGAGGAAGGACTATGCTTATATTGCGGTGTAGAAGGCCACAAGGTTGGAAATTGCCCCAAGAAGCAGAATCGACGCATTGTCAAGACCAGAGGCA
Organism: Physcomitrellopsis africana; assembly: GCA_036785485.1. Lineage (NCBI taxonomy): Eukaryota > Viridiplantae > Streptophyta > Bryopsida > Funariales > Funariaceae > Physcomitrellopsis > Physcomitrellopsis africana. Next base: position 480,963 of record JAWRVF010000160.1, on the reverse strand, counting down.
CGTTTTTTCAGGAAAATGAAAATGCCCAGCCACAATAGGAACCGTGCGGCAGGACAGTCAAAAATCGCAACAACAATCAGGTTCCTCCCTCTCTGCCCAACCTGCCCTTTGTTTTACAATCCCTTTGTTTTTTGGTCCTCAGAAGCTTAAAACCTTAGCATTACTAGATTCAGGAGCATCCGCTTGTTTCTTAGACGAAGAATATGCTAAACATCATAAGATCCCTCTAGTACGGAAACCTAAACCTGTTTACGTAGAAGTCATAGATGGACGACCTTTACTGTCTGGTAGTGTCACTCATGAATCAGAACCTATAGAAATAGCATTTAAGGACCATAGTAGTTATATTATCTTCAACATTATAAAGACTCCGTCAAGTCCTATTATTCTTGGTCTTTCCTGGTTGGAAAAGTATAATCCAACCATAGATTGGAGGTTACGAAAGATAACATTTCCAATAGAACGTTCCGAGAGTAAACCAGTTAGAAGACCCCGAATCAAAAAACCTTTATTTATTGGAGCAAGAGCATTTGTAAGATCGTCCAAGGAAGGTACATCGTTTGTCATTTATGTGACTCCAACCAGCGAAGAGAAGATTTTGACAACAAGTATATCGGAGCAATATAAAGATTTTCAAGATGTGTTTCAAAAGAAGAATGCTGATATGCTACCAGAGCACCGACCATATGATTGTGCCATAGACTTGCAAGAAGGAGTACAACCTCCTTTTGGTCCAATCTACAATTTGTCACAGACGGAGTTGACAGAATTGCGGAAGTATATTGATGAGAATCTAGCCAAGAACTTCATTCGCCATTCAAAGTCACCAGTTGGAGTACCAATTTTATTTGTAAAAAAAAAAGATGGCTCGCTACGGATGTGCGTGGACTATCGAGGTCTCAACAAGGTAACAAAGAAGAATCGTTACCCGTTACCCTTGATATCTGATCTTCTTGAACAACTTGGACGGGCAAGGATCTTTACAAAAATCGATCTAAGAGGAGCCTACAACCTTGTACAAATTAAAAAAAGAGACGAATGGAAGACAGCTTTCCGTACAAGGTACGGCCATTTCGAGTATAATGTCATGTCTTTTGGTCTTACCAATGCTCTAGCAGTTTTTCAACACATGATGAATGACATCTTCCGGGAGCATCTTGATGATTTTGTTGTCATCAATCTGGATGACATTCTGATATTTTCTAAGAACGAAAAAGAGCATGAAAAGCATGTTCATCTCGTTTTTGAAAAATTACGTGAGCGAGGACTCTACGCCAAGTTGGAGAAGTGCTTATTTCACCAAACTGAGATGGAATTTTTGGGATTCATCGTGACTACAAAAGGCTTGAAAATAGATCCCAAGAAAGTAGAAGCAATCGTGTCGTGGGAGGTTCCGAAGACGGTTAGAGACGTACAATGCTTTCTTGATTTTGCTAACTTCTATCGGATTTTTATTAAGAATTATTCCCAAGTTGTTGCTCCACTCACTCGATTGACGTGTAAAGACAAGCTTGAATGGGGACTCCTAGTAGAGAAAGCATTTCAAGATCTTAAGATGGCGTTTACAACGACTCCAATCTTGGTCCACCTGGATTTTACAAAGGCTTTTTATTTGGAAACCGATGCTTTGGATTTTGCTTTGGAAGCCGTACTTTCACAGATGGGTGCTGATGAAAAGCTCTATCCAATTGCATTCTATTCTCGAAAGTTCTCTGCTGCTGAGATCAATTATGAGATCTACGATAAGAAGCTTCTTGTTATAGTGGATTCTTTCCAAGAGTGGCGTCACTTTCTCAAAGGAGCGGCACATCCGGTAACCATATACATGGATCACAAGAATTTGGAATATTTCATGTTGGCTCAAATTTTGAATCGGCGTCAAGCTCGATGGAATATATTGTTATCCAGATTCGACTTTGTTATCACTTATCGACCAGGAAAGCAATAAGGACTATCTGACACATTATCGAGGAGATCGTATCTTGCACCAAAGGCTGGAGAGGCAGCATTCGACCAACAGTGTACGACGCTATTGAAGCCAGAGCAATTCCGGCTTCACGCTGCCATTGTACCAATTGATGCTGACTTCCTCAATCAGGTACGTACCGCGACCATTGAAGATTCAATAGCAGTTGATATCAAGCAACGTGCCAATAATGACAAGTTCAAAGTGGAGGGAGATCTTTTATACTTTGAGGAGCGGTTGTATATTTCGAAAGGACCAATACGGCTTCAAGTTCTTCAATCTCGTCACGATTTTTCAACTGCGGGATATTTTGGATTCAACAAGACCTTGAAACTTATTTCTCGAGATTTCTGGTGGCCCCAAATGTAGAAGGATGTGAAAGATTTTGTCCTCACTTGCGACATCTGTTCAAGATCTAAAAATCCTCGGCATCGCCCTTACGGACTTTTACAGCCATTGCCAATTCCATGGCGATCATGGTCTTCAGTTTCTATGGACTTTATTACAGATCTGCTACCATCAAATTATTTCGACAGTATTTTTGTTGTGGTAGATCAACTTACAAAGATGGCGCACTTTGTCCCTTGCAAGAAGACATCGTCAAGTGAAGATACAGCAAGGCTCTTTCTTGACAATGTGTATCAATATCATGGCCTACCAGATGATATCGTGTCGGATCGAGGAACTCAATTCGTATCAAAGTTTTAGAGATCTCTTTTTGAAATATTGAAGGTGGATATCAAGCTTTCTTGAGCTTTCCATCCTCAAACTGACGGCCAAACGGAACGGGTGAATCAAGTTTTGGAATAGTATCTAAGATGCAGCATCAACTATCAGCAAGATGATTGGGCCATATATCTATCGTTAGCCGAGTTTGCATATAATATTAACGCACCTTGCGGCGTCAACTCAGCGACACCATTTCTTTTCACAACTATAGGATACCATCCGAGCGAATAGGTAAGTGCATCAGCGAATAACAACCTTGTTGAAGGATTTGTGGCAACTATGAACTTCAAACGCTATGTTAAGAGTGCAGTGCGATGCGCTCGAAAGAATCTTATAAGATGATAGCAGATAAACTTCAAAATCAAACACCTATTTTCAAAACTGGAGATAAGGTATGGCTACTTCGACGGAATATCAAGACCAAGCGGCCGTGTGATAAGTTGGACTACCAGAGGTTGGAACCATTTGTCATCTTGAAGCAAATCAATCCAATGGCGTACTGTCTGGAGTTACCAGCTGCTATGAAGGTACATCCAGTCTTTCATATTTCTTTGTTGGAGATTTATCGAGAATCGTCTTTTCCTGGAAGAGTGCAAAGTTCGCCACCTAGTATCAAAATCGAGAACCACGAGGAATACGAGGTAGAAAAGGTGCTAGATTCGCGGCGTAAATGGAGAAAATTGGAGTATTTTGTACATTGGAGAGGCTACGATATCAATGAGCGAACATGGGAGCCGGCCAAAAATCTCGCCAATGCGCCGCAAAAGGTACAAGAGTTTCATCAACAATATCCTCAGAAACCTAAGCCGGTTCGAGGATAATTTCTTTCTGAAGCTTGCTCATCTAATAACATAAAAGGAAGGAAAAATACTACCAAAATTCATAGTTGATGTGGTTATTTTCTCCAAGATAGAGTAGATCTTTTCTGATAGATACCATGCCAATCACATCATCTCAACCTACTAGCTCATGAAGGCGACCTCGAGATGAAGAACTACCTGCACCACGACGACGACAAAGGATACCAAGTAACCGATCACTGGTGATTGTATTTGAAGTCAAGCCTGCTTACAATGGTCAGCCAGAAGGTATGTTTGCAGGACAGTTCCACAATGAGGACACGGAAGTTCATGCTTGGTCGGAAGTTGAGGGCGTGGGCCACTACCGTTGGCTTCAAGGACCGATGAACCACTTGCCTCGTGAAAGACAATTGGAATTCATAGGAGACGTTATGAGACAGATCTTCATTTTTTTGCGTTGGTATTGACTGACAACAACATTGCTTCTCGGAGACCTTGAAGCTAAAGGAGGGAGTGATGTTAGGGACATAGTCTTAGAACCTTCTAGAAATTAGAACATTCTAGAAGCAAGTCCCTAGAACCTTCTAGAAGTTTCCATTAGCAGTTAGTGGAAGTTTCTTGAGAAGCTTTCTAATTAGTGGAAGTTGCTTGAGAAGCTTCCTAACTAGTAGAAGTTGCTTGAGAAGCTTCTTAATTCATAGAAGCTGCTTGAGAAGCTTCCTAAGTTGTTAGAAGTCGCTCAAGAAGTTTCTTATTTAGAAGTATATATAAGAGTCGAGGCTGAAGAGTTCTTCAGTCTCGATAACACATCTCTTGGAGCTCTAGCTCACCTCTCTGGTGTTGCTCTTGTACTCATCTGATCAATCTAGTTCTTACCAATTCTCTTTGAAATTCTTGTTTAGATTTCCTCTTCGTATTCTGTGTCCGTGACACATGATGGATCCTAAGAAAGTCTAGACAATCATGAATTAGAAGATTTCAAAGATGGTAGGAGATGTCCAATGCTTTTTGAGATTTGCCAATTATTATTGGATCTTCATCAAAAATTTCTCTCAAATTGGCGCTCCATTTATATATTTGACCTATAAAGACAAATTCTAATGGAATCAAAAAGTTGAAGTACCATTTTAAGCACTAAAGACATCGTGTGTTTTTGCACCAATCTTGCATCATGTTGACTTTTCCAAGGCATTTTTTATTCAAACATACGCATTAGACTTTGCCTTGGGTGCGGTTTTGTCAGAAATGGGAATAGATGACAAACTTCATCTAATAGCTTTTTATTCAAGAAAATTTTCAATAGCTGAGATCAATTATGAGATCTATGACAAAGAACTTCTTGCAATCGTAGATTCCTTTCAAGAATAGCGTCATTATCTAGAAGACGCTTCCAGTCCAATCACCGTTGTGATATAATGCAACTATTAGGTGAAAGAGTGTAGAAATAGTATATTATAGAAGATCTTAGTTCAAAATATTGTTGCAAATTATCTTAGAAAAATAGATAGTAGTAAAAAGGGAATAAAACTAATAAGTGTTAATGTTGCCTTTTTTACAAATGAGCTTCTATTTACTTTGTAGGACCATAAGTAAGGCAAAATAAAGTAGATTGGAAAATAAAATAATATAGGCATATATAGAAGAGAGTTAAGAATAGGTTTCAGAAAAACTTACCACAAAAATCTCGAAATAGATACCTGGAAAAGATCAGTTATGAGCTCGAGTTGAAATCAAATCCCAAGGCACAAAACTGCATTCCTACGGCGGGTCCGGATGGCTTTTGCAGATTGAAGATTGGGATTAGAAAGGGGACTTGAAGGATTTTGTATAGGAGTTACTTTCAAGTGATTTCAAGAAGAAATGACTTTGTAATAGCTTTGCAAAATCACGCTTATTTTGGGCAACTTGGGATTTTGTGAAATAAAATAGAATTGATGTTTTAGGCAATTCCAAAAGTTTTGCAATAGATCCATAGTTGAAAATTTGTGGATTTTTGGATATTGTTGTTGTTAATGTGTAATATGAATTTGAGCTGAATCTAACAATTAAGTTGTACGTAATTAGGGTTTAAGTGAGTCAAGGTCTCAAAAATTAAGATTTAAGGGTTAGTCAGGGTTTTTAAGATCTTGAGCAATCTGCCAATTAGATTGGAATAAATTTTATTTTTGTGGATAGTAAACTTGTTTTCCTATACACATGAGTAATTTGAGACTGATTGAATGGTGAAGAAGAAAAAAATCAATACTAGAAGATCAACATCAAGGTTGGAGAAGGAGGCCGGCTTACACCTGAGAAGATTTAGGATTTTTCTTCCATTTGATAAGTTCGATTTCTTTCAAATTTACTGTGCTTGTTGTTGACTAAGAGGTTGAAAGGTGTACAAAGTTTTAAATAAGATCAACATTCTAATCAACAGATATTGAGATTCTAATTTTTCTTAGGGTTAATTTGAATTGATTAGAATTTTGTTTAAGATTTGTTTAGGATTTGGTTTAGGATTTAGTGTTTGGTTTAGGATTTAGGATTTGCTTTAGGATTTAAGATTTGATTTAGAATATAGGATTTGGTTTAGGATTTAAGGATTGATTTAGTATTTAGGATTTGATTTAGGGTTTAGGATTTGATTTTGACTTAAGGTTTGATCTATGGTTTGAATAGGATTTGACTTAGATTTTGACTAAGATTTGACTAAGGTTTGACTAAGATTTGACCAAGGTTTGACTTAGGATTTGATTTAGGATTTGACTTAGGTTTTGATTAGGGTTTGATTAAGATTTGACTAGGATTTGAACAAGGTATGACTTAGGATTTTAAGATTTTTTTTTTGGTATTTTTTAAATTTAGTATTTTATATATTATTTTCTATTATGATTAATGTATGATTCATTTACTCTTCTTTTGTAATTGCTTTAAGATTGGATCAAAGTTTGATTAATATTATTAAGATTTAATAGAAGTTGTTTAGGATTCTATTAGAATTTTTAAGATCTTGTTGTTGTGTATTTCTTTTTTGTCTTCCACAGCCAAGTGTTCGGAGCATTCTCAAGCAAATTTGCACGTACTACAACACCATGTATACGGATCACAAGAACATTGAATTTTGCATGTCGGCATACGTGCTGAATATATCGTCAAGCTTGTTGGAGTATGTCTTTGTCAAAATTTGAATTCATTATCACTTATCGTCTAGGAAAATAACAAGGTTTGTCTGATGCCCTTTCTAGACATTGTTGTGGTAGAAAGAATCTGCCTCAAGAAAGCGCTAGACTTCTGGCTGCCACTAATTATTCAACCAAGTTCCAAGTATAATAAAAACTTCCAAATTTATATAAAGTCTACTTCATAGGGCTATTACATCCAATAAACAAGTCTTATTTCATCAGACCATTCAAAACATAACAAAATACTCTAAACCCTCATTCCCCCGTAAAAAGGGAATTTTTTCCAAACTTCAATAACCCATAACTTTTAATCCAATTGTCCAAATCTACTCCAAATTTACATGAAGTACTGATGTATTCTTCACAACTACCACTACAAATTTCAATTGTTAATTCATTACCGATCTTTAGATATTGCCAAAATCCTAGCAATAGCTTCAAACCCTTGTTTACAAAAACCTATGTACTAAATTCTTTATATCTCACAATCTAAAAGTCTAAATGCTATGAAACTTTGATATAAAGCTTTTTAGCATAATAATACACCTTTTTAGAAAGTTTGAAATAAAAATTCGTCCAAAAACTCATAATATGGCAAATCCCATCACTATCAATAAAATGGCCTACTTACTATCTTGGAATTCAATCTACTATCTTTCACTCCCAATATCTTTTTTTTTATAATTCTAATTGTAATAATTCTTTTTTATCAAGTGTATATTTTTAAATCACCTCTCTAGTTGCACCTCCTAATCTCCAAAAGCTCTCATACAACTCCTCCAATCCTCAAAAGAGTGACAGTGGATATAATTTATATACCCTAATTTCAAGCGCCTACTCCTCCCTCATAAAAACTCCAAATCCCTCAATTTTTATGCCAAAATTGTAGTTCAAAAAACAAGCTTTCTAACCCTAATCTTTGATTTTTGAATCGCCTCCTTGAAGTTGCCGAAATCCTTATTAAGGTCACAGATAGCCTCTTCAAAGTCCATTGGGCATGATATTTGACCAATAGGAATGGAGAACTTCACCCCTTGTCTTCATTCATCCTCATTTTATCTTCATCCTTCCAAACAAGCCTCTTAGTAGTTTAATTGTTCATCTTTAGGCCCCAACCTTCTCTCAAGACTTCATACTAAATATTTAGGTTCTATATAATTTAAATCCCATAACCAAACTAAGTAAAAATCTAAAATAAAGTTTCTTATATCAACTCTTTTTAATTTATTTTACTAACCATTCTAATACATATCTAAACTTATAAATATATTATGTATTTTGAGTAGATTTTACATACTGTTAGCAATTACAATATGACAACGTTCTTATTTTGCATCAAAAGAAGGAGATGCAACTTTTGAGCAACAAAGAACGGCCGTCTTGAAACTAGAGCAATTTCATCTTTGAGCAATGAAATCAACATTGACTGTTGATTCAACTTTTCTCAAGCAAATTCAGTCAAGTATGTCCCCAAACTCTCTTGTTCATGATATCAAGAATAATTCTTCCAAGACTCATGATTCTTTTAAATTTGAGTTCAAGAATAATCTATTATATTTCAAAGGACACCTATATGTTCCAGAAGGAGAAGCACGTTTACGTGTTCTTCAAGCATGTCATGATTTTCCAGCGGTAGGATATTTTGGATACAATAAGACTTTGGAACTTATATTAAGAGATTTTTGGTGGCCTCAAATATGGAAGGCAGTCAAAGACTTTGTATAATCATGTGATCTCTATTCAAGATCCAAGACTCCTTGTCATCAATCTTTTGGACTTCGTCAGCCATTACTTATTCCAAAACAACCATGGTCTTTTGTTTCTATGGATTTCATCACAGATCTTCCAAACTCAAGATCTTATGACTCTATATTTGTGATAGTAGATCGGTTCACTAAGATGGCATATTTTGTGCCATGTACAAAATCTATCACAAGTGAAGAAATAGCTAAGCTTTTCATTGATAATATCTATCACTATCATAGATTACCTAAGGATATTATATCGGATAGAAGAACTCAATTTGTGTCAAGATTTTGGAGAACCTTTTTCAAGATCTTAAAAGTGGACATAAAATTACCTTTAACTTTTCATCCTCAAACTGACGGATAAACAGAGCGCGTTAACCAAGTCTTGAAGCAGTACTTAAGATGTACGATCAACTACCAACAAGATGATTGGACAACTCTTCTGCCATTGGCAGAGTTTGCTTATAATAATATGATACATTCTTCTATGTAACAAATACCTTTCTTTGTCAATTATGGTTACCACCCATAACTTGATGCTTTTGACTTTTCAAAAGTTGATAATCCAGCAATAGAAGATTTGGCAAATTGTTTATCAAAGCTACATGCAATAATGAAGGTGCAATTAAAAGAAGCTCAAGAACGACAAAAAATAAATGCAAATGCATATCATAAGGAATAATTATAATTCAACATGGAAGACAAGGTATGGTTACTTTGTCACAATATCAAGACTACTCGTCCTTGTGATAAGTTGAACTATATTAAGCTTGGACCTTTTCCTATTTCTGAACAAATCAATCCAGTTGTATATCGATTATATCTATCAGGGTCCATGAAGATCCATCATGTATTCCACATGTTACTACTTGAGCCATACAAGATAGTAGATATATAAAGAAAAAGACAAATGCCACCGTTGTCAGATACGTGTTATCTCTTGAGAATGCACCGGGCACTTGGCTATAGAAGGTAAAGTACTGTTTGCAAATACTCAAGAAATCCTAATAGATTTCATCCATATATAAGGAATATAATTCAAGCTTCAATTCAAAAGTATTTAAAAACACTCCTCTTAGTAAAATCAATCTTATATATATCCCAATTACCTTATTTCCTTTATAATTAAGCAATTTTTAATTTTTTTTATTAGTCCTAACCCTAATTAATGAGCTTCAACAAGCTATAATTTTTAATCAAATCGTCCATTTAGTGTGAAATTTTGCACACACATGTTGGTATAAGCCTTTTACATGCTCAAAAAAACTTAGTCCAATCCAAATTACAAATTGCAAGAAAACGCCTAAAAAGCACATTAATGATGCTCGGCCGCCAACTTGAAGATTGATGCAGAAATTCCAGTGGTGATTTCTCCTTCTTTCATCGTTAACTTCAGCTCAAACTTGGTGTGTAGCTCAACCTACAAGTTTTCTATCAGCGTACCAAAAATTACATTGATCCAATTAGTGGATCTTTAGTTATCACAGAAACCCTATCCAACCCTAAACTGCCAACTTCCGACAACCCTTTGTATCAAAACTCAAATATCTCTTGATTGCATTGCTAGATTAATACATAACTTTGTATAAACTTAGCACATCCAATAATCCAGACAATATCAAATTTTGAACTATAGATGCTTCACAGATTTTATGAATCACTCAACAATGCAAGCCATCATTATCTTATATAAAAACCCAAATCACCAATACAAACCTTGACTTTGAATAGCAATTGCTAAGTCCTCTAAAATCCTATGGTTGCAAGCTAAATGCTTTTAGAACTCCTTTTAAGCTAGCTATTCAATTCTAATCGCCGATCTTTGAATATCCCCCTCCCTTGTCTTCGGCGGTTGTTTTTGTCCCTAGAGGTCCGATTTCGACCTTGTCTCATATCTAGTCTTTCCTTGGGTATCAATTCAACTAAATTTAAGGATTTTTAAGTTAAATCCTATTTCTAACTTAATCCTAATATCAACCATAATAACTATTTTCCTTTTCTATCCTATTCTAATTAACTTATGGCTTTTCAAAATCAGCAAAAGAGTTTGTATAGCTTAGAAGAAAACTTTAACAACTAACTTTTATCTGTTAGCTATTAAAACAAGAAAATAATCTAAGAGGCTTCCATAATCCTTTTCTTAAGTATCTTAAGTTCCTATTGAACTAAGATAATCAAGTATTAAATATAAATTGCTCTTATCTATACCTTTCACTATATAAACGTGCTGCAACACGACACCGTCTCCTATAGAAGTGGACAACGATGAAAAATTTGAAGTTGAAGAGATTTTAAATTCAAGGCAGCGTTGAAATTGACTAGAATATCTTGTGCATTGGCGCGGATATAATATTAGTGAACGCACATAGGAGCCATCCAAGAATCTAGCAAATGCATCAATAAAAGACAATGCATTTCATCAATAACATCCTTCAAAACTAAGATAAAAAAATCAAGAAAAGCTTTGCTATAAAGCAAAGTAGGTTCTATAGAGGTTTCATCCTACCTTGTATCATTGTTTGTTATTTCCTTAGATTTGTTTGTGCTAAAGAGATGGAGGATCAACAACCAGCAAATTTAGCTCAAGAGCCATCATTTGCTGATTTATTAGACAAGTCATTACGATTATCACAACCTTCAAGACGACAGAATAGAGATGAAGATCCTCAAGAACGACATATCCTTCCTTAGATTGATGGTGAAATACAATGTGTTTGGTATCACGACCTTGAAAGAGACTTTCGATGTTTGGTGATACTTGTAGAGATAGGAACTAGTTCTGATGGTGTTCCTAATGTTTTCATTGAAGGGAATTATGAAGGCCTCAACAATGATCAAATAACAGGGTGGTCTTCTTGTCTTAATATAGGACATTATCGATAGCTAAAAGGACCTATCAACTACCTTCAAAGGGAACAAAGATCAGAGTATGTAGCAAGCACAATTTGATGTATCTTGAACTTCTTCAACATGTAATCACCGCTCCTCGTGGAACTCGTCCCTAGAAGGGGGGATAATATCACGGACATAAGATTTATTCCAGTAAATTATCTAATTAATATAAACCAATAGAAGTAGGTAAAATAAGTTGATTTGATAATATTTGATAGAAAAGCTTCTTAGTAGCTTCATAGACATGGAATCACCTTTATATATGTCTATAGGTGATTGGTAGGTTAGAAACTTGGTCAACAAGCTAGCCACATGGCGTACATGTTGATAGCTTGTGGAACAAGCTAGCCATGTATCACATATGTTAGTAGCTTACGGAACAAGTCAAGTACGTGGCGCACATGTGGGAAACTTATCGTGCAAGTTTGACACGTGTCTTGCAAATTAGACATGTGTAGGAGGTCTTATAGAATACCGCCACACAGCTCTTAGTTGGATAATATTTATAGAGGCAAGAATGAAGCCTTCTTCACTCTTGTCAACTCCTTTTTTGTTTCTAGTCCAGATTCAAGAGTCTATAGTTTTCTTGTCTTGTAGCAATAGCCATTCTAATTTCTTTAATTTACATACTTCCTTACTTCTATTTTGTTATTCTTCTTAATAGAAGTTTCATATGTTTATTTGCTTTCATCAAATTCTTGTCTTTGATACTAGCTTATTGATTAAGTTTCTAACCTACCAATCACCTATAGACATGTGTAAAGGTGGTTTTGGATCTATGAAGCTTCTAGGAAGTTTTTTTTTAAGATATTATCAAATTTACTTATTTTACCTATTTCTATTAATCTATATTAACTAAATAATTACTAGAATAAACCTTATGTCCGTGACATAGAGACTTGAGAGACTTCAGAGACTTCAATCAATATTAAAATACAAGAGATGTATTGATATGAATAAGAATATTTTTAGTATTTTCTTGTATAAACTAGTTAATAAGAAGATCATGAAGAAAGTTTCAAAGAATCACAAAATATATATAAAAAATATTTAGATTATGGAATACTTTTGTAGAAGTTTTTTAGATTTAAAAAAACTTCTATGAAGAATTCTTATTGCTACATGGTACATATAAAGTCACTTTTATAATAATTTACAAGAAAGAAATATTAACCTAACATATTTTTACTTATTTTTATTGACTCAATTGATATAGGTGTATATGATTATAGAAGCAATAATAAAAAAATTATTCCAAGTGCAAACCATATTGATCTTAAATATAATTTAATTAAAATAAATCTTTAATTATTGATGAAATTAACAAAAGCTCTAATAAAAAAAGATATCTCTAAATTTTTTTAAAAAATTTATAAAATTAATAAAGAACTTTTATTATCTAAATCATTTGCATCATATTATTGAGGTACAAATTTTTTATTTTTATATTGTGTATAATTACTAATTTGTTATTTATTAATCTTTTTATTTTTTATTTATTATCTAAAAAATATAGAAATATATAAGAATAAGAAGTATTGCCAAAAATTAAAATTATTATATTGATTGGTTTGATATATATATATATATATATATATATATATACTATTTTTATATCAGTGATTGTATGTATAAATACTTACTCATTTATATATTTGTATACATGCAGAAAATAGGATTAACATTCAAAATATCTTTAAATAGGTCTACATAAAAATTTCAAACAAAAGCAATATATGTATATACACATATATCACTTATCATTGCATCATTTGTATTTTAATATTCAATCAATAGTTTTTTTAAAAAAGAATATATATAATTTGTTTTGGATTTTATGAATATATAAATCATTACATTTCAAATATATATATATATATATATATAACCATTAACTCCAAATCTATGATTTGTTTTGTGTTATTTTTTATAAATTATAATGAGGACTGAAAAATGAACACATATTTAAAATATAGTGGTCCCATTTATTTATTGGCGAATTCCTGTAACAGGTGTTTTTTTAATGCTTTCAGGGATTTGTGTATTTTTCTAAGAGGTTTATTATAATTGATTTCATTTTTTCTATTTTTATTTAAAGTAGTATCATGCATACATTAAAGTCAATGAATATATTTTATCAACAAAAAAATATGTAAAGATATGAAGATGATTTCTTACAAAAAATGTTTTCATTCAACAAATATTTTTAAAGAGTAATATCTTACAAACTCAAATTTTTTAGTCTTAATTTACAACTATAGTTTTTATTTAAAAAAAAAAGTTATTATTATTGTTTACACACACAGATATATATATATATATATATATATACACACACACACAAAAGATTCACAATAATAATAAAATAAAATAATTTACTCCAATGTTCTCATAATACGGCTTTAGCTTCTTGAAAGTTCTATAAATTTTATATATGTAACAAAAAAACTCAAGATCTATCAAACAGTAAGATGGCTTTGTTTTGAGTTTTGATCAAATATGTAGAGTTTTTATTTATTTTAAAAAACTGGAAATTACAATACAATGGATGGAATATTCTAATCATGGAAACTTGTCTTTGTTTTATTATTATTATAAGTTATCAAGATACAAAATCAAGCCCTCAATGTACTACTTTAGAAGAATATCCAGTAACTAATTTTATCTTCTGACACAGGAATTAGAGAGACTGGAGGGACCACTAAGTCAGTGTTGAATGAAATGTCTAGTCCAGCATGTGAACAAGATGTCGCAGGGATCTAATAATTATCTCTGGTTCTACTGCCCACTTCTAAGCCGGTCTACCTCAACTGTCATTCATCACTCATGAATGCTCTCCCACGCTCGAGGGGACGGACGTCGTCCAACTTAGCCCACTGAGCCAGTCGTCAACATCATTATCGTTAGGTGGACTTGTGTCTCGTCGTTGCATCACACGACGAGCAAGTTGGTGGTCCCCACGAAGAATGCAAGAAATCAACGAAGCGTGAGCAACGGTAACCGATTTAAGTGAGGATGATATCGTCTACACTATCCCACATTCGTCGAGGACGAAAACCCGCTCAATTTGTATGGTGGTTCCAACTTCCCGCCCCCGCGCTTCGATGACTTTTTTTGAAGATGGAGCAGAAACTGAAGTTCGCGCACTTTCTTTACTTTCCTCCTGTGCCCTGAGCGATAGTCTTGAAGCAAAGGTTTCTGTATTTCCTTGTTCAATTGTTAGCTGCACGTTCTACTCCTTGTTAGCTAGCGCTTCACGTCCTTGCGCGGCGGCGATCTCCATATCCTCGTGAGCTATCTCGCTTCAGTTACCGAGAATTTTCGATCGTCTTCTTTGTAGACGTGTCATTGTGTTTTGATCCAGTCTGGAGGTGGTTGTAGAGTTATTGAGCTGCCGGTTTCGTGAATAGTTTCAATATTTTTGTAGTTTTATAGGATCTTTCCTTGCTTTATTCTCTTGTGTGGTAATTAGTCACTTTAGTTGATAAATTAATGCGCGTTAAATCATCTTCTCTTTCCTGCTGTGGCGTTGTCGATAACGGACTGTGTAGTCTACGAAGCGGATTCACTTCTGAGGTGTTGGATGCCTTCCGAGTTGTGACTGCGGTGGCCATTTTACTTGAGGCTGACAGTGGATGCGAGTTGCCCCTCACGCTTCGAACCCCGATATTTTTAGAATCGTAGTGACTGAGACGCAAAGGAGGCACTGGTTAGTGCGAGGTGTGGGAATGACAAAGACCACGGCAATTAAGCATGCGAATCCTCAGAATGCTTTGAAACGGGTGTATGTTGATCCCAGCGAAATGAAGCGCAGCGCTAACGGGAGCGGATTTACACGCTGGTAATTCTATTATCTCTTTGTGTCCATGAGTCGGAGGCACTGATTCACGAGTACCGAAGCTGAGGATTTGTTACTGCTGTCTTTCGTCATTAAACATGCCTTGCTTTATTCCTGCAGTAATAAGTGCGAAAAGGACATTGCTGCGGCCAGGGTTGACAGCCACGATTGTGAGCAGGAGGCAAAGACAAAGGAATTGTTGTGTAAGTAAATTTTACTATCAATATCTTACTGTATGCTAGCGCGTATTAATCAACTACTCTAGTGCTTTTAATCTCTTGATTTATTATATTTGCAAGAAAAGAGACTGGTCACTCAAAGCCTTAACACCTACCTATGTATGTGTGACAGCCAAGATGAAGAAGCAAGCCGTGAAGCCAGCCTTGAAAAAGAGCGATGATACAATGTATTGTCTATGTCCCTCAGATGACGTTGTTTTGTTGACTATTTTCCTTGAAACTAAGATCTTTTTCCTCTATGCATGCCATACTGAGGGCATCTTTTCTTCTTAAACATCCATGGTCAACTCTTACTCCAAGGGGTTACAGTTCGTATTAACAAATCATGGTTTCGTATAAGTGACCATATTTACGCACTTGAACGTATTCTATCTTTTATTTGTTTTTTTGCATCGTACAAGCTTGGCGTCGACTTTGAGGGTTTGTGTTGACTTACTCAGTGTGTTACGATGTGTGCAGAAAGAGTACGAAGCGCAAAGCTGAGCCGAAAGTCATCAAAAAGCAGGCGAAGAAGGTTAAGACGAAAGATCCTAACGCACCTAAGCGACCAGCGTCAGGATTTTTGATATTCATGTAAGTGATTTTACAGTAGTTTTGTCTTGCTAGTCATATCCTCGATTTTTTATGTTGACAAGCTGACGAATTCAATTCTCTACGCAGGATACCATAATCTCAATTTCAAGGTTAATGATACTGCATCCTAATTGTATTACCATCTGAATGCTATCTTTGCCTTATGCTCCTTGAAGGGAATCATTTCGGAAGACGTACAAGGACGCTAATCCTGAATCGAAAGGAGTGGCAGCGGTGAGTATAGATTTTCGCACTTTCCGAGTCTTTTCCTCTCTAATCGCTTACAGCGATCTTTTCTTCTGTATTGGTTAGGTGTCTTTGTTCTGAATGTGACTTTGTTCTGAATTTGCCGTACTGAACATACTTGTTGCTGATGATGCAGGCTGCCAAGGCAGGCGGCGAAAAGTGGAAGCAAATGACGGAGGAGGTGAGTTTCGAATCCATATATTTGAGTGGGTATTCGATCCGCTTTAGGGATTACTTAACCGCCACCATACGCTTCCTCTCATGTGATCCCTTGTGATTGCAGGAGAGAGCTCCATACAATAAAGACGCAGAAGCCAGAAAGCTTAACTACGAGCAAGCCATGACGAATTACAAAAACAAAGACTCCAAGGTTGGCAATGTGTGATAGCGTAGTGATTTCTTCATCCATCTGTACAAATGCCTGTGCCTACATTACCATAGATACTAACACTAAAAATGTTTGGCTGCCTGGCAGGATGACGAAGGAGAGGTGTCTGAAGCTGCCGCTGAAGATGAGGAGGTGCGAGTACTGTCTGTTAGTCCTGCTGCAGTTGCTTTAATATGTTTTTTTAACTGTCTTCTGATGTCTTTGACTCTCTTTACAGGAAGCTAATGTCGAGGACGATTAGTCTCACTTCCGAAGCAGGTAGCATTAAGTGCAGGGACGGAATACGGCTCCTTCAGGAGACGAGAAGAAATTCCATTCTTCCACCCTTTTAGCCTGCTTGATTCTTTGAAACATCATCATAACTAGTACTTCCGGTTCTGATGTCTAGTGTAAATAGTGATACGCGCAGTCAAGCACTTTTGCCCGACCAAGGAAACCGTCCTACTCCGTTGGAAAGAGAGTTGAATGTTGACGTGAAGAATTTAGTAATCATTCATTTTAATTCGTCCATTGTAGTTGCATAACTATCTTCAAGATCTGGATGTATGCTGCATCTACGTTCGAATTGTAGGTCTACCCTCACAAGTACAGCAATCAGTTCTGTCTGGGTACTCTACCTTGAGTGCATGTATACTTGTACCTGCCACCAGCAGCGCTCAAATTTGTTTCAGTTTGTTAATTTTCTTGCTGTCGTCGTCTATTCTGTTGCCCTATTTCCTAGTTTGTGGCCTACTTTTATTTGTTACGTTGTTAATTTGGTACTTCCTTATTTATATATTTCAGTGCACCTGAGTGTAATGTAATTTTGGAGAATGATTGTGTAGTTTAATCCTGATTCCATATTCTCCAGAAAAAAACGTATACAAAAATCCTTAACAGTGCATTTGTAATGAAATCTTGTTTGAAATAGCCGTGTTAACTGTCTTCATAAATAACGAAGCAATATGGAAGAATATAGGTTCTTTTCCTGCTTCGGCACACAAACAGTTTCGAGATTTATATAAAAAGAAAGAAAGACAAAAATCTATAGATATCTTAGTATCTCTGCATTTTTAAAATAATTATCATTTTTAAATTGAAAAGTGTCAAATTTCTATAATTTTTAAACGACGTAACAAATAGTTTTATTGTCATCTATAAAATTCACAATTGTCCAAATATCAATTATATTTTGAAAAAAACAATTTATTTGATTTGATAATTTTTCTTCTCTATGCTAATGATTAGATTATCTACTTAGTTAGAGTGAATATAGAAACCAATAGATATTCGTATGCAATCCAATAAACATTTTAAATTCTTTTTGTTATAAATTAAATTCTATGGTTGATGAAATTTAGATTTTTTTGTTTCCAGAAACCAATAAATAAATAAAATCTAATAACTAATTGGCATATTAACATTGGTTGATTGTGGTTAACAATAAAATAACTATTATGCTCACAAATTTCATAGAATCATTTAAGAAAATTGTTTTTAATTCTAAAAAAAATTCGTGAAAGTTAAAAAAATTATTGTTTACTTTTTATTAATCTTAATCAAATTCTAAATTTAATTCCTAAAAAATCTTAGTATAATCATAGTTAATGCTTATTGAAAAAATAATTTGTTTAATATTGAAATAAGTTATAAATTAAATTATTAAGATATACATTTTAATTTTAAATATTTAGTTTAAAAACTTACTCAATCCCAAATTTCAGAATATATTAGTATAAGATAAAACAATCCTACTAAAGCTTGATTATTATTGTGCTTAAATAAATATTTAAAAAATTCTTGTAATTAATCCATAATTTTTATTTATAAAAAATATTTTATATATGCACATAAAATTATATTAATAAAATTGCTGTAAGATTATAAATAAATTTTTAAATAAATTTAAGCTAAATTAATTCAAAGCATTATTTTAAAATATATATTTTTACTTCTTTAGTATGACATCACTAAAATTTAATTAGACTTGTAAAAAGTAAATTTCTTTGTTAGAAAATATTGAAGCATCATGCATATTTAAACTTATGCCAACTGTCTCTAATACCTATCATGATAATATCATAGAATTTGTAAGCAATCCTTATAATATCTCAAGCAAGTATAAAATAATTATCTATTAATAATGCTATGGATTCTTCTTATTTAAAAATTAAATTCAAACTAAAGTTGCAAGTAGATTTTAAAAATAATAAAATAAAATAAAATAACAAATAATCCACTAGTACTTTTGATTAAAAGCTAAATCTAATATAGAAAAATAAAAATAAAAACAAATGCAAACTAAGCTAAAACAAGATGCATACATGCATATTTAAAGAATCATAGATAGACACCAAATACAACTTAACTACCAACAAGATAGATTCAAAGGATGAGCTTTCTAAATCTATTTAATCCTAAATTGATTTAGTCATTGAAATTTGATTCAACCTAATTTGTTTGTTTTAAACACACATGTCCAATACAATACCTATGAGCATTACAATTAGCTGCAGCAACAATATTTTACACTTAGGATCAAAGAATCTATGCCCTTCTTTGGCTATTCCTTTATCAGCCATTTGAACTTAATTTTTTTTTCCGAAAAAAGTTAACATTTTTTGCAGAAGGAATTAAAGATCTACACCACTACTGGCCAATACTAATACACAGAAGAAGTGAGACTAGTGATGGAGATGTAGTTAAGGAGTTGGGTCCGAGCTAGACTGAAGTAGATGACAAGGTGCATATGTTTCATATAAGGAATAAGTCTAATCGGCAAGCTGAGGAGATCAATGCCAAGCTTGGAAAGCCAACTGATTATATTTGTTGAATATCCAATTTTTTTTCTGCTCAATGTGGATTAAAGAACAGATTGAGAATGAGATTGAATTTGGTGCAGATTGGTTCGAAGATATTACGGTGATGTAATTGTTGAGGTTTTTTTTTGTGTGAATTAGATGTTTGGATTATTGGGGTTAATAATGAGATATCAGAGAATGAGGAGGCAAAAGAGAGTAGATGAGGCTTTAATGATGAATCTGTACCAAGAGGGTTGAATATTGGTGCTTGGAGGAAATAAGATCCTGGGAATTTAAAGCATTAGCAATAAGGCTTGATTGTTTCCCCTTTCACTAATACAAGCACAACTGTTGATTGCGAATTGGAGTTTAGAATTTGATGTTAGGATTAAGGTTTCAGTTTGAAACCTTAGGACTTAGTTAGGATTTATATTGAAAAAATTTAGAATTTTTGATGGTTTCATAGTTTAGGGTTGAAGGTTAGGTTATTAGAATTTAGCACTAAAACCTTAAGATTTTACAATTTATAAAAGAAAGCTTAAAAATTGTGATAAGATTGTAGAATTGGATCTGTAAGAGTGATTAAATTTTTGTAAGCTTTAAAGATGTATTTTAGAATTTAGAGATGCAAATCAAGATTAAAATTTTAACTGAGATTTCCACAAAAGTATTTAACATTTAGAAATAGGATTAAGGTTTTAAGATTTATTGAAGGTATTTTGTTTATAGTTTAATATATTATTGATTATATTAAGCAAGATTAAATCAAAATACTTAGAAATTAGAATTAGAAATTGTAAATTTTAATTGGAGTCTAAAGTATTTGTAAACCTTTGTCTTAAATGTCAATCACAGAGGTTGAGTTAATAAATAATTTTTAACATTTCTTACTTAAAGTCTAACCACAAAATATATTAAGATCTATTCAATGATAAAGTAGGAATTATAATTTTAACTGATAGAGTGTAAAAATATTGTTGATTTTTTTGTGCCATCTAATTTATAAGAATCCTTTTATCATCAAGTTAGGAGTGATAAGTTTCACCTTTAATATCCTAACACTTAATTAAAGTAACAAAATGTACCAATTGATATAATTTTTTTTTTAATTTTCTATTAAACTAAAATATATTATCAATAAAATAAAATAATTGAATAAATAATTTTTTTTTTTATAAACTATAATTTATTTATTTTAGATATATTTCTAAAAATATTTTTTATAAAACTTGTTTAAAAGACCATCTTGCCATAAAATAATCTCAACAAGAGAATACTTTTGATCCAAAGATAAAAAGAAAGAAAAGTTTAAAAATAAAAAAAAAAATATTCTAATACAAGTTTCTCTTTTTTATTAATTAGTCATAAATTCTATTGCAAGATCTTTCCAATCCTTAGATAAAATCAATTGAATTACTTTATAAAGTCAAATTCTTGTAAGAAAAACTATGTTGAGAAGAAAGAAAAATTAATAATATATATTATATGAAATCCTTCTTAAAATCAAAATATTATTTTATATTTTTTATAAAATTAGAAATTTATTATTCTTATTTTTATAATAAAATTATTTTATAATTAAATCTTAAAGATAAAATATGCCATTATATGATTCAAAAAACATAACTAGATCTAAGATTATTTATTTTTATAAAGATCACTCTAAATTTTATAATACATATTCTATAAATTTAAATATAAATAATTTTTATTTAATAGAAAAATCTTAAATAAGAATTTTTGTGATCCCATTTTTAAAATTTTAGTTTATAGATATTTTCTTGTCAAATATAGATATTTAAACTTCTAAAATAATTTGTTCTAAAATTCTTGTAAATTAGTTTTTGAAACAAAATTAAATCTATAAAATTATATTTTTGATAATTATTCATATTTATATTAGTTAAATATAAAAAGTTTTACACCTACAAGGTTTGAGCCTTTTGTCCTTATCTGATTACCATCAACAATTGCATGCTCTATATTCTGTATACCACATATCTTTATAGGAAATATTGTAGACTTATCTATGTTATATACAAACATATCTGTGTCCTTCCTTGTGGCAGCATTTTGTACTGATATATCTATAATATGTTCAAATTCTGGAGATAATAATTTTTTACATTCTTTGTGGTATTTGCTTTAGTTAATTTTATGTTTAAAAAACCTTAACTTTAACGTTTTTAAACTGTAAAAATTATTATAATAATAAAAAAATATATTTTAACTATAAGATCTATTTCTTGTTATGCTTAACTATTTTATGTTATACTTATGGTTTTTTTAAAGAATTTTATACCTACTATACTACCAAATTTTACTTTGATTATTTTATATTTATTTGTTTTATTTGAAGTGTTAATATTTAATCCAATAAATATTTATATTTTATACAAATTATATTTAATATTACATTTGTTGTTCAAATAAACTATGTAGCTTGTAAAATACTTTTTTGAGAGATCTTATCTAGCACCAAAAGAAAAAGATGCAACTTATAATTAATAACAAATTATTTATTTATTTGTGGTCAATGCAAATACATCTTTGAGCTGTTAGATCATTTTTTTCTTATTGACTTAATATTCTATGTTATTTAAAAAAAATATATCTATAGAAATATATGTATATAAATTCTAAAATTTATTTTTAAAGGTTTTATGATAATTTGGATAATATTGAGCAAAAAAATAAAATAAAAAATAAAAGCAATTATATTTTAGAAGTTGAACATAAAGACATGTACTTCAAGCAAAATATTATTTCTTTGGATATATCTTTTGTAGTTGTCTAAGACCTTATTGGTGTTTTACAAGTTTCTATTAAATATTCTTTATACAACTAGAATATTTTGATATTTTCAAAACTCACCTTAGAAAAAATTCTAAAGGACCAAGTTGCTATAATATAATAAAAAAGTACAGCAAAAGGCACTTAAATCTTATTAATGCATATTTTTAAGCAATCTAAATATTTAGTTGTTTCAAGTCTTTTACTCAATCTTATTTTTAGTATAATAACTTATTTTTATTAAATTTCTTGATCTTATGATTCCTTAACTTTTTATCCTTGACATTTTAAAAAAAATTTGGATTTGAAAATCTAATCTAGAAGAGTCCTATAATTTAAATACTTATTCTAAAATTATTAGAGATATAAGTTGAATTTATTTGAGAACATTCTAAAATAATTTTAGGTCTTTTAGAATCTTTTTAAATCATAGATTAATATTTGTAGATTTTAAAAATTATAAAATATTCAATTTTTTATAAAAATAAATAGATTAAATTTCAATTAAATTTTAAATAAACTAAATTAGAAAACAAGATAATATTTAGATTATAAATTTTAAAGCAATCTAAATATTATCTTTTTTGTGGTCTTATATCTAATTGTGTTTCTAATCTAGTATTTTATTTTTATTTTTATACTTCTTCTTTTAATTTCTTATCTTTTTATTTTTAATAAAATTAATATAATCTTTATAAAGCTTTTATATGGCTATATATTAGCTAATATACATGTAGACAAGACTAAAGCCATCTTCACTTTTATCTATTTTTTCTAATATTCTAGTTGTAATAGACATAAAATGGAAGAAGGTTTTAGAAGATTCTAAAAGGTTTTACTTAATCTTAGAAGATTTTAGAAGATTCTACTTAATCCTAGAAGATTCTAAAAGGTTCTTAATGATTCTAAGATAGCCTTAGTAGGTCCTAGTAGGTTCTAAGAAGGTTTTGAAAGATATTAGAAGGTTCTAAGAAGGTTTTGAAAGGTACTAGAAGGTTCTAAAAGATCTTAGATGGTCATAGAAGGATGTTAGGCTTGTTTCACCTCTAAGCATTAAGAAAACTTTTCAAGGAGCTTTCTTATACCTAGTATATATAGGAATCAAGACTTGGGGATCCTTAGTCTCAACAATGCAATTCTTATAGCTCAATTTGGATCTTTTGGTCTTTTTCTTGTATCTTATCATAGCTCCTTCTTTGTGATATAAATTAAACTTCTTTTATTTCAATTCTTTGAACTTTTGAAATCTTATTCTAATTAAGTAGTATATTTGTAACAGTTTATCAAGACTAATATAATACAATATTGAAGCTTGGTTTTTTTGGATAGAGAATGAATTATTCCTCTTCTTGGAAGTATTATAGATGTTACAAATTATCCTCTTTTAAATTAATATTGTTCATAATTTTTCGTATCTGTTTCTTCTTATTTCATTTTTATAATAGGAAGTGAATAATTCAATATGGTGGATTCTAAAGAAGCCAAATTGGATTCAATTATAAATACTCTTCAAGCATTGAGAATCAAGACAAAGACATTGGCTAAACGAAATAAAGAACTTTATATGATCATACATAATGATTAAAGAGCAAAATCACCTCAGCCACTATTATAAGTCACCTTAAATATTCTATCACCAAAATCTACTTTATTAAAAGATATTTGTATTTGAAACGGCAATTCAATGGCAATAGCAAAAGAACAATAAATTAGTCTCTTAAGGAAGTTTGATGGAACTTATTCAAAATTTTGTTACTTTGTAAATAAAGTATAACTTATTGCTTTACTCCAACCTCAATAATATTTCAAGGAAGCATCTCATGTTAGTTTAGTTGGAACCTTGCTCTCAAGTCAAGCTTTGTCTTAATTTGTTCTATTGTTTGAAAAGAATTCTTCCATATTACATAATTTTGAAACATTTTTGGCAAAATTTGTGGAAGTTTTTAAAGAATATGATAGGGTTCATTTTGCCACAACTAAAATTTGAACTCTTAGACATGAAATCCATTCTACATCTGTTTATGCTTCAAAATTTTGGCAATTAATATATGATATTAATTAGAATAAAGATGTATTAATAAATCAATTTTATTAGAGATTATGAAATAATATAAAGAATCTATTATTATATATCTTTGATCCTCAAATTTTTAATAAAGCTATTAGTGAAGTAATGAAATGCGATAACTAGTTTTTTTACTATCAATAAAAAAAATATCTATTACTTGCGCCATGGCTTTATAACAATTACTCAACATCTTTTATATCTTCTAGTCCTGACAAACATTTGGAAATAAAAGATATGCAGATTCATGTAATTTATTTCAAATTTCTTTTTGAGCAAGAGAAGAAGCACTAAAAAAAATATAACTTTTGTTTATATTGTAGAAAACCTAACCATAAGGCTAATAATTGCTACAAAAAATATTGACATATATATATATATCAAATAAAAAGTGCAGCCACATTACCAAATGTTTTATAAAAAAACAAGGGCATCTAGTCAAAATAAGAATAGTGTGGCTAGATTTGTCTTCTCTACAAACTAAAGAAGATTATATATTATCATCTAATTTTTTTGTTACTTTACCATATCAATATATTTGGGTGCCCAAAAACTTAAAATCCTTGCTTTAGCAGATTTAGAAGCTTGTAATTGCTTTATTGACTTATAATTTTTAAAAATAAATAAAATTTTTATTGTCAAAAAATCCCAAGCTACTCATGTAGAGATCATAGATAATTGATTTTTATCCTTTAAACATATTACTTATGAAACCAATTTGTTAGAAGTAATATCAAAAAATCATAATAGCCAAATCATATTTAATATCATTATATCTCTATTTTATTCCATCATTTTAGGACTTTCTTGACTTGAAAGATATAATCTCTATTTAGATTGGATATCTCATTAAATAATTTTTTTTAAAATATTATAACTTATTACTACTAAATTTAATAGCAAACACCATATACTTTGTAGATCTAAAACCATAAAGTTTTTATTTATTGGAGCTAAAGTTTTTATAAGAACAACCAAGAAAGATATATATTTTTTTTGTTTTTTATGCAATTCCAACATCTAAAGTAGCAAGTATTCTAATAATCTTTTTAAGAGAATGTAAAGATTTTAAAGATG
Source organism: Physcomitrellopsis africana (assembly GCA_036785485.1). Taxonomy (NCBI): domain Eukaryota; kingdom Viridiplantae; phylum Streptophyta; class Bryopsida; order Funariales; family Funariaceae; genus Physcomitrellopsis; species Physcomitrellopsis africana. The sequence continues at coordinate 455,668 of JAWRVF010000160.1, read as the reverse complement.
TATTTTAAAAAAAATAAAAAAATCTTACCAAAACATTGTCTATATGATTATATTATTGATCTTCATGATGGTGCACAACCATCTTTTGGTCCAATTTATAACTTATCATAAAATGAGCTTATAGCTTTAAAAAAATATATTAATGAGAATTTTGCAAAGAATTTAATTTGACATTCAAAATCTCCTATTGGTATACGTATACTCTTTGTAAAGAAAAAAGATAGATCTTTATAACTGTACCTCAATAAAGTGATGATAAAAAATTATTATCTTTTGCCATTGATATGTAGCTCTTCGATTGATTAGGTCGAGCTTAGATCTACATCAAAATAGATCTTGGCAGAGCTAATAATCTAATATGCATCAAAAAGAGGGACAAATAGAAGACAACTTTTTGTATAAGATATGGACAGTTCAAGTATAATGTCATGCTTATTGACCTTATAAATGTATCAACTATTTTTCAACATTTGATGAACAACATGTTTTATGAATTCCTTGATGACTTTGTTATATGTTATTTGGACAATATCTTGATTTATTCTAAGACTTCAAAAGAGCATAAATGACATGTCTATCTTATCTTATAAAAATTATGAGATATTAGACTATATGCCAAATTAAAGAAATATATATAAGGATAAGCATAAATAAAGATCAAAAGCTAAAAAGCCTTTGAATGCTTAAAAACAACATTCACCACAATCCTTATTTTGATTCACTCAAAATTTTTTAAATCATTTTTTATAAAAACCAATGTCATATTATAATTATTTTTATTATATAAAAATCAAATAAAATATATAATATATTCATAAGTCTAGATATGTGTTAGAATAATTAGTAGATAAAATAAAAAAGAGCTGGTCTAATAAATTTTATTTTGGATTTTTTGTATTTATTTTTATTATCACATTTAAATTATATAAGACCTAAATATTTATTATAAAGCCTTGAGACGAGATTGGCGCCTAAAGATAAAAAAAACTAAACTACTAAGAGTCTTATTTGGAGGAATGAAAGTAAGGTATGAATGAATGAAAGCAAAGGGTGAAGATCTTCATCTCCATTGGTTGATGGTCATGCCCAATAGGCTTTGAACATACTATTTGCAATAAGAATAAGGATTTTGGTAACTTTAGAGAAGATATTTAAAAATCAAAGACTAAGATTGGATAGCTTATTTTTTGTAGTATAATTTTGGTATAAAAATTAAGAGATTTGGAATTTTTATGAGGGAGGAATAGGTGCTTGAAATTAAGATATACAAATCATACCTATAGTTACTCTTTTGAGAATATAAGGAGTTATACAAAAGCTTTTGGAGATTGGGAGATGTAGTTGGAGAGGAGATTTTAAGATCTACATCTTATATAAAAAAATTGATATATATGGAATCCAAAAGAATAAGATATTAAAAATTAAAAATAAAAAATTGAATTCCAAAGTAGTAAGCAGACCATTTTTTTAATAAATTATTATATTAAAAAGCTACATACTAAATTTTCATGGTATTTGAATAATTAATTTGTGAAATATGAAGAATTTTATATGCAAGTATTTATAAATAAGAGTTTGAAGTTACTATTAGAATTTTGACAATATCTAAAGATTGACAATAAATCAATAGTTAAAATTTATTATGGTAGTTATTAAAAAAACACATCAATACTTTGTATAAAATTTAAGTACTTATAGACAGTCTAATTTAGAGATATATACTATTGAAATTTAAAAAAAATCTTCCTTGAGGTTATTGAAGGATTTAATATATTTTGCTACATTTTAAGGATTCTAGAGTATATAAGGCTTGTATACTTGATGTAATTGCCTTTTTTAGGAATAATTTCATATAAATTTGAGGTTTTTATCTATTTTCATACTTGATTGAGAAATTAGTGACAATCAAAAGTCCAATACTTTTTAGAAGTAAACTCTCTCTATCTTGATACTGATATCTTGGATTTTATATTAGGACAAGTTTTATTACAATCTATAAGAGAAAAGAAACTTCATCTAATTTTATTCTATTCCAAAAAATTCTTGGCTGCAAAAATTAATTATAAGATTTTCAATAAGAAATTTATTACTATTGTGGATTCTTTTTAAGAATGGCACCATTTACTTGAAGGTGCTTCACATCTAATGATTGTATATACAAATCACAAGAACCTTAAATATTTCATGTCAACTTGTATTTTAAATTGTCATCCAACTTGTTGGAATATGTTTTTATTTTATTTCTATTTTAATATCATATTTCAATCCAAAAAACAATAAAGATTGTCAGATGCTTTATCAAGACAACCATGCCTTGCATCAAAAGAAGAAGAGGCAACATATGACTAGCAATGGATAAGATTCTTGAAATCTAGTCATATGTTACTTATATCAACTTTTTCAATTGCTACTAATTCTAAAACAATTATAGTCTTTTATCTTTATAGATTTTATCATAGATCTTTTACCATCAAATTCTTTTAATATCGTATATGTAATTGTCAATTGATTTACCAAGATGGCGCATTTTATTTTTTGCAAAAAAACTATTATTGGTGAAAAAATAATTAAATTTTTTATTGATAATATTTATTGATACTATAAATTGTCAAATGATATTATATCAAATTGAAGACCACAATTTGTATCTAAGTTTTAGGAGTCACTTTTTGAAATTTTGCAAGTATATATCAAATTTTTTTCAATGTTTTATCTATAAACCAATAGTCAAATTGAATAAGTCTACAAAATCTTGAAGTAGTACTTAAAATATACTATTAATTATCAACAAGACAATTGGACATCTTATTTATTTCTAGTTAAATTTATTTTTAATAATATAATAAATATATTTATTTAATAGATTATATTTTATTTTAATCATGATTTCCATCTAAAATTGAATAAGTTATTTGTTGGTAGATTTAAAAATCAAGGAATAAATGACTACGTAAGCCAAATTGTTGATATCCAAGCTACTTTGAAAAATCAATTAGAAGAAGCTCAAGTATGCTTTAAAGAGATAGTTAACATGTAAAGGAAGGAATAACCTCCATTTTAAGTTGGCAAAAAAGTATAGTTGCTTTGATGCAATATAAAGACTACTTAATTATTTGGCAAGTTAGACTATCAAAGATGAGAACTATTTCCTATTAAAAAATAAACTAATTCTATTACTTATTGATTGAATCTACTACCATTCATGAAGGTACATCCTATTCTCTACTCATCTCTTTTGAAATCTTATAGAGAATTAAGCATATCAAAAAGAATACAATTGCTACTATATTATATTAAAGTAAATAGCCATAAAGAATTTAAAATGGAAGAAGTATTTGATTTGAAATTAAAGCAAGGATAGTTATAGTACTTTGTGTATTAGCATGGTTATAATATTAGTGAGCACACATGAGAGCCAACTTCAAATTTTGTTAATATATTAAAAAAGATACATGAATTTCATTGACAACATCCTTCTAAATCTAAATTGGCAACATGTGTTAGGCAATACTCCCATCTAATATATCCAAATATAATATATTTTAGACTTTGAAATTTTTTATAAGAGAGATAGAAATAGTTCCAAAAATTTTAGAGTTCAATCCTCACATATATAAAAACTATCAAATCCGTAAGTAGTTCTATTCTGTCTTAAGATTATAATATATTATTATATTATAAAATGACTATTAGATAAAAAAAAAAGAAAAAAAAGAAAAAAAAGAATATAAAAAAAGAAATATAAAAGAACTTAATTAAAAATATAGTAGAAAATTATTTATGAAAATATAGATAAAAGATAGGAGGTATTAAAAAATTTTAATATTCATATTTTTTTAAAAAATAAAATAGGCTTCTATTTATTTTGAATGACCATAAACAAGACAAAATAAGATAGATTAGCAAAAATATTACTATAAGCATCTTTACATTAAAATAAAGAATAATTTTTAATAAAAATTATTTTATTAAATTTTAGATTAATATCCAAGGAAGACCAATTGTGAATCATGGTCAAAACCAAATCCCAAGGCATAAAACTATGTACCTACAACCAATAGAAGGTTTTGTTGTTAATCAAAGAAATAGATTATAAAGCAATATTGATAGAATTTCTTTGAATATTGATTTTGAGGTTTTTGATGTTGTAACAACTTTGTGAGACCTATGCAAAATCAAGGTTCTATTTGGATGACTTTGATTTTTGAAAAATAAAGTGGATTCACATTTTGGAGAATTTTGTGAGTTTTGTAGCAAATCTATAAGTAAAAATTTGTGGATTTGTGAATATAATTGTATTTGATGTGTGGTATGGATTTGAGCTCTATTAGACACTTAGATTAATGATGGTTAGAATTCAAGTGGATTAAGATCTCAAAAAAATAGATTTTAAAGATCAATAATAGTTTATATGATTTTAAGGAATCTGCCAAATGGATTGAAATAGAATTTTTTGAGCTGATAGTTGATTTAGGTTTCAATATTTATACAAGTTTTAAAGCAAGTGAATGGTACAAAAAAGAACTATTGATGTTAGAAGATTGACATCAAGGTTAGAGAAGAAGGATGATGAAGAATTAGAAGCTTTTTCTTTTAATTTGTAAAGTTTATTCTCTTTAAATTTTTTATGCGTATTGTCAATTGATAAATTGAGAAGTATAAAAATTTTGAATTAAGATCAATGCTTAATTTAATAATTATTGAGGTTTTAAATTTATAATAGGATTTGATTAAAATTTGATTAGGATTTATTTAGAGATATCTTTAAAATTTTATTAGGATTTATTAGAATATATATAAGATTTAATTAGAATTTGATTAAGATTTGATTAAGATTTGATTAAGATATCTTTAGAACTTAATTAAAATTTAATTAGGATTTATTTAAGATTGATTAAAATTTGAATATGATTTGATTAGGATTTTATTAAAATATATTAGGATTTATTTAGGATTTGATTAAGATTCAATTAGAATTTATTTAAGACTATTTTAAGATTACTAAAATTTTGATAGAATATTTTAAGAGTTTTTTTAGGATTTTTTTATGATTTCTATTATGCAAATAAAAACTTACTTAAATTATGCAAGATTGCCAAAAATGTGTTTCTAAACACCTTATATATTTTTTTGGATTGTAAATCCAATTTCAAGATAAGATCAAATCCTTCTACAGCCAAATACCTAGTATCTAGGATAATTCATATATAATATAATAACATCTTTAATTTAACTTGTATAATAAAATATAGATAGTCAAAATAACAATACCATACCAATTAGGCCATTTCAACCAAGCGTGTTATGTTATCAATCTTAAGATGAAGAATTACCTAAATCAAAAAGATGCCATAGAATATCCAAGAGGTATTCTACTATAGTCATTATTAAAATAGAACATGCTTATGAAAGATGCCCTCAAAGTAATTTTTGAAGGACGTTTTTATAACAAAGTTATAGAAGTTTAAGCTTGGTTTATAGTAAAAGGCATTGGTCACTATTGTTGATTGTAAGGACCAATGAATCTTTTAACTCACAAAAGACAACTTGAATATGTGGCAGATACTATATGACACATTTTTTACTTTATTTGCCTTTGATTTACTTCAATTCTATTCTTCCTTATGAAACTTTTGTAGTCTTCTAAAATCTTCTTTAATCTTTTAAAACCTTTAAGAATCTTCTTCAATCTTCTAGAACCTTCTTCAATCTTTAAGAATCATCTTCAATCTTCTAAAATCTTCCGTAGATACTTCTATAGATGCTTTCATAGATGCTTTCATAGATGCTTCATAGACTTCTAAAAACTTCTTAATTTTTTTCATAGTTAGAATCTTCCATAGGTATTCCCATTAAGCTGAAAAAACTTCTGTAGAAGATTTGATAGGACATAGACCTTGTAGTATAAATAGGACGCAAGATCAAGATACACCTTAGTCTTGCCAACACAAGTCTTGGAGTAATTCAAAATGTTGTCTTGTTTCTTGATATCAATCTAGTTCCTATTCTTGTCAACCATCTAATTCTTTGTTCTTATCAATCATTTAATTCTTTGTTAAAATCAATCTAGTTTTGTATTATTTTTCTTATCCATTTGATAATCTATTGTCTTATATCTTTGACAGCTTGACAAGATTTCTAAGTAATCATATGAAAGCTTTAACCTCTTAATAGAGAGTGGATTATTCCTCTTTTTGAAGATACTATTGCATTCTAAAGGAGTGCAAATTATCCCCCTCTAAATTGATATGCTTATCTATTCCAATTTGATCTTTCTTTGAAAAGACTAGATTATTCTTTTTTTAGGATGTATCACTATATTTTAGAGGTTAAAAATTATTTTCTTCTAAATTATTATCATTTAGTAATATCTCTTTTTAATATAGAAAATACTACATTAAAGGATTATTGATTTTTTCTTTGTCAATATACAAGTAGATCAAGTCCTAGAAGATATATCTTTACAAATAGAAAATAGAGTGATAAATCTTATAAATCTTTGAGCTTTTTTGCATAGTTTATAAAAAAAAATAGCATTCTTTTGTAAACCAAAAAAAAAAATTATAAATAAAATTAGTATCCAAAGAAACTAAATAAGAGATTCATAGTTTAAAAAAAAATTATTTGATTGAAAGAAGTATGTAATAGATAAGTTATGCACATGATTCCTACATAAGTTTCATGAAGAAGTTAAAGACTAGCATGCTTCATAAATATGATGGAATTAGATCTAACTTTTGAGATTTTATGCAACAAAAATGGCTATATGTATAATTATATTCTTCTCATTATCCAGATGGATTTACTCAAGTTGCTTTTATAAGCACCTTTTAATCAAAAAGTGCTCAATCATAGTTCGCTTCTCTATTAAAAAAGAATTTTCCAATCTTATATAATTTGGAGGCTTTTATGGAAAGATTTATTGTTGTATTTGGAGATAGTAATTAGAAGAGGGTGGCAGAAAAGAAGATCTAAAACCTACGACAAGGACAACGTTCAACTGTGATTTATGTCACAAAATTTCAACAATTTATTTATGACCTTGATTGGAACAATAAAGCTTTTATGATTTAATTTTATTATGGCCTAAAGAACAATGTGAAGAATTTATTAATCACAATATCAAGAATTGAAAGCTTAGAAGAATTCATGTCTCAAGCTATTACTTATAACAATTGCCTATTTGAATTGCAATAAGAGATGTAATCAATTTTCAGCAATACCTATTAAAGAATGATTACTATATCTTCAAGAATATTAGAAAAACCATCAATATATCCTAAATCTATATAAGTTGATGCAATTCAATTCAAACTATTAACATCCATAGAAAAGATTAAACATCAACAAAAGAATCTATATCTATATTATAGAAGATCTAATCATAAGGCAATAAACTATCCAAATAAGTCTAGGAAATTCAAGACACAAAGTGTAATATTTGAATTGAAGAGGTCAAGAAATAAAGACATCTAGTCACAATAGGAATCTTGCACTTAGACACCTTCAAATTTAAATTACTAAAAAAAGATCTCTTCTTACCTCTAGATCCAACATCTTGTTTTATGTTTCATGTGTATATAAGAACTTCAAGACAAGAGATTTCTGCTAAGGTCCTTTAAGATACTAGAGCATTAACATGCTTAATAGATAAAAATTTTGCAACCAAGTACAATTTAATATATGTAAAGAAGACCCATCTTACATATGTTGAAGTCATTGATGGATGAAACCTTACATCAAGGGATGTTATTGAACAAACCCAACTATTGAAAGTGATACTAGGAGATCAAGTATCACATTATTTTTAATATCATTCAATATCTAATAAATCTTATTATCAATGAATTCCTTTGATTTGAATTATATAATTTTAATATTTATTAGAATTTACAAAAGATTTTTTTAAGGCTCAAATATCAATAGAAGAAACAAGGTGCAATTTTATTTTTTGAAACTAAAGCATTTATATAGGCTGCAAAGAAAAGAGTTGCATTTGCATTGTATGCTACTTCAATTAAAGATCTAATTTGATAATCCAAATAAGATATTCTTAATCAATATTGTGATCTTGAAGATGTATTTGAGAAATAAAAAATAAAATCTACACATCATCTTTTTGATTGTGTAATTGAATTACAAGATAGAGCTCAATCTCCATTTGGTCCAATTTATAATCTCTTACAGACACAACTTATAGCCTTACAAGAACACATTGATGAGAATCTAGCTAAGAATTTCATTAGACATTCAAAATTATCTACAAGAGCACCTATCTTATTTGTAAAGAAAAAAGATGGTTCTTTATGTATGTGCATTGGCTATCAAAGTCTAAATAAGATGACTACAATTTAATCAGGATCAAAGAACAAGATCAATGGAAGATAATATTTTATACAAGGTACAGACATTTTGAATACAATATTATGCCTTTTAGACTTACGAATACACCTGCAATCTTTCAATATATGATGAATGATATCTTTCAAGAATATTTAAATGACTTTATAGTCATCTATCTAGATGATATTTTGATCTTTTTTGAGAACAAATAAGACCATAAACATTACACATGTATGGTATTAAAAAAATTACAAGAAAATGGATTATATGCCAAATTAAAAAAATATTCTTTCTATCAACCATTAATTAAGTTTTTAGAATATATTATTTCTAAAAAATAGATTTTTGTTGATCCAATAAAAATACAAATTATTATAGAATAGAAAAAACTATCATTAATTAAAGATGTACAATATTTTTTAAGATTTGTAAATTTTCATAAATCTTCATCAAAGATTATTTCAAGATTGCAATTCCATTAATACAACTTATAGGAAAGGAAAAATTTATTTGAGACAATAAGGTTGAAAAAAAATTCAAGAAGCTAAAAAAATCCTTTATTTTAGCTTCTATACTTATTCACGTAGATCTAATAAAATAATTTATTTTGAAAATAGATGCCTTAGATTTTGCACTTGGATTTGTACTCTTTTAAACTAGTGATGATGGTCAATTTTACTTGGTAGCATTTTGCTCTCAAAAGTTTTCAATTGCAGATATCAATTATAAGATCTATAATAAAAAATTGTTGGCAATTATTGCTGTTTTTGAAGAATGGCGTCATTTATTGGAAGGAACTCAATATAAAATTATAGTATATATTAATTATAAAAATTTGGAATATTTTATGAGTGCTCAAGTTTTGAACCACCATCAAGTACAATAAAACATGTCATTATTTTGATTTTATTTTATAATTATACATCATCCAAAAAAATTTCAAAAAAAATCAGATGTTCTTTTTTGATATTCATATCTTACACCAAGAATAAAAAACATTATATTGAATCAACAAAAATCAATCATGTTGAAACCATCCAATTTGCAATTGAAGACATTGACAATATCTACCTATGTAGATATAACTTTTAAGTCAAAAATCTAAAGAGCAATGAAGACATATCTATTTATAAATAATATTCAATAATATCTAAAAATTACAAAGGTAGAAGAAAAAAATAATTTCAAGTTTGAGGACAAATTGTTATATTTCAAGGATCTCTTATATGTTCTTTTAGATCTTGTAAGACTTCAAGTTCTTCAAGCATGACATGACCTTCTAACAATTAGGCATTTTGGCTTCAATAAGACCTTGGAATTAATATCAAAAGATTGTAGGTGGTCTCAAATATTGAAACTAGTGAAAAAGATTATTTAATCATGCCAAATTTGTGCCTAAGTAAAGATCCCAAGATACCAATCATATGCACTTTTCTAACCACTTCCAATTCTAAAAGGCCTATGGCAATTGTTATCCATGGATTTCATTACAAATCTCTTGATTTCTAATAGCAAAGATTTAATTTTTGTTATAGTAAATTATCTTATTAAAATGGCATATTTCATCTTGTACAACAAGATTATTTTTGGAGAGAAAATGACTAAGTTTTTTATTGATAATATTTATCAAATATACAACCTTCTAAATAACATCGTTTTGGACTAAAGACCACAATTTATATTAGATTTTTGGAGAAGACTATTTCAACTTTTGAAAATTAAGATCAACCTTTCATCAGCTTATTATCCTTAGACTAATGGTCAAACACAACAAATAAATCAGATTTTAGAATAGTATTTTTATTGCAATATAAATTACCAATAAGATGATTGGATGGATTTTCTATCATTGGTTGAATTTTCATATGATAACATTGAATATACTTTGATGAAGCAAACTCCATTCTTCTCAAATTATGAATACCACTCTAGAGCAAATCCATTCCAAATTAAAGATATAAGAAGTCTTGTTGTAAAAAATCTAGCTATTTATTTGAAGGCCATCTATGAAGAATTAAAATTCCAATTACAAATGGCTTGAGATTGATATAAAAACTATGTAAATATCTATTACAAGAGCCAACCAAAGTTTAAGCTAGGAGATTATGTTTGGCTACTTTGGCAAAATATACAAATAAGTTGACTATCACGGAAGTTAGATTATCAAAGACTTAGATCATTTACAATTCTATATCAAGTAAATCCAATAAATTTTCACCTTGAACTATCAAGTAGTATATACATTCATCAAGTCTTTCATGTCTCGCTTTTAAAAACCTATTATAAATCAAATATTATTAAAAGAGTTCTTCTACCACCAATTCTTATTGAAATTAATTAAGAGTTTGAATACAAAGTAGATGAAATATTAGACTTGTATATAAAATATGGATGATTGGAATATTTCATGCATTGAAAGGACTATGGAATTAGCAAAAGAACATTAAAATCTTTAAATAACTTTAGGAATGTATTAAAGAAAGCTTATAAATTCCATCAACAATATCCTAAAAACTTGTTCTTTGTTCTTGTCAACCATCTAATTATTTGTTCTTGCAATCAATCTAGTTCTATATTCTTTTCCTTGTCCATTCGCTAATCCATTGTCTCACATCCTTGACATATATAAGAGTCAAAACTAAGAAGGTCTTCAATCTTAACAATACAATCTTTATGGCTCAGTTTGAGCCTTTTAGTCTTATTCTTGTGCCTTGTTGTAGTTCTTTGCTTGTAATATAAAATGAACCTCTTCTATTTCAATTCTTTAAACTTTTGGAGCCTTGTTTTACTTGAGAAGTGAATTTGTAACACTAGTCTTAGTTTAAGATTTTCAATCTCTTTGAATTATAAAATAATTATTTTAATTTTTTATTATATTATATATATATATATATATATATATATATATATATATATATATATATATAATTTTTTGTTTTTATTTTTATTTTTAATTAATAAATTTTATATTTTGATCTAAATTTCATAGTTTTTTTAAAAAATAATCTAAAAACTTATAATGTAATTTAGCTTGCAAAATCTTACAAAAATTATACATTATACATTAATAATTATTAAATTTAAAAAATTGATATATATATATATATATATATATATATATATATTTATAATTTTAATTACTAAAATTATATATATTTCATACAATTATGTCTTATTTCAAAAAATATTTAAATATAATATACAAACTAGATACAAAAAAAAAAAAAAAAAAAAAAAAAAAAAAAAAAAAAAAATTAATACATCTAAAAATACCTTCAAGATTCTTTAATTATTATTTCTATTGATTTCTTGAACTATACCAAAATATTATATAGGATATTAAAATAAGATATTTTCATCAAATATCTATACAAAGTCTATGAGTTATTATAAATGTATGCCATGTAATTCTAAGATATTTCATTTATGTATCCAAATTATTACTAAAATAATCTTTTATAGATAGAATCTTTTTTTATACTTATATTATATAGTAAATAGTCTTTAAATTATGTAAGATAATACAATCATCTTATGTTGTGATTTCAAAGTGCTTTTAATAGTTCTAAATTTTTTTAAATACCACAAAATTATTAAATTTTATAAATAATAAAATATAATTTTTTATAATATTTCTTTATCAAATCTATCAAAAAAAATTTACCTTCAAATATATATATATATATATATATATATATATATATGTAGAATACTATTGTTATTATAATAGACCACTTTTTATTACTTTATTGATATAAATATATATTTTAAGAAATTATTATTTTTTTAATTAATCTAAATTTGATTAATTAGTTATTATTTATTTAAAAAAATTATTATATATCTTTTTATGCTTATACCTTCATATAAATTGATCTTTAATATTCTAAAACTTAAAAATCTAATCTATTCATATTTAATGTTTTTACCATCAAATCTTTTTTATTTCTTATTTTCAATTCCAATTTATCCACTTTATTGCTTGGTTTTAGAATGATTCTCAAAAATAAAAGTGCACAATATTTTTACATTATATTTTTTATTAATTTAAATACTTATTTATAATTTTATATAGAAATTTAATTTATTAATTTTTATGTATAATTTTGTGAATAAGAAATTCTCTTAGAATATAAGACTTAGAATTGTAACCATTGGATTTTTCAAATCATATTCCAAATCATACAATTTTTAATTAAAATATAAATTATTAGAGATTAAGAAATAGTTTTATGTAATTTTTCTTTACAACCCTTGCATAAATTTTAAGGTAAGAATCATGCCCCCATTCATAAGCATATGTTGAATGTGGATGGAGCAATATCTAAATGAGGAAAAATTCAACTCAAAAAAATATAAAAAGCAAGAGCATAATGGATATCTAGCAACTTGAAAACAATACCCCAAAAAGTCTAAATCAACTCTAAACTACCAAAAACTAACAACTTTATAAAAATAGCTCAAAAAAAGTTGACAATCCCAAACGATGTAAATCCCAACTGTGAAACCACAACCATGCCTAACAAACCCTTGCCTCACACAGAATATACTGATATTATGTGAAGATTAATAATTTTAAAAAAAATAAAAAAAAATAAAAAAATCAATGCCCCAGATGTGAAATGAGGAAACTTTCTGCGGTATCAAACGACTAGTGGTCGGCGACCTTGGGATGGAGGAGGAGCAGCAGAAACGTAGCACTCGCTGCTCCCACTCTCTAATATCGGCAAATTTGGCTTCAGCTTTGGTTTGCTGATGACAAATGGCGAATTGGGACCTCCTCCATTTCTCACCACTTGTTTCCTCACAATGCCCCAATTTCTGCAACTGACTGACATATCTCGCCATCTTCATGCTTCATGATCTCATGTGGAATTTCTTTTTCTAGGTGGGTTGCGCCAATTGTCGATGGGTTGTGCACTTCTGATGGAAAGGCAGAGAAATCTTACTTGAAAGAGTCTTTTGATGAGGTGTTTGTGGGATTGTATAGCGAAGTTTGATTCTGTGCTTCATTGACAGGCGTGGAATTGGTGGGTATGGTGTTCTTTGGTTGGAATTCGACAATGTTGAGAGCGAGAAGGGGGTGATTTAGGGGATTGATGGGTTTTGAGGGAGTTTGCGTTTGAATTAGGGTTGTTGAGAATGGGTTTTTGTTTAGGGTTTGAAAGGAGCTTCAGCTTTCGGAGTGTTTATAAGGATTTAACCCTCGGCTAGTTTGAGGTTTGTAATGAATGCTGGTGTTTGGAGATCATTCTGGCACTCTCATGCTTGCTGCTCGAATGCGAATACTTTTACAGAGTATTTATTTGTAGAATTAGTAAGTTCATTCTATCCTCGTCAGTTTTCGAATTCCGGTCAGCAGAAATTGGAATTTCGCTCTGAGTCAGTGGGAAAATCCTAATTGAAGTTGAGGTTTTGTGATTTTGATTACGAGTAATTTCTGAAAGGGACTGGAACGGATTTAAGTTTTTGTGAGTAGAATTTGCTTTGAAGTCAGTTTGGCTAAATTTGGCTCTGTGGGACGTTCAGTGATTGAAATGGCATTCAATGCGGTTCGTCTTCCAGCTTCATTGGCAGCACACGCAAGAGCACTATTAGAGTGAGTCAAAGAGGTCACAAATCATGTGGAGCAACAAACGCAGAGAGAGCGAGACTGACAGGCGAAAGCGGACACGAGAAGAGGGGAGGGAGAATCCCAATGATGACAATGTTAAGAGACAAGCAGGGCTTTGGATGGTATTCTTTCTGGGCGCCGCGGCAGTAAGTGTTGCTCTCTCCAACTTTGCGTCGCTTATAGTTTCACTTAATTCGAACCCTAAACCATGTAGGCGATCCTGAAGCGTCGACATCTGAGGCGCCTCAAATTACCTTGAGTCTCTGTGTCACAATTTCAGAAATTTCTGCATCAAGCTCTGTATAGAAACCTGTGGGTTCGGGACTTGGTTTGATTCCGTATGTTTCGTAACCGTGGAATACTAAATTTTCATAGTCATTTTTTTGTTCAGATTAGCAAACACTATTTTGAGCCGTGCTGAATTTTTATTATGAACTTGTCTAGGGGCATCTTGCATCTTGCATCTTATCTAGTCACAGTTAATGCTTGAGCCTGGTACTCATTACGAAATATGTAGCACAAATCATCATTATTTCTGCTCATTTTAGGAATAAATAGGAATTTAGTCTTTGGGACGCAGATTTTTAGCTGCTTTTATGATCTCTAATGTTGAAGTTATGCATTGAAAAGATGGGGTTCTTCAGTAGTACGGGTTGTCCTGCATTTTAACCTCTGTTGAATGGTAGAAAATAAAAGCAAAAATTGGTTGTCTGTGTACAGGTTGGGAATATGTTTGCTCTTAAAAGGCGCCTATTGAACATTGAACGGCAGTCTGCTCGGGTATTTTCCTATCCTTATCTGCCCCTCTCAACCAGTTCCGTAATCCGTTACCTGAATGAATGATTTTTTAGTATCGTGTGAAGGGGGCTATGACAGCTAACATGGTAAGCTCTTTGTTTGATTCTAGAATGGTCACAGTTCACAATCCCATGGAGAACATAACACTTCTGGCCAATATAATAGGGCGTACCAGAGCGCCAGCGGGAGTCAAACGAACTACGAGGACAGGACTGCTCAAGAAGCTCAAAGGCGATGGCGAGCTCATTTAGATGAGCAACAACGCGTGGTATAGCTACTTCATACCAAATTCAATTTAAAAATTTCAATTTATTTTAGATGGTGCAGGCAGTGCCGATCTTTACGTTTTTTTAATTCTTTTATTGCATTTCCAACATTTTTGGAGATGTCGGTATACTGAGATAAGGTGTTGTGCATTGAAAGAAAAGAGTAAATGTAGCAACTGGAAGATCAGTTTGATGCAATGATCTTTTGGTTTCCAAATCAGAAGTGAGGCTCAACTTGCTCAAAATTTTGCTAAATGTGTTGAAAACACAAATTTAATCCTGTTGAATACACTTGTTTTTTTTTTTTTTTTAATTTAAAAATTTAAAAAAAAATTTAAATTTTTTTGTCACAATATTTTTTTTGAGTATATATTGTGCTGACTTGAGTCACATTTGGGAACATCCGTTTCATGTCGTCCAGTCTAGTAGAAGTGATGGATTCCCTTTCTGTCGTACAGGAACGCATTCGCCGAATGAAAGAAGCTTTCGCTCGAGAGAAAGTCTCCCAAGCGAATTCCTACAATGCTTGGAGTGAGCGTCGTGGTGACAAATGGGACTGGAAATTTGAGGGTAATCGATGGGAATGGAAAGGTGACGAGCAGAGGGAAAGGGCACAACAAGAACAGGATTGGCAACGAAATCAAGAGAAAAAGAACATGAATAGCTACGAGCTTCTTAAGCGTGCAAGGCTCGCGTATCACTTCACCGTGCTGGGGCTTGATGCTACTCGACCTCAACCATACTCTGATGCTGATATCAAGGCAGCCTTTCGGTCGAAAGCCTTTGAGTATCATCCGGATCAAAACCCAGGTAATGTCCAAACGGCTGAAGTCAAGTTCAGGCAGCTGTTGGAGTCGTATCATTTGCTTAAGAGTCAACTAAAGCTTAAATAGGCTTTAGAATTATGGTTAGTTGTAGTGGAATTTATTGAAACGTAGTCAGGTCCAACTATCATGTAATTTAGTGACACCAATAACGATTTTTTTTAAATTTTTATCGGAGTCCAAAAGTGGGCATGAATTCTCACATGTGATGTGGCGTTGATTTTGTGAAGCTGGGTTTTGCAATGACCAAGTTTAATGCCTATTTCAATTCCTAGCAGTGTAACATGGTTGATGGCATAGTCAACTCTGCGACGTTTACCTTCTCTGACGTGTTTCTTAATTCTGCCTTGGATATCTTTGTAAGCTGAAATCATAATACTCATGTTCAAACAAATATCGTATTCACGAATAAGCTGTGTGGGATCCTTGGTGAAGGTCTTTTTTTGTTGATGGTACTATATGGTCTACGGGATGTGCGTGTAGCAGAGATTGCTGGCTTTACGTAGTGTTGTATTCAAAATGCTTGCCAGAAGGTAGGTTTATTTGAGCTGTATGAATTCTGTTAGTTTGCTGAAGACATTGCGATAGCTCAAACTGCCATAATGTTATCTTCAGAATTTGATATGCCATGCTTCGAACATCCAAAGCTCTGCTGGGAATGAAGGAAGCTAAGAATAGGACACGCTGGTCTGCCAAAGACATTTTGAGGAATGCTGGTGTTACAACTTGTCTACGTTTGTTTTATTCGAATTGCTGATCAGGAGTCTGAGTTACCCTTCAAAATTAGTTGTTGCTAATGCCACCACAATTTGCCATCCATCACATCTTTTATTCATCATAGTTTTTGTTATTACCACAACTTATTCTTATTAATTTTTTAAATTTTTTTATTAAAATTAAATTTACTTTTTATATAATTTGAAAAAAAGAAAAACATATTAGAAATATTACTAGAATTTTTTATTGAAATAAAAAAAAACTAAAAAAATATGTCATGTGGGTTGCAAAACATTATGGTAGATTAACAGTAGAAAAAATTATGGTGGCATGTAGTAGATGGTAGATTGTGGTGGCATTATCAATATCTTTTTTTATGCTATATGATACCATGAGAATATCATGATTATTTATGTAACAAAATACTTTCATCTTAAAACTTCACACTGAATATGATAAGTAAATGTACCATTGAATTCCCAAGGTAGCACATTCTTATTTGTTTAAGCTCCAAGCATATGAAATTAGCAACAAATTACAATATGTTTGATAGAATGTAGATACAATAAATGTTATAAATATTAGGAGATGTCAAATGGAGTGAAGTATCATGTTAGAAAAATAGTAAAATCAAAGTGAGCCTTATGTGTGTTAACATGCATGAATTTGTTTTAGAGAATGTTACTTCTTTTTAAAGAGGACTTTGTATTTAGAAGCCTACTTTGAAAGGACATGGTTCAAAAGTCTTACCAAGATCCCTTACTTGGTGAAGAAAAACCTTGCTTTGGAAGTTTTGGCTTTTAGATATGGTATATTTTTATTTTTGAAGTTGTCAATACTAACAATATATTAATAGAATATATTACTAGAATTTTTGATAAAAAATATATTTATTGATAGAATAATAAATGATAAATAAAGAATAATAAATGTTTTTGTTTGTATTTTAAATCTAAAATAATTTACTTAGAACTAAATATCATAAAATTTGTTTAATAAAAATAAAAATTTATTGGTTAAAATGATTATTGGTTAAAAATGATATTGACTTCTAAGCAATAAATTATTGATTAAAAGTCACTTGACATATTTATTGGTTTTATATGTTCCATTTAAAATACATATGTATATAAAATAGTAAATAATAAATATAACTATATTAGTATTATTTAAATTTTAAAGATTTGATTTTTTTTTGTGATTTTAGAGCTTTTTACTTTTAATTTAAACTTTTAAAAAATATAATCATTAGAAAGTATTGAATATAATTGTTCTAATAGTTGATCAATGTATTTTTAACTATTTTTTATGCACACAAAAGAAGCTTCATACAATTAGTATTTAGAATAAAATAAAATAAAATAAAATAGGAGAAGAAATATTTTTAGATCTTAAATTATAATAAAAAAATATTACATACATTATGATTATCTTAACAAATTATTATTGATTCATTCATAAAAAATATTTATAAATATCAAGAAATTTAATATTTTTGAACATTGAAATGAGTTAGAATAAAAAAATCATTCATATTCTTAAAGGTTTTTTTTTTTAATCTTTTAGTCTAGATAATATATTAGAATTTGATTAAATTTAAATTATAGAATACTAATTTAATACTTAAACATGTTTGCCTTGTAAAGAATTGGTTTTATGATAGGAGCAATATCAATATAAAGAATCACTAATTCAAATAACAAGGTATGTTGTTGATACAAAAAAATAAAGACAATGTTTCAAAGTGCATTTAAAAATGCACCTTTTGTTCTTTAGTTGTAATTAAATATACCCATCTTGCTACATACTTATCAGAAGTAAATGGCTTTTAGTTATATAAATTGCTCAACAACACAAACAATCTCATAGATAGTCAACCATTAAAAATATGGAATACAACCATTAACAGTAGAAGAAAATAGAAATAATATAAACAAAGATAAAGATAAAAGAGTTGATTGGTTGATGTCTTTTTTAAATTTATAATATTTTGTTTAAAATTTATTAAAGACAATAACTCATTATTATCAAAAAGAATATATTTTAACGAAATCTTGAAAGAATTGTGTGTAAAAAAATTGTATGTACAATTACATTATACAACATTAGATTTTTTGTAAGTAGCATGATAATATATACACAAAATAATACTAACTCTTATCACAATTACATCAATGTAAGTAAATTATACAAACTATATGCTATCATTACACTATATTAATAATAATAATTAAAATTCACAAAAGTTTGTAAAACACTATATATCTTGTTGCAATAATATCCACCAAAAAACAAGGTGATTTAATTTGACTAAGAATTATTCTAAGTGACATCAACATTTTATTTGTTATCAAATTATACTCTTTTATTACTTTTTGTGGCTTGGCAATTCTATTGTACACAATACTACGATATTTTTATATTACATTATCTATCCATTCTCCACCTAACTCCAATTATTCTAATACATTAAGACAAAATCCAATTAAATCAACAAAAACATACCTTTTAAATATAAAACAAACAAGTAAACAAAAATGACCATCCAAACAACTTCCTTTCAACTATGAGCAACTAAAAAAAACTATGTACACAAGAGTCAATGTGCTCAAAATCCTTATTAAAACAAATGACAAAAATCAACCCTTATTTTTTTTTTAAAAAACCCTTATTAAATTTTTTGTTGGCCACGAATACCTAAACCAGGAACTAGCGATGTTCACCCTTGGCTTGCGGGGGGGGTGGGGTGGGGGGTTTTTGAGGTGCCATGAATCCCCTTCTTCACCATGTTAAAGGAGCAGCGTGCCCGAGTGGAATTGAGTCCCCGTGAAACGGCCTCGAATCAGGGATTTGCAGATCCTTGCAACGATCTCTTGGGATCCTCGACATCCTTCCCTCACTTGGGTTCCTCCTTGATCCGTCTCTTCCTGCCAATGCCAGTTGTGTTTTGGGTGTGTGTTGTCACTAGACTTTGAGTCATGAGTTTTGCAACAGATCGTGGGTTGTGGGGAGCGTGCTACAAAGTTCTCCCTCTTGTTGTTGTTGTGTGTTGAGAGAATTGTGGGGGTGAAGGTGGGTTACTGCGGAAAATTGATGACTGCCGTTAGACTGCGGCCGTTGCAGGGTTTTTGAGTAATTGCCGTGTTAGGGGAGTGTTGGGAGAGGTCAATTTGAGTGTTGTGTCTCGAGTGTTGGCTTCGTGGGTGATCATTTGTCACACGTAGCTATGGTGCAATCTGCTGCGGTTTCGTCTGCTTTGTTTTGTGGGAGAGTGGGTGCCGCTCAAGCTCAATTGCTTTGTCTTTCTCGATCTGTGCCTTCTTCGGGTTCGTTTGCTAAGCACACGCCTCGCTTGAATGTGAGTTTCCTTCAATTTGCCCCTCGTATTCTACTCTTACCAGTGCCGCAGGAATTTGTAATGTATGCAAGTCGTTGGTAGGGGTTAAGAAAGTTTTGTTGACAGGTTTTGAGCAAGAAACTGCGAATTTCGAGTGGTGAGAACCTCCTGAGACCAGCATATCAAGGATGGGTATGGAGCACCAAGGCACGCGACAGCAAAGACGGCGTCTCTACCTCTCCCATTCGATCGTCACAGACACCGTCTTTCCCTCCTCCTGATCCTTCAACGTCTGAAGGCCTAGTTGGTGAGGATGCTGCTGCATTTGACGTCTCCAGCCAAAAGACTTCCTCCTGGTTGCTCTTTACAGCAATTCTGGGAGTAGTCCTTGCGATTCTCTACGTGGCTTGGATTGACCCTGAAACAGGCTACGGGGGTGCATATATTGATTCAATTTCTGCACTCAGCGACAGTCATGAGGTAAGATAATTCTCATTTTGATTAACAATTGGCCGATCCTCTTAGTATCTAGTGATTGCAATGTGTGCCGACCAGTTTTTTTGTATTTATTATTTGGATTAATGATACCGTAGTTGTTTGCAGGTGGTGATGATGATTATACTGTTTACATTTGCTTTGGTTCATAGCGGACTGGCAAGTCTGCGTGAAGCAGGAGAAAAATTGATCGGCGAAAGGGCTTATCGTGTACTGTATGCCGCATCGTCTCTCCCTCTTGCGGTATCTGCTATGGTAAGCGTCCACGCTACAGCCAGTTTATTAAGACGAGCAATCATTCTCACAATCCAAATTCAATTCTTAGAACATTTATGTATTCCTCAAGGTTTTTGTTTTTAACTCTCGCGGTTCCTAGCTACATTTTTGTTTAGTGTTCTCATGGTGCATACTAAGCGATTGACAATGTACAACGAGTCATTCGGGCTGGCTGAGAGCGGAACTTTGATTTTTCTTTTTTTTTAATTCAGCAATTATAAGCCTACATTTTGGCATTGTTGTGACTTTCTCGGGATGTTAGGAAATTCTTAAGTTGCCAAATGAATTAATATGGGTGGTGAGGTGCTTGGTTTATTCCAGGTTTTGTTTCTTGCATGACTTTGCGAGGGCACCAAATGAGCAACATAGAGTGTTTCTTTCAGGTTTAGCGCATTTAGCACGTGTTTAAGTGCTTTATAATGTGGTACCAATATTGCTCATAGATGTTAAGCAAAGAGTTATGATTGAATTTTGCAGTGGAGGGTGGGTGTTAAGACAGAACCAAGTCAAATACAGCAGTGTATCCAGTGAAGAACACTTTAGTAATTCTAAAATGGATTTCAAAGCATTAGGACGCAGGAAAGTTGGCTACATTGGAGCACAAAATACTCCATCTTGGTTACAATCAACACTCGCATCATTGTGGTCTATGTCCGGAATCTTTCTTTTAACTCTAAATTTGGAAATTGTGGTTCAGGTGTACTTTATGAACCACAGATACGACGGTGTGCAGCTTTGGGATTTTCGCGGCGTCTTTGGTGTGCGTGAAATGGTTTGGGCAATGTCGTTCATCTCTTTCTTCTTTTTATATCCTTCCACGTTTAATTTGCTTGAGGTTGCTGCTGTTGATAAGCCCAAGGTACACATGTGGGAGACTGGTATAATGCGGATCACCCGACATCCACAGGTTTTTCTTTTGCCCTCTTCCTGAATTCCTTTTCTGAATTTATGTCATATTAATAGGATTTTTTAGCTTGTTTATTTGAACTTGGTGGATTCGATTTTTGTGAAGGAATCTAGAGCTTGTTTTTGTCTCAGTACATCGAAACTTTCACAAGATTATTCTATTTTCATCCCACTTCAATGTAATAGAGCAATGGTTGTGTCAGATTCCTCCACCTCTAAGACAGGAAAGAGTTTTCAACCTTTCTACAATCCACTTTCATACAATTGGCTATTTACATGCAATTGGGTGGGACCCTTGGAACAGATGGTGGGACAGTTTCTGTGGTGTTTTGCGCACACACTCTGGATAGGAAACTCCTTCGCAGTGACTACTTCAGTAGGCTTACTTGCGCATCACCTCTTTGGAGTCTGGCACGGGGATGAACGTCTATCAGAGCGACACGGAGAGGCTTACAATACTCTGAAAGAGCGGACGAGTGTCTTCCCTTTTGCTGCTATACTAGATGGTCGTCAGAAGCTGCCACCTGATTATTACAAAGAATTTCTCAGAGTTCCCTACTTTGTAATTGCTGGGTTGACTCTTGGGGCTTATTGGTCCCAGCCACTCCTTCAAAGCGCCAGCCAGCATCTGAGGTGGTGAATGGAGCTTCGCTATGGAAGTTCCCCTTCGTAGGAACGTGAACTCTACAGCATGCACTTTATTAATGATTTTCATTAAGTGATTCGTGTAAGCATGCAAGTTGTGATTATTTTCTAAATAAGAACCAACTTGAATAGTATTCACGATTGGCGTGATCGAAGTGTCCATGAGATTTCAGGGATGCTAGTTGAAGAGCTTGGTACTAGTCATCGGTTTGTTGCCTCCTGTTGGGGAGGTAGACCCTGTATCTCCACTCCTATTTTTTGAGAAGAGAACGATTCTTCTCCCTCAAGGAACGCGTTCAGCTTCCCACAAGGTTAAGAAGCTGACTAAGTCACTCAGGAGCCTCCACCATGATTGGGTAAGCCGTGGTGGTAGCATCTACATGGCGTGGAGGTTTCGGCGAAGAATTTTTCCTGGCTTTACCGGAGGAAATAGTGTGTGTTGTCAGGATACAATCTTTTGTCGAAGATCCACTGTTGAGATCTGCCTGCACAATACCTTCGATTGGAAAAACTTAATGTTCATTTCGGGGGCAGAGTGGTGTGAAACGCAGATGTGGGCACCTCTGCCCCTCTTGTAGTGATTCTTCGTGTGCTTGCCTGCTCTGCACAACGTGCGAAAGCCGAGTTTTCAGGGCTCAGAAGTGAAGAGCTACATCTTCCTTGAATTTTCTCTCTTTGCATCATTAAGCATGGAAATCTGGTAAGTAGTTGCCTCCAATCTTTCCTTCTGTATTTCTTCTACTGTATATCCAAAGTCGCGACAAATTTGTACCCGTGACGTACATTCCAAGCGTTACCCCGAGCGCGTGAGCATTGGTTTCAAGTCCGATTGTGGGGTGTGAGAATTGGTGTATTGAACCTTGCGTTACGAAGTGGCTAACACTAAGCTTCGCATATTGCCACCTCGTTCAGCACCTCTTTGTGGCATGAATTGGTTTTAGTACAGCATGAACAAATTCTAACTCTGATTTCATGGAACACTAATTGAGGTTGTGGTGTTTTTGTGCGTTAAAAAGAACGTCCTTTTTAGCTTTTTTTTAAGTGATCTTCATCAAATCATATAATTTCAATTTATTACGTTAAATATCTGTAGAATTTCTTACAAATATCAAAAGTCTTATCATGTTCATGAAATTACTAAGATTTATGTTTTGTAACATTCAATCTAGTTGGATTTTCAAATACGATTTAATCGTAGTTGGTTAAACCCAGTTCGAAATCCCTACGACGAAAAGAAATGGTGCAAATCTTCCTGGGTCAACGCATCGCACAGAGCGTGAGGGAGATCCAAGATTAGTGAATGGAAGGAAGGGGGAAGCGAATCGCGACCCAACTCCAGAAACGAGCCCAGAGCCTGGCGCGCCTGTGAAGCATCACTTCTTTCACTTCATGTCCCTCCGCTTGGCATGACCCTTTTCAGGACTCTAATCCTGTGCAGCTTTTTGGGTCCTGTTGCGAGGATCTCGCATCCAACATTGAAAGTGTCGATGATGTGAGGTCGGTGTGTGCTTTTAGCCACTCGCAACTGTCATTCTTTGGCTATGTTTCTTTGCCGGTGCAGTAACCTCCCACAAGCCGTTTTCCACTTTGCGGTTTGTGGGTACTCAGTACTCATCAGCATTTCGCGCCGCTCATTATTGACGCAATCTCAGAATGTAGAATCGGAATGTCGCTTGCCGTTGAACATCCGATCTCTCTCGCTTCCGTGCTGCATGTCCACATCGCTTGGCATCTTTGAAGAAATCCGAGATAACAGAAAACAACAACAACGACTGCCCACATTGCTACTATAATTGCGCTGTACTAGAGTCCCAGAGACGCCGCCTCTCGGGCTCCATCCACCTTAAGCAAGCAGCAGCAGGACGCCGAAAGGGCCTCCGGAAAGCTCCTTATGGTTTCAGTTTCTCCACGTTTTGGGTGTTCAAGACCCATAACAGTATAGGGTTTTAGGGTTTTAAAGACTGATTGTGAGGACTGAGTGCAAGCCTGGCTCCCATTTTATACCCTTTCAGCTTGCTGGGAAATACATCCCATCAAGACCCTCCCATCAAATCTCCATTGAGGTTACCCATACAACATATTCCCCATCAAGTCACCACCGTGCTTTTTACCTGTAAACACATCCCATCAAGCCTTAACCAAGGCTTCCATCAAAACCTACTTGCAAAATATGTCTAATCATCTGCCTCAACAAGTTTGCTCGTACATATATTCCATTGAGATCCCATCAAACTTACCTCAATCATGCCCATAAATGTGTCCCTTGAAGCTCCCATCAAGCTTATCCCTAAACACCATCCCATAGAGGCCTTAATGAAAGTCTGTCAAGTCTAGCCCACAATTGTACTGGATTGAGCTCATGTCATGCTCACGCAATTTGTGGATCATTTGAATTGCAATTATAAGCTAGGTGTTTGTGGATTGTGTATCTTGGGCAAGGCACAGTCAATGGATGCTTGATGGATTGTGTTTAATATTTCCCACACCCTTATTTTCTTCTCTTTTTAAAAAATTTAATCTCGTTTTGTTTTGTTTTTTTTTTTTTTTTTTACCTTGAACACAAAGTGGATTTGTAGGGTGAATTTCAATGAAGTGCTTTGTTTTCTTTTCTTACATGGCTTGTGGTGAAATTTAATTTTGAGTGGTGACCTTGAATATAAAGTGGTTTTGAAGGGTGATTTTTTTTTAATGAAAGAAGAGAATGATCTTTTCTTGTTCAATGTCCTTTGTAAGGATTCACAGCAAAAACAATTCAAAGTACTAGAGTATCATACTTTCAACCCTAGTGTCTTCAAAAAGTCAATTATACTTTTTTTTCAAAACTTTAACTAGGTGCTTGTCTAGGTATTGGGTATGATACTTGTGGATCAATTTTTATCTTTTTATGATTTTTTTATAATTCATAAAAAACATGTATTTGTATAAAATCAACACAAAACAAACTTCCAAAAAGTAGAAAAATGGTAATGATAAAATTAATGCTGTTCTTTGGTAATTTTATATTTTCATAGGCTATATGTGTGTGTGTAAATATATATATATATATATATATAATCACACAATTTGTAGAATATTTTTTTTATTTTTATGTCATGATATCATTATACCATATGTAGCATTTTTTTGAATTTTTTATTCACATACACCACAATCCACTGAAACTTGTGTGTGTGTGTGTGTGTGTGTGTGTGTAAATATAAAGTCTAAAATCAAAATCAAAATTGAAAAAAACACTCATTTCATTTGTTTTTTTTTTGTTTTTTTTGTTTTTTTTTTGTTTATTTATGTGCTTATATATTATTGTTAAAGTAAGCTCAGCGACATATGCCATACTTTTACATCCAAAGCCACAAAGACTTCCATTGGGCAGACCTCCTTTGCCCCAAATCCATCAACACAAAAAGTATCAAGAAGGGAATTTTGGCTTTCACATCCTCAACCCCAGAAAAGTACCTCTCCACCCATTTTGTCACATTCATGGATGTTGATGGTTACACTTGGCCAGAATGATAAAGCTCTTCACTTGATCCTTTAATATTATTATTATTATTATTTATCTATTTTATTGACTTCCTTTGACATTTCTAAAACTAAGAAAATAAGAAACATGTATCTAAGTGTGTGTATGTAGATAGTCATAGAAAATAGACTCTGTGGCCCTTATCTTGTAATAGCAAAGAAAGTCATGTCAAATGTCCACCTCAAAGAACCACCTTAAACATCCAAACTCTGCTGAGTCTTCTGTTCACCTAAACCATCATAAGATGGTGATTCATGTGGAGACAAAACCCTCAAAAAGATGCCTGGTTTAGTACAGCACAAGATTTCATCAGTACAAAATGCCAATTTTTCACGGTAGGTGCAAACATAACAGAGATTGCATTGAAGTGCACTGTGACAACATGAATTGAACTTAGCATTATATACATATGCATGCATGTGTGTGTGTGTGTGAGAGAGGGAGGACTGGATCCTCAAGAACAAAAACTAATATTGATTTCTATCAATTTCAAATTTTAATATTTAATGCTGTTCAAATTGGTAGATTTTTTTTTTTTTTTTTTTTTTTTTTTTGGCTACCTTTTATACATAGGGGAACTTTTGCATCCTATTCTCATTTGTATTGAATTTGTATAAAAGGTAGCCAAAGGGTGCAACTTTTAAAAGGTAGCCAAAAAAAAAAAAAAAAAAAAGTTTTAAAAGTATTTGCACCCTTTAAAACTTGTAAAGCAACTTTTGCATCCTATTCTCATTTGTATTGAATTTGTATTTCATAAAAACTTCATGACAAATTGTATATATGTATGTATGTATATATATATATATATATATATAGAAAGAATGCAGCAGTAGGGTAGATGAATAGCTCAAAGTTAACATGTAAGAACCTTTTAATATGAACAAAAAATTACAAACAGTTCAGTTGAATACATGTAATAAAACAATATGATCACATACATAGCACCATCTATTAGCAAAATGATCTTCAGATGTCAACCATTTTGTGACTACCTGTGAAATGGTGACAGAATAGTTTGTTGGCGGAATAATTTATTATTATTATTATTATGGATAATTTGATTGATTATATCTGACGGAATAAATCACAATCATTTCAAAAATAGCACAAGCTGATAAAGTTAGCAGAATAGCAACTTCATTATTACCACAAATCCAGATTTATTTTATTATAGTTTTCATTTTTGTTTATTTTTTCCCTTCATAACAAGATTAACTCATAATCATTTTTTATAACATTACAATACTTCAATACACATTGCCAAAAACGTCACACACTCTGCAAATAGACTGGCAATTAAAAAAATCCTCCAATTTACGCCCATGACAACCATCACTGAGATTTAATCACAACAAAGATTAGTTTTAAAGTCTCGGGAAGTCTCATCAAAGAATCGAACATTCTATCCGCAAAAGTAAAACTCTACTGCCCTGCTCACGAATGCAAAACATGACAATCAAGAATGCTATCCCAATTATTTATTGCATGGTGGCATTAGATGAACAGAATAGGAATGAGAATAAAGGGCAAGTGAAGGTACCCTCGGAGGCCCATCCCATGCACAGCTCCAGTAAAAAGATTAAAGTACCCACCTGCAAAACTAACTGCGCCCTTCCTCCCCAGTCACCCGACCCCACAACCCGACCCCATCCCACGCAGTAAAATATGAAAATAACGGGGGCGTGGGTTCCAAGACGATGGAAAGGCCTGTTGGTTCGTAAAACCCCCCCGCCCCACTTTCCTGGCTCTGGGGTCCCACCCGAGGCGTCCGTTTCGTCGGAGGCCGAGGAATCCCACCCATTTGCACGGGTCAGCGCTCCTTCCTGCTCTTCGTCTTCTTCTTCTTCTTCGTCGTCGTCTTCTTCCTCTTCTTCTTCCTCGTCTCGTGCCCTCAAAAGCCTCCCCCAGATCACGGGCAGGGCGTTTGTTCCGTTTGTAGAGACCTGCTGGACGATCCCGGGAAGCATGTCCACGGAGGAGAGGTGAATTCCAGCTCGCTGTAGAGCACGAGGTTCAGCGATGTCCGCTTCTTTTCGGCGCGATGGCTGTTTTTGACATGGCCTGAAGTGAGGTCGTAGTGTGCGACGGGATTCCGCAGCTGTGGTTTCGAGGGCGGGAGAGGTTGGTGACGGGGAGGGTGGTGCGGTGGTGTGACTGCGGCGGTGGCTCACACACACTCCTTGCCCAGATGATGAAATCTGTTCCGGAATTTGAGAATGTGAAGATTTTTTGGGGTTGTGGTGTGAAGCCGTAGCGCATGAAGTGAAGCTTGTCGAGATGTGGGATGCAGAGGTGAAGAGTGGGGAGAGGTTCTAGACCGCGGGTGCGATTGTAGCTGCTGCTTTTGAGTAGCTTTGAGAGAGGTCGAGCAGAATTTGAGGAGAATGAGGGAGATTTGAAGTTGTAGCGGTGGATTAGAGGCTTGCAGGGATGGAGTTTGAGAGGCGGCGCGCTCCAGGAGCTGGATCTGGTATTCCTTTATCAGACGAGACCTTAGCATGCGTGTTGAAGTATGTCGAGAATTGGCAGGACAGGGCCGCGGTCTCCCTCGTATGCCAGCAATGGCGGCGAGTGGATGGCGCTACTCGCAAGTTTGTCACGATTTCCTACATGTACTCCACTCATCCTGAGCTCCTTACTCGTCGGTTCAAGCGCTTGGAAGGAGTGAAGATCAAGGGGAAGCCAAGGGCGGAAGAGTATGGCCTCCTCGTACCCAACTGGGGTGGCTATGCGGAACCATGGATTCGAGAGCTGGGAAGAGTTTATACAGGTTTGCAGACCCTCCTGCTGCGGAGATGTCATGTTTCTGACTCAGATTTGGAAGTGATTGCTTCCTCGCCCTTCCATTCTGTCCTGCAAGTATTGCATCTGCACAAATGCGCGGGGTTCTCGACTTCCGGACTTCTTCCCGTTGCGAAAGCCTGCAGGTGGGTTCAATTTGGACTTCCGTAGGAAGCGTTTAACACTGAGAACATTAGGATTGCATGTCATATCTAATTGCTTCTGCGTTTCAAATTATTTTATTCAGATCTTTAAGGACGCTGAGCGTGGAGGACAGCAACGTAAAAGATGAAGGTGGGGAGTGGCTGCACTTACTCGCCCGCCACAACACAGTCCTGGAGGTCCTCAACTTTGCAGTACTCGGTCTGGAAGACGTCGATGTAGCAGACATAGCCCTGCTTCTGGAGAAGTGTAAATCTCTAGTGTCGCTCAAAGTCGGAGAGATTGAGCTTGTCGACATGGTTGATGCTCTTAGAATATCTTCTTCTCTCGTAGAACTTGGTGCCGGCTCTTGCAATTACGTCAACGAGGAGGACAGCAGGGTGTATGCTTCTATTTCGTTACCTTCGCAATTGACGTCTCTGTCCGGACTGTGGGCAATGGGCGACTTCGGATTGTACATGATTCTCCCCATCGCGTCAAACTTGAAGAAACTCGACCTGAAGTTCACGTTCTTGAGCCGCAAAGCTTACTGCCAGCTTTTCAGTCAGTGCCATGCGCTCGAAGAGCTTCAGGTACATGATCTCCTCTTATTCTTTCCTCCACTGATTCTTTGTGATTGAGTTGACTATTGTGGGTGCCATGAACTGTTCCGTAAAGATGCAAATCGTCAATACTCCGAATGATTTAAGCTAGATTGAAATTTATTCTGGATCAGATACGGAATGGAGTGGGTGACGAAGGCTTGGAAGTCCTCGGCAAGACCTGCAAGTCCCTCCGCCGGCTCCGCATCGAGCACGACGAAGCAGGCGCCATTACACAACGAGGAGTTGTTGCAGTAGCTCAAGGCTGTAACAACTTGCAGCAGCTCGTCCTCTACGTCTCAGACATCTCCAACGCAGCCCTTGCCATGGTGGGACAAGGATGCCCTCATCTGACAGACTTCAGGCTTGTACTCAGTGGAACTCAGCACGTCGTCGATCTCCCCCTTGACGACGGCATCAAGCTACTTCTCAAAGGTTGTCCCAACATCTCCAAGCTCGCAGTTTATCTTCGTCATGGTGGCTTGACAGATAAAGGCATGAGCTACATGGGTGACTTCGGCACGAACCTCAAATGGCTCCTGCTTGGTTGCACCGGTGAATCTGACATCGGGTTAGCGAATTTGGCCTACAAAGCTCAGAAGTTGGAGCGTTTGGAGATCAGGGATTGTCCGTTTGGCGAGGCGGGGCTTGCTGCTGCAGTCGTGGCAATGAGCTCGTTGAAATTCTTGTGGGTGCAAGGGTACGGAGCTCCTGAAGCGGGGTATCAGTTACTAGGATTGGCGCGGCCTTGGTTGAATATTGAGATTAGTTTGCCGTCGGGGGCTATGCCGGGGCAGTTGATTGCGCACTATGCGATTATGGGGGCGAGGAATGATTGTCCTCCTGATGTGAAGGTGCTGGTGGAGGAGACGGAGGAGTTGGAGGCCATGCTGCCGCCTTGTACGAACCGGAGGACTGTTGATCTTTGAACCTGGAACTCAGTTGCATTGCTGTGGATTAAGATCCAGTTGCGGCTGTCTGCATTTGAGAGAAAGTACAACTCCCTAGGGACTGCCACACTTGCCGTTGCTAGAATTGCAACTGCTGCGACAGTCTTGATCTACGGTTGGCGCATGCCGGTGCATACTCCGCTTAAGCAAGCACCCACGCAAATGAGTGTTCCTTCACCTCGTGGACAACAGTCAGTTTCTTATGAACTCGGGCTAGATTACAGGTCATCTCTTAGTGCAAATTGTTTGGACGGTGTCTGTGTTGAAGTTGAGTTCACGGTTTCCACACTTGGGAAGTTTTTGACTGAGAAATGGCTGAGAAATCTTGACACAAGATGGAGGAGACCTCGTGTTGCCTTCTGCTTTGGTTTCACACGAGGGTTTAGGGTGGAGGCTTTGTCCATCATACGTGAAGGTGGCGCGGATTCTTCAAGTAGCCTTCAGTTTCAGTAATAGAGATTCCATTTCCTGCGATTTTCGGAAAGCAAACAGACATGATAACAGTTTGAGTTGTAAATTGGTGTTTTTCTTTATCAACAACGACCTAACAGGGTCGAGCTCGGCGACTACTTTGCATCAGTGCACAGAGAAATGTCATGTTCCTCCCATCTTGCCTGCATTGTGATTCTGTGCCGTCCATCGCTAGTGTGACCCTTGCTAATCTGATTTGAGCAGCAAAGAGCTACAGGACGATGGAACTCACCTCAGCAGTTTTTTTTATATGAATTAACTCGAATTAGTAAAAAAACATTCATTGAATGAGCACGCACTTTTAGTTCTCTGTGATGGAAACCCACAAAAGAAAAGTTATTTTCAAATAGTAAAAAGTAAGGATTGTGATCATGTCCTTTTCTGTCCCTCCCCATCCTTTTCTGTCCTCTATCTCATCTATTACTCATCCTCTTCTCATTTATCCTCTCTCGTTCCTTCCCAGCATGGCACCCCATCAAGGAACGAGGCTCCTCATTGCACATGCCACTTGTGGTGAAACACCGGAATTGTGTAAAGCTCAGAGCTCGGTCTCTATTTAACGCTCAGAAAGTATGTGAAGCAGAGACGGTTGGGTTCTCCCATTAGGCCCTCAATGAGCAGAAAGTGGTAGAGGGATATTTTGGGTAAGCATAGTTGTTGGAGCAACTAGAGACTTTACGAGTGGATTATTATTTAAGCCACAAGATAGATATAAAAAATATGGGATCATATGAAGACGTGGGTTGTAACTTTTCACACACGAATACCTCTTTTTTAAAAAAAAATTCTCAACACAAATTAAACAGTGTGCACAACTTAAAGCGCTGGCAAAGTGGAGCTCATTCACAAAGAGAAGGGGGGAACCATCCACGAGGTTCAGGGTTCACAGTGCTGCATCAGAGATCGACGTGCGATCTGTCTCGTTGTGAAGTTCTTCCGGTGGCTTAAGCCAAGGACCTAGTCAGCATTGTTTCTAGAACGTTATAAAGACAAATGAATCTGTGGGATGAGCTCGGTCAGAGTGCAGCTGTTAACCTCACAGGCTATGCCTATCTGCTGATGCATACTTCTTGTGTCACCACCACCATCCCCCCCATACAAGCCATTCAATGCACTTGCTCTCCTCGGTAAGTCCAAGTGTGTCACAGTGCAGAATATTCTGAGCTACCTTCTGGAAGTAGCAGCATTCGAGGAACACACTTTTCCATAATCCATCTAATGGAAATCATTGAAGAGGAGATTTCAAAGTGGGGAATCATAAGATGTGTGACAGTCAAGCCTGTCGCCTTTCAAACAACAGTGAGATGACACTATTGTGATGGCGTTGTGAGTTCAAATGCAGTCATCATGGGGTTCAGAATCTATCGCTTTTTAGTCTAGAACAAGCTTTACCTGCATTAAAAATATATGCTCAATAGCAAAGTAGCTAGCTAAAAAAAGTTACGAAAGCTAACTTCTGAACATTTATGAACTTGGTCTGCTCATCTTCAAGTTTATTAATGTTCCGAACCAGAGGCCCTCCCGCCGTAAGCACTTCCCATTTTCATGGTCTCAATCATGTACACAAGGATGAATAAGAAATTTGCGATTCATGGCTGATAAAATTAAGGGAAGAGTTATCACAGTTTGTACATCGATACAAATGCGAATTTTTGAAGCGGGTTTGAAAAGCACAGTTCGAGGATTAGGGACCAAAATTTGTCCATATCGATGATGGGGTACCAAGTGAGATTGTAGCTGGGCAGAATTAACACGGTTGTTGAAACTGCCAAACATTAGGAAAGAATCACAACAAAAAATCTATGAATACGCCCTTCAAAAAAAAACACTAAACAACGAACACTTGATTCTAGTGAACAACTTGCCTACATTACATGCTATCACGAAGAGGTTGCCCTCAGAACATATCTCCGGTGCAACGTAGTTCGGTGTGCCAAGAGTTGCATGCAAGGGGCAATATTTTCCTCGTGTTATTGCAAACAAACCAACCCCTCTTCACAATCTCTTCATGCTACAAACGTAAAGAGTGCTACAGTATTTGGAACCTGCTGTGTCGTCTAACAACCCAGTGATGAAAGCTTCACCCTGGAATGAATTTGTTTCTCCAGGTCTGGATGTGAGAGGTCACCCACTCGGCGACAGTGGCCAGCTGCTGGAAGTGCCGGCAAGATCTCTCTTGATACACCAATTCACAAACACTGGAGTGTACTGATCGGTTTGACGATCCCACACGACAAACGCAGCGCCGCGCAGCGATCAACCAAGAAGTTGGACTCCAATGCAGGGAACTCACACTAAAGAAACTCTTCACCGTAGTTTCCAAAGCTTATTCCAAATATGCATTAGAACTGGGGTGGCACTCTGATCACATGTTGACCTCTGTTGCCTTCACCAACTAGAGGCCTCATGAAACTGCCGCCCACCTGGATAGTTGCAGGTCACCGACAGTCCAATCTTGTGCTTCACTGACAGTCAAAACTTGTAGTCTTACCAGAGTCAAATCTTGTGCTTTAGTGAGAGTCAAATCTTGTGCTTTAGTGAGAGTCAAATCTTGTGGTCTTACCGGCAGTCTTTAGTTGTGCTACACTGAGCGAAGACGTCCAGTTTACCAACGGTTAATTGTTTTGGTTCACTGGTGGTCAAAAACTTCTAGATCACCGACATATCCTGTTGCGAAATACAAGGCAATGCAAGTCCGAAGGTTGTGAATGTGAGTTGTGAAAGTGGCCTTAAATGAATAGACACCACAATGTCACATACATAAAAAGTAAGTTGTATATTCTAAAGAAAGTTACAAATGACAAAATAGATTGGTAAATATACTTTGGAGAATCTTGGTACATTCTAACGAGGCAATTCCCTTGATTATTTTTAGGAGACTATATAAATCTATATAAGAAGGAGGAAATTCATTCAGAAAAGAATCTATTGTAGTGGAACAAGATATTAAGAGAGCACGGAGGGATATTGATCATTGCATTTGTTGTTGTTGTTGTTTTATTTTATTTTATTTTTTATTACTATTTTTTCTATTTAATTATTCACATTCTATTTTTTAGAGTTTTTTTTTATTATTTTTATCATTTATATTTTTTCCAAAGTCATAAACTAAGGCATCAAAAGAAAGAAAATTTATTGGTTTTCTGTATATGTAACTAGACTTTTTTAAGATTTATTCACCCAAATTATTCTCTTCCTATAACATTCTTTTTTAAATTATAATTATAAAATATGTATTTAAATTGGAGGTAATGAATAAAATAATAAAATGATTTTTTTTAGAATTAAATAGATAGCTGCATGCTATTAATTCTAATGTATAATATTATAACTACATAAATTAACTTTAAAGTAATGTATCTTGTTACTTATGTACCAATGGTTCTCTTTTTTGTATGTATTTAATATTAAAAATGCATAAAATTCTAGATTTAATATCTACAAATTACATAAACTAATGTTGAAATTAAAATAATCAAATATTTATAATTTTAAAAAATTATTTTAAAAAAATATAAACTTAAAATTTAATTTTTATACTAATTTTATTTAAGAATATTTTAATAAAAAATAGAACTTAGAGGGAAAACTTATGGTATTTATCTTTTAAAATATTTTAATAAAACATACTCATACAAAAAATTATAAATTGTTAATTACCAATTTTTTTCTTATTTCATTTTGAATCATAGTATTTAGTTACAAAACAAATTTGAAGCTCAAAATATAAACAAAAAATGATAGGTTATCTTATATGATTTTCAAAAATAAATTGTATTACTATTTGTATCAAAACTTTAATTAATTTTTTATATATGTGTTTGTAGAACTTTTTATTGTAGAAATTTATAGAAGATTAAAATTTAATAAATAAAATCAGAATTATACTTTATGTAACATTATTAATTAGAAACTACTACAAAAAATTATAATAAAATACTTATTTTAAAAAATAAACTAAAATAGAGTATTTATATAAGTAATTTTTGTTACATGTAGCAAAACAAATTCTAAAATAGTTCAAAATGTAATTTATTATTTGGATAGTTTAATTAGTTAGTTAATTAATTAACTAATTACATATATATGTATTTGTATATAAATGTATTTTGATAATTTTTTCTATTATGAAGATGAAATTTTAATAGCTTTTTCTTTGCAGAGATTAATGAATGATCAAAACATTTTTTTAATGTAAAATATCTTAAGAAGATTTATTTATTATTTGAATGTTAGTGTATTTTTCAAAATACGACTGACCTTAAATTTCATGTACTAATACATGTAGTAGTTTAAAAAAGAAATATTGATGTTGCTTTTTTAAAAAATACTCCAATTATAGTAGTAATATCATCAAAAGATATCATTTATGTTACAGATGTTATTGTGTGATGTTGATTAAATTTGTATGGTGCACCTTGCCTTCTAAGGGTATCACATTACTTATTAAAATAATATGTTAAACGCACCTTATTTTATTTGTAACATGTCAATCAAGTCAAGAAACTTTTGTTCAACTTCAGGATTATTTATCCAATAATAAACCAAGATTTGTCTATTAACAGGTAATTATCTTGTAGATTTAATACCTGTTTTTTAAAAATCAAAATTTGAAACATTTATTGTGGTATATTTATTAGCATATAAATAAACATATATAGTGAAATATAGTAAAATAACACATCAAAAGTGTGATATCATTTTAACAAAAGTTTACAAGTAATTGTTGTAATTGAATTTAAGTTACTTGCATTAATGTGTTTTTAAGGATATGTTACACTAAGTTTACATCACTGTGATGCTCAAATATTATGTTCTATTTTGTAAAGTATTTCACC
Organism: Physcomitrellopsis africana; assembly: GCA_036785485.1. NCBI lineage: Eukaryota > Viridiplantae > Streptophyta > Bryopsida > Funariales > Funariaceae > Physcomitrellopsis > Physcomitrellopsis africana. The sequence goes on along the minus strand of JAWRVF010000160.1, from coordinate 420,144 downwards.
ACAAAATGTTTGTTATGGTGTAGTTGAGGAAATAATTATTGTCAATTGAATAATCATTTTGGCTGTTGATTTTTTAATCATTACGCTTACATTAATAGCACTTGAAAAGATATGTAGATGACACATATTAATATTTAAACTCTCTCTCTCTCTCTCTCTCTCTCTCTCTCTATATATATATATATATATATATATAATATTAAAAATAATAATGTGGATGCTTTATAAACTTTATAAAATAAAATAAAATAAAATAAAATTTACAATAATTTTGATAATTTAAATTTTTTCTTAAATACATTTATTGTGTGATGAATATAAATAAATTAAATAAATCATTTTAAAAAAATAGAGTAAAAATGATAATTTTTTTTAAAAAAATATATCTTGTCACGTTACAAGTTTGCTTGACAATTTCCACGTAATTGTGTTTTGCAACCAAAAAAATTATAGTAATCTTGTGCAATCTTGCCAATAATATTTATTAGTTAAGAAATATTAAAAATATAGAAAATTTGTAGCCCTATCGCGTTATTTTTCGACGCATCCACCGTCACCGACGTGGGCATAGCGATGCCCCCCAATCGCATGCACGCGACGCATCCCCGGCACGGCACGCTACAATTCCATCAACAAACGGTGCCTCTCCGTCCCTCCTTGCATTCTGGGTCCTTTTTACTACCTAGCAGCCCCACCTCACTATCATCAATCCCCCCCTTCTTTGTTGACGACCTGGAAGCCTCTCTCTGTGCATGATCCTGCTTGAGTTGGCTGCGCGAAGATTACCGATCTGAATTCATCAGGTGGGTTCACGTCCAAATTCCACTTGGGTGTCTTTTGAAGGTGTTCATGGCTTTGGTAAAGGAGTCGGTCGTTTTGCTGAAGGTTGAACGCCCTCGTCGTTGAGGTCCATGGGAGTGATGAGTTAGGGGATTGATGCAGCTCATGAGAAGGTCTTAAATTTGGGTGACTGACGTTTGGAGTGGATCGTTGCGTTGTGTGGGTGTCTTGTGCGTGCTAGGGTATTGCAGCTTCTTTTAATTGTTTCTAAATTTTGAAGTTAATGGATGAGTTAGGTGCGGCATAATGAAAGGCTGTCGTTTGTTTAGATAGGGTTGAGTGATAATAGCCTTCTTACATATCTTCGTCGAGCTGAAACCGACGTATACTCTTATTGTAAGATCTAGATTTTCGTGATGTTTACGGTCATGTTTAGCCATAATGTTAACGCACAACCAAGGTAGTCAAATCCACCTCTTGAGTATGAGAATGTCATGGTTGACCTTGATGTTTTTCATTGAGCCGATTGTTGATGTGATAAGCAGGTAGCAATTTTCGGGTGGTTGAATTTGCTGGTATGGCGAAGATCTAATTGATTTTCGAAAAGATACAAGTACTTTTATCACCTTCGTCGAGGATAATCAATCCCTGATATTTTAGGCTCTTGGAAGAGCTAAGAGGGTGTGATCTCAAGAATGCAGGACGCGGTGGTAAATGGTTTGGCAGGAGCTGGGGGTGGCATTGTTGCGCAAGTGATAACTTACCCTCTTCAATCGGTGAGTTGGCATATTCATTGAATTCGTTTTATCATTGCCAAGGGAAGAACCGTACATGAATTTTTAAGTCGCATGTTGCAATGCATTCACGTTCAGTCGTTTGGCTCCGCAACACACACACAAAAATAATAAATAAATAAAGAAAAAAAAAGAAACAGTACATAAGAAAAAAGGAGAAGGAGAAGCGTGTGAAGCTTTACAAGCCTTACAAGATTTGCATATGTATTGTGTGTGTGTGTGTGAGAGAGAGAGAGAGAGAGAGAGAGAGAGAGAGAGAGAGAGAGATAGATAGATAGATAGATAGATGTCCATTTTCTGATTCTACAACCTCAGTTCTTGGTTCATTTCATAATTTTGATTTGTTAAGGATATTGTATGAGCTTTTTGAAGATTTATGTTTGAAATTAGAACCTTTACCTATAGAGAATCTGTCATTCAGGTTAATACCAGACAGCAGACAGAGCGGAAGGCAAAGACGAACATTTCCTTGCAAGATGTGGAAACTGCTCTTCCAATTTCTAATGGATATCCAGCTCAAAAGGAGCAAAGGGGAACCATTCGAGAAATGTTCCAGGTGTGTCTCTGATGCTCACTGGGGTTTATTTGACACTATTCTTGTGGTTCTTCATCGTCGTGTTTAATTTCTTTTAAATGTGTGGAATATTGTTTGACAGGTCATTCAAGCGGAGGGGTGGGGAGGTCTATATAGGGGCCTCATGCCATCACTAGTAGGCATTGCTTTGTCACAGGTACGATTTAATTTATCCTAGTTACCTTGGAGGAAGTTATTTGTATTACAGCTCTGGTTAAGAGCTTTCGATGTACTCGTTATTGTTTTGAGCACCTGCCGGTGAGGTTATGAATCGCAGTATGTTTTCGACACTGCAGGGCGTCTACTACTATTTTTATCAACTTCTGAAAAATGAAGCGGTGGCCCGATCTCGGAGATCAAGGAAGTTTAGGAATGCAGATGCTTCAGTAGGGATGTTAACTTCCCTGGTTATAGCAGCGATTGCTGGGTATGAAGTCATGTCACTGCCTTCCCTGCACGATTTTCATTGAAATGATTTTTCTCCCGTGCTAGAGGCTACATCATTACGAGTTCCATTGCTGGTTGTATTTCAAAATGTAAGTTGCACTACTATAGTGCATGAGCTTCAATGTATTTCCAATGTACATGTTTATTAATGGGAGTGCGTCGGTTTATGTAGAATTGATTCTCCTTAGGTAGCTAAGGACTTTAGAATTGAGGTCATCAATCTTTATAATCTCGTGTATGCAGATGTGCAAATGTCTTGTTGACAAATCCTATTTGGGTGATAGTCACGCGTATGCAGGTAAAATCTCTCATTCCTGTTCCATACCCCATCTACATCCCCATTGGGATCTCATGGTTATTGTTATTGCTTTCCTGCTTGAATACGCAGCGTTTAAATTATGTTTCTGAGAGAGCATGGATATCATTTGATATGACATGCAGTTCTTTTTAGTGGTCTTGGGTTAACATATCACTTACTGCATCTTTGTTATTCTGTGACAAGTATTTACCAGACTCAAGCACAGGCTCAGAAGGGGTCTGAGATTGTTGCAAATAACGTGATTACCAGGCCTTCGAATTATATTGTGGTGCCCAGCATTGATTCGGAGACTACTTCGACTGCCACTTCATCTCCGTCCACCAAAGGGCAAGGAACACTTGATACAGTAATGCCTCTCTGCTATTCTCTTTTTGTTTAGATTTTAGTATTCTCGTTCTGGTCATCAAAATGTGTTAATCTATTGAGGTTTGTCTTGCAATCCGCTACAACCTTGTTCTCTTTAAGTATTAATTTTTTACGTTAAGAATATGGGATTAAAGTGTATTGCTCGTCACGATTGCAGGTCAAGGATTTATATAAGGAAGCCGGAGTGCGTGGATTTTGGAAAGGCGTTTTGCCTACCCTAGTTATGGTCAGTGTGTACATATGCACCATTCGGACGTTTTAGGACGAGAAATGTATATCCATCTGATTCATTTTGGATTCCAAGCTTCTTAGATTTGAAAGTTCTGCATTGAAGAGTGTGTATTACAAAAATATTACGAGATGTATTTTATTGGAAATTTGGTGTCGCATGGGAAGAGCAGCTGTACAAGGATGACCTGAAGATGGAGTTGTCGTTAGCTGGTCTATTATTCTTACTTTATCAGTGGGTATCTCAAATACGTAATGTAACAGGTTTGCAACCCAGCGATTCAATTCATGCTTTACGAAGGTATGCTAAGCAGACTGACCAGAAACAGGAGGGTAACTTTTAGGGGTACAAAGCACGTGTCAGCCACCGAGGTACTGCTGCCCATGTCCCATGTTCTTTAATGTCACAATTCATTCTGTAAATTTTTAATCTTAGATTGGCTGATTATTCTCTCCTGTCGTTAATTCTGCTATGCTTGAATCACGTAGATGGTAAATAACACGATTTAACGAACTCGTTTCTGCTTTCTATGTTGCAGTACTTTTTGCTTGGAGCAATAGCAAAACTTGGGGCTACAGTGGTGACGTATCCTTTGCTGGTTGTGAAGGTGAGTACCGTTTTCTTTACATGGAAATGAAGGCAATGTTAATGGATCTTCGATTTAATTTAGGTATTTACTGAGGTTGCAAAGGTGAAACCTGATGATGAATGCTGAACGTGGTTGGCAGTCTCGGCTTCAAGCAAAGCAGGAGATAGCAGGAGACAAATCTTTGCAGTATACTGGTACAGGATTATCATGAATTCTACTCCTTTACAACTTACAGTTTGTGATGAACCTGTTCGCCTAATTCATATGAACTCTTCGTTCTTCTTGGTGTAAATTCTACTTTTATTCTACAGTCTTCTTAGGTTTTTTTTCAAACGAAAATGTTTGTCAGGATTTCCTGAGGGTTGCTTTCCGATGTGTGCCATGGACTCAGGCACATGGGATGCTATTCTGAAGATGATACGGCACGAGGGCATCTCAGGCTTCTACAAGGGAATGAGCACCAAAATTGTGCAAAGTGTGGCTGCAGCAGCGATTCTCTTCATGATCAAGGAAGAGCTTGTCCGAGCGTCTCGCGCATTGGTGACGAAGCAGGTGAAAATACCCAAAGTTGCTAGGTTGAAAGATGCCTCATAATTACATCCCAGTTCTACCAATCTTCGTGCTTTTCGTGATTAGCACATTTGATCACATGTGGATCGAACAACCAACTCAAACTTCCTTAGGCACTATTTTCTGTAGGGTAAACTTGATCGATAGTCCAGATTAGGCCAAATTGGGACACAATCACTTCTCTTGCAAGTTTACCAAACCCATTTGAAGAGTCAGCTGTACAGAATATTATCAAGTATCCATGCAGATCAGCAGTGCAAGTGAGCACATTACTCATGATATCACTAACCTTATACATACTGGCATAGTGACAGCAATGTCCCCACAGACACCACATTCATTGGGTTATATCCCAAGATTCTTCTCTACGTATTATGTCATTGCAACGTGGACGTGCGTTACCGTGTCTAGCTTTCAATGGCAACACTTTCGTCCTGTTGCATCGATTTTCGATGCCTTTTGGCACAACTCTGAGCACGCACTGAAATCTCAGCATCTGGAACTTGTGTATTAGTCTCTCGCACGCCCCTCGAGTACTGAGGACCCAGTCTAGGGTCAAAGCCACCAATGTAGCCAAAAGCAACAACACAGGGTGGTTTTGAGGTTCCCATGTGCAGGACGCTCACGCAATGCATCGTAATGGCGGCCCCACCTGGAGTGGAGCCAACTGAGACGACAAGAGATGAGCAAAGTTTGAGGGGAGCAGGGAGCAGATTGATGAGACCATTCAATGGTGGCACCACAATGCTCTGACAGGAACAAGGAGGGGACACTGGGTGGAAAGGCTTGACTCAGTCCTTCCCATGTTGAGGGGGGGGGGGTTTTGTGGCTGACACCTTCATGTGCCATTTGGCTTGTGAGTACACCCTCCCTCTCTCCCTCCCTCCCTCCCTCCCTTGCTTGCTTGATGTGTGCAACTCACTGTGATTATTCTTTATTGGTTTCTACAGTGTTGGCATCAGAGTAGGAGAATAAGCTTTGAAAAACTTTGTTGGAAAATACATTGAGTTTAGTCTTTTTTCTGAGTTGATTGGGTGTCCATTGATATTTATTTTTGACAATCTAAAGTTTTTCTAAAATTGAAAATTTTAAAGTGGTCAATGTTTGTGCCATGGAGCATGGGTATTACAATATTCAACTCTTGCACTCACTGCTTTAGAAAGGAAAAAATTGGTATGTATATATGGTAATAACTTCTTTTTTTGTTAGATGAATGATGTATTTTTTGGAGAATTGTCACATAGAGGGTGCTTGTTTGTTGTAAGATATTTCAAAATCCAATCTTTAATCTATTCTCTTACTTTGTCACTCAATTGTTGTGTTAGATAGGAGCACATGAATAACTTATTTACATTCAAAACATTTTTGTTTGTAGAAATAATCTAATGAATATTCATGTTTTTAAATTATTATTATTATTATTTATTATATTTTGGTAATTTTTAATATCTTTGAATTGGTAATTTATAAGAATAAGAAATTATATTTAATCAAGAAATTTACAAAAGAATTATTATATAATATGATCCTATTTGTATCTTTAATTTGAATTTTATTAAATCTTAAATTTATTTTATTTTATTTTATTGTTGTTACCATTTAAATTTTATGTATTTATTTATCTAAAATATTTAGATTAAAAATTACTATATTGAATAATAAAAAATTCATTAGCTTTTGGATTTTATTTATAAAAAATCATAATTATTTTTTTTAGTTTTATTAAAGTAACATATTTAGAAAAAAAAGATATAACATTAAACTTATTTATAGTTTTTTTATTTAATTGCAACAATTATGTTTCATCTAACAAAAAATATTTAATTCCAATCATATTTTAAAAATAATATATCCATCAAATAACAAAGATTTTAAAAATAACTGTGAACTTTGTTTTGAATTTTTTTGAATTGTCTTTTCTTTCTAAGCTTTATTCCTTTATGCTTTTTCTCTGCTTTCTTTTAAAAAGTGTCTTATACCATTGAAGGCATTAGATTGCATGTCTATGCATTTGGACTTTAGAATTAAAAGATAACAATTAGTCAAACTCAAAGAGCCATATCCACCTTGCCAAGAGAAACTCTAAAAAGCTGATGTTGATTTTGTGCAAACATGAGGTTTTTAAACTTTTTTTTAGTAATAGAGTAGCTCCTAGGTAGTGAGCTTTAAATAATAAGAGTAGTCAAATAAGGATAATAGGTGGATGAAATATTCTCTAAGAAATAGGAGACCAATGACAAAATACTAACATGAAATCTATTAGAGAAGTAAACTTGCTAGAAAGAAATAAGAAAATCAAAACATAATTTATAAATAATGCTAGAAAGAAATACATGAAGCCGCACAAGATTGCCTCTAGTTTTGTCCATACTTTGGCATCTATCAAGGACATCAATTGCTCATTTAATCATTATTTTCTTATTGACCCACATTAAATTTCTTATAAAACTTCCTAGATGACATTTTCCTTATTTAATGACCATAAATAAGAACATGGTAAGCTCCTCCTTATGGAGAGGAGAATACATACATTTGTTGGAACAAAAATTATTCTTCCAAAAAGGTTATAATTTCATTGCACAAAAACTATGACAATTTCTATTCTTTTTGCTTTTCTTCTTGAAGAACCCTCCCTCCTACATTCTCCTGGTTGCAGCCTTGGTTGCCATGCCTGCGGCTGAGTAGGCTCAGGAGCTTGCTTGGGTGGGCGAATCATGAGGGCAGTGGTGCCACAGTTAGCATGGACAATGGAGGGCTATGCTCATCTTTGATGAGTGTATCAAAGGGATCTGATTTGATTGTGCATACCAAACCCACACACACAACCCCCTCCAAATTCATCAAAACCCAACTTTCATAAGGATGGCTCCCCTGCACATTCATGTGGTCTTCAAGAGGCCTCCCAAACCAAAATAGAGAAATATAAAAAAAATAAAGACACACACAAGGATGCACCTCAAACCACTCTTCCCAGAAACCAAACATAACTGACAACGAAAAGCATAAAGTCCAACCTCATAGCGTCCTTTTCATCCAATATTCATCCATCCATGCGGCCTCCATCGGCATCCCGTAACACACCTCCAGAATGTCCACGTCACGCTAGTCCATCATGACGGCGACCATCCAATCCTAAACGATTTACCATCCATTTAGATGATTACCATCCAGTTGTGTGCGTCACGCTGGTTTGGGAGTCAATGCGCCAGAGTGAGGAAGGGGGTCTCGCCTCGATGGCGCTGTAGGCTTTGTACGCAGGCCGCGACAGGACAGCGAGTCAGAGCTCCCGGCAGTCTCACTGTCTCTCGGTCTTTCAGTCGCTCCCTCTCGCTGTCTCTCTCTCTAACTCTCTCACTCTCTCTATCTTTCTCTCTGTGTCTCTCTGTCTCTCTCCATCCACATTGCGAGGCACAGCTTGGATAGTCCACGCAGCTAGACATAGAAACGGTTAAATGCAGGAGAAGGACTAACTGAGATAGACAGACAGTCAGACAGACGGCATTCCCTCATTCATTTCTTCACTTGACGGTCGACATTCTTGTGTGGCCCACCCTCCCTCGCACAACATTACAGAAAACGCGTACGAAGCAGGAAGAATAAAGAAGAGCAGTGAAGTAGGGAGAGGCGTTGCGAGTGTTAGTAAACCTCATTTGAGCATTGCGTAAGTATCCATTAGAATGGCGCTATCTGCAAGTTCTTGGATAATGTGGGAGTTGTACGGCGGATCTGGTTAGCTGAGTGCAAGGTCTTTGCATAAACGAGATTGCTAACTCGGGGAGCTGGAGGCTTACGGGATATTTGAGTAAACGAGTAAGGTTATGTTACCGCCTTGAAAGAGTCCACAAGAGTATTGTCATTAGAGTAGGTTTGCCATGAACACGGTTGCACGCTGTTTAGATCTCTCGAGCATGATAGGGTTTGACATTCTCGGCAATGGCTGGAATATTACAGCAGTCTACTGATTTGAGTCCTCTGCCAGCACATTGTGTTCCCAAGCGGCAGAGCGTTGCAATGGCAACATGCACTTAGACTGGGATCACTTCTAAGGCATCGATCAATTGAGGAGTACTAGATTTTAGAGCACTTGGAATCTCCAAGAAGGAGTAATGTGAGAGAGGGCATCACATTTTAAATATCTTGGAGACCTATTTGCCACACACATGACGATCATCGTTGACGACATACTGAGCTTACTTGGAAGGAGAGTGACGGTGGCCTAGCTAATAACAAGCTTGTGGAGCCACAATCACACTTCTATCATGTGCCTCATGCTTTGAATTTATTCTCACATAGACTCATTGAAAATGCAATGAACCTACCAACTGTATCAATTCAAGTGCTAATGTTTTAACAAATAAACTTAGCATCTATAATTTGTGTGTGTGATTCAATGTAGTGTGTTTAATTGATATTGAATGGTTGTATTGTTTTAAGATGTGAATTGTTACAAAATATTACAATGAGTTGTTTTTGAAGTAAAAATAAGTAATTTATTTAATTATTATATATATATATATATATATATATTATAAAAACTATTGAATTTTGTTAGCTCTAAGATAAATTTTATATATTTATTTATATTTATTTTAATATATATTTATTTATACACTTATAATAATAATATTAAATCACATATATATATTCTTTAAAAATATATATAACAAAGAATATGAAAAGAAGATGAAGAAAAAATATACTTCTAAAAGTATTCAAAAACTAAAATAGATAATATCAAGTTCAAAGAAATTGGAGAGTCTTGAATTAAGATTAGAGCACAAAAAAGACAATGCTAAGATTGAAGATAGACTTGTTTTTGCTTTTATTTATACTAGCTAACAATAAGCTATGTGAAAGCTTCATAAAGACTACAAAGCATGCATACCAAGTGTCCAAGTTGAAGGATATTTTAATAATAGTTTCTTTGATGAAAAATACTTCTAAAAGAAGTTTATACAACTATGTGGTGCATCTAAAATTATCTAAAATTCTAATCTATATTTAATAAATTTCTTTGATATTCTTTATTTTTATTTTTATATAACCTATTTTTATTTACTTAAAATTATTAATATCTATTTAAATAGTCTCAATTTGTGTACTACAAGAAGATTATTTATTTATTTGATTGTTGTTAATAATCTCTTAAGTACTTTTAAATAATATAAATGAAAATGCCATCAAGTATAGTATCCACTTTTAAGCATATCATAAAGGATTAATAATCTCTTCAAAGATTATAATATTAAATATATTATATTTTATCATCTGTTTAAAAAAATATATATATTAATTTTAAGAAACTTTATTGTGAGCTCGATGTTTTAATCTTAAAACTATAACAACTTATGTAATTTAATTAAAAATTATACACATGACATTTTTAAATGAATTAAGATGTTGGTTTTTTATTTTATTAAATTTAATTTAAAATAATAATAATAATAATAATAATAATAAGAGTGATTATTGAATTGATTCTTTCTTATTTTATGTATTCTTAATATTAGAGTTATTAGTTATTATTTGATTTTAATAAATATTATTGATAAAAAAAATTAAATTTATAATATAATTATTTTTAAAAAATAGATAATAAGTGCCATATAATTCTAACTAATGTCAATTGTTAATTTTAAATTTATATAATATATATAAATAAAATTTAATTAAATATAATATGTATAACTTTTATTATTTTTAAGGCATATATATAAATTTTTTGTTAAAGTATATAAAATAGATTCAAATTTAGTATTAATCTTTTAAAATAATAAAAACCAAGGGATTATAGATTACTTGAATAATATTATATTATATGTAATTTGAGATGTTGGAGTTGGATGATTTTTGGAGTAGGAGTTTAATAATAAGTTGTACTTGGTTAATAATTCCTTAAAATTTAGATCTAATATAATCAAAATTCTTAAGAATAAATAATAATATTTGAATAGACATTGATATTTTTTTTATATGATGATTTGTAATAAAATATTTGTTTAAGGTGATATAATTTTTGTACAAATTCTTACTATGTTTATATCTTTATGATCTATTAATATTTACGTTTATTATGGTAGTGAATAAAATTGATATATTATAAGCATCTATTTCTAATTTTTTATTATTATTACATATATATAATTTTATTAACTTTAATATAAGTATAAAATATAAAATGGTACAATATAATGAAGTGATTCAAAAGTATAATATATCTTAAATTTAATATTTAAAAAATATTTTACACTAAAAATATAAATATAAAAGAAAAAAATATAAAAATAGAAGTTTGAATATAATATTATTTCTAATAAAAAAAAACTTATAATCTCTCTATATATATATATATATATATATAATTTTAAATTTTAAATTAATTTTTTATTAGAAATAATATTATATTTTATAATCTTTTCAAAATACTAAAGTCATGGATCTATATAAACTTATAAAAAAATAATTAATATATATATATATATATATATATATTATAAAGATTAAAGAATAATAATTAAATAAAGTTTATATTTAGAATATTAAAAAATTAGAATAATTATTACTAATTTTAATATAATAAAAGAATCAGAAACCAAGATTAGAATACAAAAAATAAATTAACAAGACTTAGGATGGCATTAGTTATGATTTTATATACATATTAGTTAACAAGAAGACCATGGAGAAGTTTTATAAGAATCACAAGGCTTAGAAAACAAGTGTAGAAGTTGTGAAATATTTCCATAGTACTTTCTTAGATCCAAAAAATCTTAAATATAATTTTTTAAAATATTTTTTTATTAATTTACTTAATTTATTATTTTTATTATTTTTTATTAATAAAATATATAAAAAAAATAAGAAAAGTGAGTAGTTATAAGTAACATTTAAATAGTATTTTTATTTTATTATTGAAGGCCTAATATATATATATTTAATCCATTTGGAATTAAATTATTTATTCAAAAGATTATTGTTATTATTATTTTTATTACTTGTTTAGTTATTAACTATTTGAATAAGTGCTCTAAACTAATTCATTGTACTACATTCTATAAATGTCATTAAAAATATAAAATATATTAGTTTATTTGTCTAAATGATAATCTTGAAGATTTTATTACATTGTTTTATCTAAGAAGTTTCCTATTTTGAAGAAATTTCCATTTTAGAGGCATTTCTTGTGGATTGCATATAAACCACATTTGATACTCTCTTGATGGTTTGTAGACATCTCCTTTGGATAAAACCTGATACTCAATTGCAAAATCAATTACAAAATCTAGGCCAACAAAAGAATATTTTCTATTTTAAGTTTAACTCTTCCTCGCCAGTTATCTCTAGCACAAAATCCATCCTTCTTTTTACATATAAATATAGACACACACATAACTACACTGTAAAAAAAAAGGAAAGCAGTTATTATACAATGCACCAGCAAAGAGCAATATGGAGTTTTTCTGCACAGCATTAACTTAGCATTAATATGGAGCGTGAGATACCCACTAGGGTGTGTGTGTGGGGAGCATATTCCAAGGCCAGAGTGGGGTCTGGGAGAGTGTGAAGAAGCAAGCCTAGAAAAAACTGAGGAGCAACAACCGAGACGCACTCAGACTCACGGTGAGAAGATGAAGCGGTGCAGGGAAGGAGGGAGGGAAGACGAAGAGGCAAGTCGGCCTGGGTGGGAACAAGGGGGAACTGAGAAGAGGGATCAATGCAATGAAATGCCAATACAATACAATTGATACGAATGGGTCAATACTATGGGATTTTATGAACACGGCTACCACAGCACTCTCTCTCAAATCAATAATGCAGTGCAATGGAATGCAATGCCAGTCTGAGTTGATGGTCTCCTAGGGTCCTACTGTCTACCACGCCACACTGCTCCGCATGGAGCAGACCAATTTTAATTTGATTGAATCTCACTCTCTCTGCCACCCCTTACTTGCCCACCGCAGATTATTTGAGTTTCAGGGGCTTCGAAGCCTCGGGTTCCGCCTGAACTAAGGGTATATGAATTCACCCACAGGTTTATCAGCACGGTACTCCATCTGAAGCTAGCTAATCGATCCCTAGTCTAGATCCTACAACTGATGCATGTTTTGTAACTTGATAGGGCTCAAATCTGGTCGAGAACAGCGGCCATGCGCTGCAGCTCCTGGGACATTGGTGCCATGGAATCGAACATGGCATCTTGGCCTCCGTGACTGACTTGCATCTGCCAGGTCATGCAGTGCGGTGGATGCGAGGTGCTGAACTGAGCATGCGATGATGGTCCGTTGCCTTGCGTGTGGGGATTCCCCTGGGACCGGCTCAGATTGTTGATGTTGTGGTTCTGACCAGGGTTGCGCTCGGGCGTCGGCAGCAAGTCGTTCCATTTCATGACGGTGTCTTGGTCGGGTCCCTGGTCTGATGAGAACCGGGGTCTAGTGGATGGAGTGTCGCTGATGACGTCTTGACCTGGAAGGTGACCAGGTTTGAGAATGGTTGGTCCCGAAGTGGAATCAGCGTTGGACCAGAGATGGTTGCCACTAGGCTCCTGGAACATGAGATGGCTGCAGGGGTGGCTGATCCCCGTATCGTTACTGGTGCTGCTACTGCTCGGCTCGCTACCATTATGCCCCTGCCACCGGTACGGTCTTCGGACATGAGCATGGTCCACATTCAAGGCGTCGTCATGAGCTGGGCCTGAACCCGATCGCAGCTGCAGATTCGCAGTGATGGAGCTCAAGTCCCCTCGGTCCTGCACAAACCTCTGGAAGCTCTCGCCGTGGAAGTCGTGGGGAGTGGATGACGAGCTCGGCGCAAAGGGACCTAACCGCATCTCTATCTCTGGGGCTGAGTGCTGATTATGGCCAGGAAATGGTTTACCAGTGCCTTGAATTGGTTCAGAAGAGGAAGAACCACTTGAATGTAACAGCCAGAAGACGGGGTTGAAAGCTGGTGGTACCATGGTGGAGGGCTGGTGATCAGGGTTCAGTCCATTGGAATCATGGTCGAGGCTTTCAGTCGCATGTGGCATGGATGACACCTTTGGAGGCAGCCCCCCGCTGTGCTTGCCGCCCATCATCAGTCGCTCCAGAAGGTTGTCGGTTGACAATCCATTGCCCTGCATACCCTGCACGCGGTTGAAGTCCAGAAATTGCCTGTCTCCATGAGACTGAATGTGGTTGAGACCTCTGGTTGGATTGTACAGCACATCTTCCATGGGGTTGAACGGGTTGTGGGAAGCTTGGGGATGGAACAGCGACTGCGCTTTGAACTCGTTGTTTGTAAACCTGACGAATCCCGGGGAGTTGTTGGGGATGAGTTGCTGGTTGGAAGAGGGTGATCTGTTGGATTCGCTTCGGGGATTGATCTCACTGGACGAGCTTTCACCGAGTAGATTTGATGACTCCGGGCCCACGAGCTTGTGAGTGTTGGGGTCGATGCCGATGTTACGCAGCTTCTTCTTGATGCAAGAGTTCCAAAAGTTTTTGATTTCGTTATCCGTGCGACCTGGTAGCTGGGTTGCAATCTGTGACCATCTGCATTATACAGGATCAAATTTTGCTTTAATTCAAGATTTGCAAGGTGCACCTGTAGCTGCAGAGACTACAAACCAGCCCTTCTGCCTCTTATCAATGAAGCTACTGTTATTCACGCAGCCCCAATCTACTCAGAGTCCACGTTGAAACTTTTCGCAGATATTTTCGACTGTCAAAATTGATACCGAATGGACCAGAAGACATGTGTGGTATTATGAGTTCGAGGAGAGACTATTGTCAAAAGACCTGGGTCAAAGGTGAATGAGGTGTTGAGAATGAGAGAACCTGTTACCAAGAACAGCATGCAAGTCAATGATTAAGTTCTCCTCTGCTGCCGAAAATACGCCTCGTTTCAAATCCGGTCGGAGGTAGTTGATCCACCGCAACCTGCAGCTCTTCCCGCACCTTTGGAGACCTGTTGCAGCATTCATTGCCACCGAAGAAACATTCATCAATTTCTCTGCACGATTAGGTTCCTTACATCAATGAAAAGAACCTTTTTTCACTTAAAATATGTTAATGTCAGCCTCTTGGTAAACAGGTAGTTATTCCTCTGGACCGTCTCATATGGCCAATTCAAATTTATTTCGAATGTTGACAGAAGTAACCATAAAAGCCTTAAAACAGTAACGTAAGACAAAACCAGTCAACTACAGCAGCTCCAACAGGCGGCGTCATGGCTCGCAATCGCGTTGAAGGAGCTGAAAGCCAATTGTGCTGGTGCAGAATTCCCTTCTGGTTTTAAACGTACATTTTAGTGTTTTCTTTTCCACTTCAATTCAACTAGAGAAATGGACCCGTATCATTGCAGAACTCACTTCCGGCAACTTATAATAGAATTAGAGCTTACTTGCCCATCAAATTCATAAATTGCTGGATACTTGCAAGTGAAGTGGAAATCCAGAACAACAATTCTCGTTCACGCTACAACACTAAAAACTATGCTACATGACTGTAAATTGCCCTTCAGCCAGGTCTCCAGGAGCTACATACATGCACAAGTTATCAAGATCTACGACCTTGTAACAGACGTGAGGGGCCGTAGTTTCCAACACAAGAATAGTGTGGCTTCAATTGGACTGTATCTCTGGATGATTCCCGAAATTGCAAATACAAGGCAAGATTGAAGGTATCTTTATGACACTGGGCGAACCAATGTTATAAATGTGAACTTCGCAATCTATTACAGTCCTTGGAAAACTAATTGCAGGCCAAATTGACCTCAACATCAGCCCCTGCAAAATTCCCCCTCTCCATTCCTTGATGTTTGCAGGTTGCGGATATTAACGAGAATGCTTCTGGACGTGAGACTGACTTAGGGAACAGACGTACGTGCTGAATTAGAGATGAGGCATCTCATTTCGTTTCTTTGCTAATCAGGTCGTCGCTGAATGTGATTAAGTAGCCCACCAGAAAATGAACACCATTTGCGGTGGATCAGGAGAGCAAGATTCAAGCTAGAAACTTACTGTAAAGATTGTCACGGACACTGTAGCAGGAGAAACTACTGGATGGGTGGGTAGCCTGGGTTAGCAAAGCACTCACCAGCTTGTTTGGGGACGGCGCTCCAACAGCCATGGCCGTGCTTGGTTATGAAACGCACCAGCTTCTCATCTTCTTCTGGCGACCACAGCCCTTTCTTCAGTTTTTGTTTGTGACAACACGAGTGGCGGCCCATGATCTTTATATCTCCAACCTGTGTTGAGTTCCAGCTTGCCTAACTTTCGCTATCTCTAATTCTTCGGGTGTCATCACGTCTTCTCAGATACACGAAACTTTCACAAATAGAGGCAACGCCTTTTCAGTCTCTCAATTTTCTGTTCGGGGACGGGATCAGTACTGTGGTTAAGCAGTGAGGCAACTATTCTAGAACGTTTTCCAGCCGCAGGATCAAATCGCATGATCCTTTAACAAGTGAACATCTCTAATTATGCTGCTGACGAATGGCATGAATTTGACCTCCAGGACTCTTGATCTGCACTCGGATGCAGCGACACTGCCAGAATCCAACAATGCCACCAGAGCTTTCAACCTCAAACTATACACGATTGATCACCGCGGCGAACGTCAGGAGATTCTGAACGAGGAAGTGAACACCTGTAAATCAACCTTCGAAATGATGAGCGGCGATCTCCACAAATGTCCACTCTACACAATATGTGCCAAAAAGACTTGACTCCATCGCACCTTAAATCCGTGCTAGCCTGCTCATGCCCAATCTGAGATCGTCTGCAGAAAATGGGACGGATTCTCTACTCTGTACTCCCTGAACCGATCAGACCGCCAAGGCTATCAAGAGCTGCTCTCCACCGAACTCAGCAGTAGCACCGATGTCATGAACCACCCGACCCAGATGCACACGCCACCTTCTCCGAGCCCCACCTAAACAGGCCTAATTAAGCTAAACTGGAAGTTACAAGAACCTGAAAGAACAACCAGGCCGGTTCTTGATGATCTCAGAGAGCTTATGGGCCAAGATTCAGCAGGTACCATTACCGTTTCCGAGAGATGATGAGATAAGAGAAGATCGCAGCAGCGAAAACACAAGCAAATTCCTCCTCTTTTAACCTATTTATGCGCATCGGCTAGCTGGAAGTACACGTAAGGTGGCGCCACTCATGATCACCTCGAGGGGGCAAGTCCTTCCAGTACTTGTGCCATTTCCGACCGGCTAGCAGCTGGACCCACGTCTAAAAGGTTCCGAGGGAAACGAAATCAAGCGCTGCGAGACAAGGATTCGTGTGACTCTCGGCTCCCGTGTCAGACGCATCATGCTCGGCTCAATCGCCAGAGGATCCGACTACTTCATGAAATTCTAAGAACGATCGAGACGCGCATGCGAGCGAGGGAATAGTGCTTTCTGTGGCTGATGCTCGCTGTCCAAGTGGGATAAGATTTTGAGGACGCGATGATACTTAACGAGCGTGGGCCCCTCGGGCAAAGGGTAGCATGTGTGATCCAAGCACACTCGGGGTGGTGATCGTGGCCGATCTCTATCTGTGGCAGCTTTCGCCCCGGCCCCCTTCTCTCACTTATTTGGAGTCACTTAAGCTTTATAGCGCTTTGAAAACGACATGCTATGGAAGTCTGATGTGTGAAAATCCCGCATAAATCTTCACGGAACAAGCGATGTAGTTGCAGAGTGCTCAGATGTGAGCTCAAACTAGGGACATGCTGACAGCGGATCAAAAACCTGCTAAATTGTATTTACTGTTTTTTTCGCACGTAGTCTCTGTTGGTCTATCTGTTTACCGTAAGATTGTCGGTTGGTTTCACGGCTGGATGACAAGCTGATGGTCTCTGATGGAAGAAGCTGATACTCTACCAATGATCGGAACATGAGCAGACAGGTCTTGTCTCTGCGCGTGCACGTTTTCGATCAACCGACGGACTTTGTGAACGCAACTCTACGTCGCCCTCTCAACGGTGCAACTACCTCCTCGATACACAGAATCATCCTTTCATGGACGTGGGAGAGCACACAAACCCCCCGACCTACACTTCTACTCTCTGCAGGGAGCTAATCATGCCGGCCACTTCTACAATGCTGAATCCTCTACACACAAGTGTCGGAATCAGAAGCGTTGGGCAACACCCTGCAGTCTTTACATGACAGGGCTGCAGAAGCATCCTTCCTAGCTTCTGCATTGAACGGTCATCTCGAGGCGCTCATGAGCCAGGCAAACTCATTCACATCCAGCCTCCACTTTTTGTTGACAATGCTCAAACTTCTAAGCCGACCGATCAGCTGCAGGCCACGCCAACATCCGCTGCCAGGCGGGGTACAGACAGCATTACCCACCCAGCAGCCGCTGGGTTAATTTAAGGTTTGATCACCGTTTTCATCATTACACCGGCGGGTTTCAATAACTGTAGCATATATATTTGAGAGCACATTTGTACTCCCCTCTCCTACACCCATCTTACTCTGCAGCAGTGCTTTGAGCCTCCCTGATCCTGACAACCGCTTCCCAACCCTGGATCTGCCCTGTGTGTGACCAACGTGGTGTTTAATGTAAATACACGTTGCGATTATCCTTCGTGGCGCATCATGAAACGCTCAGGAAAAATCTAGCAACTACCCAATGAGCCACCCCTAGTGGCTCCAGCCCAGCTGTGTGTGGATAGCGCTCCATCGAACCTCTGCCAAAATAGCGACATGACAGCGTGTTGTTCATGCTCTTCGGCGCCCCTTGTGCTCTCTCAACTTCAACACCACCACCACCGCACCACTCCATCATTCATGCATTCATTTTTTCTTTCATTCATTCAGTCATATCCATTCATATTATATCTCAAACATATATATATGTATATATATATATATATATATATATATACTCTCATGTCGAATGTGGAAGTTTTGATGCTTTGCAGCGTTCATGATGCGGTCAGAAGCGACCGTGCTACTCAGCCAGAGCAGCCCAGCCCAGCCAGCTTCTTCTCGATCATCGCTGCCCTTGCCGCAAGCAACTCCAATCGCCCCTCTGCAAAAGGAGGCTGGAATCTGCAACACTCCCTTCACTGCCCACTCTTCCCTGAGCTGTCCCTCCCTCCCACACCATTGACTCCTAGATTCCTCCTCCGGGCACCGCATCCTCGCTTCCCCCTAAACTTTCCTCCCCTGCCCGCTCCTGCCCCCGGGCACTTGCCCACTCCTTTCTGCTTATTCTTCGATTTCCGTAGATGATGCCTTCGAAAGAGTAGATCTCGGGTCTCGGAGAATTTACCTTCCGTTTGGGGGAGAAAAGTAACCGGTGCTTTTTCAGAAAAGGATGTGTTTGCCGTTGCTGTGCTAGTTGGCTAAATTTGTGATGCTTAATCTCGAGGGTGCGGAGGAAGTGTTTTATTTAAGGGGTTATTAGCTCTAAAGTAGTGGAGGTTTAAAAAAGGAATGGTTTGTAAAGGTAAAGACTCCCAAGTCATGGTGATTTATTGGGGAAAAGAGACTATCTAAAACCTCTTATTGTCATAAGATTTCCACAGGCCATCATGTGAGCCCATTTCCATCCATTTGGCTATCATCCCTTTGTTTTGGTTTGATTTTTTTCAAAAAAAATAAAAATAAATGATAGTGTATTTTTATATGTGCATTAAATTTTGACTCACCCTATTGTAAGTTTTGATACTATGTTCGAAATTGTACAATGGCAGAACATTTTTTTTATAGGTTTTTATTTTATGTTATGTTATTTTATTTCCTTTATATAGATATTTCTTCTATATTGGGTACAAGGCATAGGAATGACTCGATAATTAATTCATTACAGTGTGACCAAGGCCTTCATTAAATATCACATGAAAAATTATGGTAGTTTCATTCCACATTCAATTACTTTATGGGTTATATATATATATATATATATATGTATATATACTAGGTATGTGATTAAACATTCCGTTTTGGTACACTTTTTATTATAAGAAATAATATATAAAATGAAATGGGTAATTTATCTATTTTTTGGCAATGATTTACTAATTGAATTTTTTAAGATGAATGGATCTAGATTTTTTTGTTGTAAAAGTTTAAGACCATAAATACTAATTAAACGGAATTAATTTAGGTTACATGTAGATTCTAGAGTTATATAACATTCTTAAATTCTGATTTTGTAAAATAAAATTTAAAAATCATTAAGAGATATAAATTAATATTTTAGCTTATTACTAAGTATACTGCATAAAAGTTGAGTCTACTGTTTTATTTATTCTTTTGAATATGAACTCTGTAAAATTTTGAATGTTAAAATAATACATCAAACTATTATAAATTTCTTTTATGATTTATAAACTTTTTTTTAACATGTAGACTGAATAAGTAGTTTTGTCCAATATATCAAAAGGTTGTAAAACAAGGTTATGGAACCAAAAGCTAGATGATTCCTTTGCTATTAATTTTTTATTTCCATTATAATTATTTCTTCAAAAAAAAACCTGAGGATATGTTTTTGTTAAAACAGATGAGGTTTATTGTTATTATTATTTTACTTACTATAAGCCATTAAAAAATGCTATCATTGTTAATTTTATATCAAAGTTTGAATGCTAATTACCCTCATAAATTTTATACAATGATAGAATCCAGATACAATTGAAAGAAAAAAACAATAAAAATTATCTTAGAAGAAAAAAAAAAAAAAACAGACAAACAAACAAAACCAAAACCAAAACTGTATTCAAGCTTATGTTAAATCAAAACACTGGGCATGGTATTTCAAAAAAAATATCCTTTGAAACAGTATGATAAAATCCAAAACATTACTTCTAAACAAAACACTATCATTTATTTTTATTTTTTTTGAAAAAATATATATAAACACACATACATTCATACACACTTCAAAATGTTACCCTAAAACATCACTACTTTGAATTTTTTGAATAATTAAGATTATTATGGCTATTATTACAGCAACATTCCAATAGAGGCATAGGGCAGGGTCCAGGGATTCTCTTTTCGATGACGTGGCGAGAACTGGTTGGTTGGCATCAAATGCTGATGTGGCACTAGTGGGACGGGTACAGCAACATATCAATCCCAATTTGGAGTGGCACGACACTGGATCTTATGACCATGACTGAGTTCTGATAAGAAGTATATCAGAACTCTATCAGGACAGCCAATGAGACAAAGCCTCATGCGTAACATAAATAAATAAGAAAAATAAACAAAACATTTATTCACCACACGTACAATATATTCTCAGCACTGCTCTTCGTCTGTCAAAATTAATTTACTTCTTGCAGCTTTAACAATAATAAGAAGAATAATATCTGGGTGATTTTTTGTTTTGTTTTTATTTCGTGCAGAAATAAAATATGAAAATTTATTTTTAATTTTGTAAAAAAAATCCAATCTGATTTTAATATGTTATTCAACTATTTGTTATTCAGCAATCTCCAGAAATATCAAGACTTTTGTTTTTTGATTTAAGCATATAAATGTAAGTCTAATATTGTTACTATTCTGTTGTAGAATAATGTGTAGTTTAAGAAAGGATCAGAACAACAATGTATGTATGTATGTATGTATTCGAAATGAATTAAAACCCTGTAGTTTATAAAAAATTTATATTGCAAGACTGAAAGTTCTCTTCTTAAAGAATATTCATTGCATTCATACCTTTTAAGATGAAACTCCAATAGAGTTATCACAATTCTATAAATAATAGTAATAATAATAATAAAACCATATCTAATTCAACAATTTTCAATGACATTTTTGTGTTTTGATCTACTGCTTTTGCTTCAAGGCTACACAATAAATTTGTTTGACAAAAATATGAAGCATTCTTAAAATTTCACAATGGTTTTTCAAAAATAAAAAGTACAAAAAGTACCAAATACACTTTTGTTAGTCTATTTCTATTGTATGATATGACAAAACTAATTTACTTGTTACCACCTAAATTTTAGTTTAAAATTTTCAATGATAGTAATTATTTGTAAATTTAGTTCTTAAAACTTGAATCAGTTTTACTTTAATATAATAATGAATAATATTCCAAATAGTAATATGACAATGGATGGATGTTATTTGAACTTATGTCATCAATTTCAAATAGTTAATGAAAACACATCTTCCATGAGGGAACTATATTTCAGATGCTTTCCAAGGGTCCATTCAGAGATTACCTTGCAGCATTGTTCACAATTGCATTCAATGGGAATTTTGTTCAAAATCATCACCTTCCAAAAGATTAGTTATCAATTAGTCAACCAACTATACTTTTCTTCTTGTTTGTTTGTTTCTTTTCTTTTCTTTTCTTTTTTTAAGAACATTAAACATTCTTATTATTGATAGTGTTATGAATACTAATATGTTTTGGTATGAGACAATGGATGAATGGTGGATGGATGAATGGAGAGAGAGAGAGCGAGAGAGAGGAAGGGAATGTACCTGTGGGGATGGAGGGGGATCATATTGGATTTGGCAAATTACAGGGGTTGTTCCATGTGGTGGCCTCTCCACTTCCTTCAAAGTGCCCAGCTTTTACTACCCTTCCTTTTCACCCTTCCTTACCTCTGCCTATAACAAAGAAACAAAAGGGATGATGGTGGTGGTGGTAGTAGTAGTGGTAGTATTAGTAGTAGGAGTACCACTTAACCCTTTCATCCTTTGCTCTTTCCTTTGTTCCCTCCTCCTCCCCTTTGTGTACCTCCCTCTGCCCCATAATTCACCAGTTACTTTTCACCAACCCCCCTTTGCTGCCTCTCATTAATGACCCCCCCCCCTTGCCACATGGCAACTCATGGTTTGTTGCCCACCCTCCCTTCTCCCTTACCCCTTGTGACCATGTGGGAGGTCCTTTTTGCAGTGCCCTATTGGTGAAGTTATGTGTGTGGAAATGGCCCTTTTACCTTCCCCACAATCCCAGGGACAATTGCACCCTCCCTTCCTCAAACATGCCACACATATTAGGAAAGGAAAGCATATGTGAGTTAATATGCTATCTGGGAAATATTATGCTTCCCCCCCCCCCCCCTCAACACACATGTCTTTCTTTTTCTATTCATATCAGCTGCATTGTACCCATAATCTCTCATTCATTAGAACAGTTACTCCAACAATGGCTCAAAATAAGAAAATGTGATGCCTTTGTGCACACTTGTTTTTAACAACCAAGTCAATTGAAAAAATCATTTATTCATTTATTTATGAATACAATTTTTTTAACTTTAAAAAGAAGATAAAATATAAGTTATAGATATTTTACAGGAGCCAAAATGGTCATTGGAAAGGAACGTGGAGGGAATTTGAATGATTAAAGTCATTGTCATGAGTTTGAGGGCCTAATTCCAACAGATGACGGTGTGAGGCAGATGGCAAGGACAGATTGGATTCATGTCCTTTTGAAAACACAACACCACAATAATGACATGGTAACAAACTCACATTTCTCTCTCCATCACCCCCTCACCTCCCCTTTTTAGATGGAGGCTCTGTACTACTACTACCCTCCCTGTCTATTCATCTATGTGTAAATGGAGGGAGAAGGGAAGAGGGGGTCTTGGTATTGAGGCATTTGTGCATTGAACTGAAAGGAGACTTTGGTTGGTTTTAGAAACCCACCAAAGGACCACTCCTTTCTCATTTCAACATTTTTGCTTGGATTGAGACATAAAATATTTTTTTGAAAAATGTATATGATACAAGATTATCTGAAAAGCAAGTCAAAAGATACTTTTAAAATATAATATATAAACAGAATTTTCTGGTGTCTGGTTTTTTACTTCGTTTCTTTTGGTGTTTTTATTGAACACATGTGAGAGTTATCAATTTTTATGTATAAAATGTTTATATATATATATATATATATACACATATATACATACATATGTATTTTTTAATTTTTTTAATATTAACTTCAAGGTTTCATATATATATATATATATAGGTGTTGTTGGGTATATTCCAAATAATCGATATCTTGTAATACACCTGATGTTGTACTGATTATTTTATATGCTCTTTAATGTTTTGTGGTATGTATGGTCATTATCATATTATTTATGTGTGTGTGTGTGTACATATATATATATATATATATGTATACCTACAAATTATTTGGAATCATAAACACAAATACTACACTTCTATCTTTTCATCTCAACAGTTTGATTGCAGAGTATTATAAGTTTATAGCAGTTGTTCTTAAACTTAGAGAAGTTTTGTATAGTATATCAAGCATTTATCACATAAAGCCTGTAAACTTGTGTGTTTTTGTAGTGTGCACCAGCACACCCAAAAAACCAAAGTTTAAAGTTTTTAATCAAATTTTAATTTTATCTAAATTTATTGTTATATATATATATATATATATATATATATATATATATAAATATATACATACATATATTTTTATATATTGATTTTTAAGTATAATTTTTATAATAGAGTTAATAATATTTTATTCAAATTCTTTCAAAATGATCATAAATTTATTATACTTTTTGTATCAATTTTAATATATGCTTCAATTTTTTATTAACATTTTAAAGAAATTATTCATATATTATTTTTTAAACACACATTAATGTTCATACTATATTTTTATTTTATTAAAGTAAAAATAAAAAAATCTCTCTGAAGATATTGGAAAGGCTGAACTGTTTGTTATTATTATTTTTACAAAGAAAAAATATTTTATATATTTTTAATTTAATGGATTTCCATTAAAATGATGATTTTCAAAAAAATTATAAAAAAACATTTAAACTAAATAAAATATTTGTAATATCAAATTCTAAGATAATTAAATAACACAAATAAATCTTAATATGTCAATATATAATTATATTAAGATTATTAAAAGTCCAATGATCAATAAAAAATATATATATATATATATATATATATATATATTAAAATATTAAAATATACAAAAAAAATCTTGCTATTTGATTTCTAATTCTTTTTTTAATAGTTAAAATAATATAAATATTTATTATAATTTATATATATATATATATACATATTTTTTACTTCTTTATAATAGTTAAAATTACTAATACAAGCCGTTTATTAGTATATAAATAGCTAAAATATTTGTGCCAAAAGCTCTTCAGAATTGAATTAAGAATTTAGCATTATCAACAAGTAAAAGTTATAATTAGCTGAATTATTTAATCTAGATTTTATAATTTAATAATCTATAAATATAAAATAAATTTATAACCTAAATGTTTTAAAATAAAAAATTAAAGGATTACATTTATTCTATTATTTACAAAATAAAATTTAAAACTCTATGTAATAAAATTAAAATATTCATCAATACATAAATTTTAGACAGTTAAATGGTTCAAATATGCTACTTTATTAATAATATAATTATACATATCTACCTTAGAATATTTTATTTTGAAGTAAGTAGATTATTTTAAATTTGAAAGTAACTATTGCATCTTAAAAGTTGCAAATTATCAAATATTCAAATAACATTTTATCTAATATTAATCTTTTGAAGATTATATATTATCCACTCCAAGAAATTATTTTAATAAGTTTTTTTACAAAAAATTGGATTATTATTCTTTTAAGAATAATAGATTATGATCTTCTAAATTAATATTTATAACCAAATTTTTATAATTGTTAAATATAAAATCTCCTTTGATCTGTTGTAACATATACACTTGAAAAAATTATAATTATTCTTAAATAATTACAAGTAATAATATAAAAATTATATAATTTCTAATTTGATGTTTTTACTTAAATAATTCTAAATTTTAATTCAACAAGTAATTAGAATTATTAGAATTATGATTTATGAAGAAAAAAATATATTATCAATTATTTTTCTTTAAAAATGGTTGGTTATCAAGAAAGAAAAAAAATAAATAAAAAAAAATAAACCTAATACTAATATATTATTTCGATGGTTGTATCTTTTAAACTTCTTTGATAGATCTACCTAAGAAGGATTTGTAGATGTTTTATTTTACTAATAATATATTAAATAAATTTGAATCATTTTTAGAAAATTTTGAAGTTTTATGCATCATATTTTAGCTTAATAAACTTAAAACCTAAATGATGGAACTTGAGACAACTTTTAGAGAAAGTACTAAAGAAAAGGTTGTAAAAGTGAATTTAAAGAATCTGAGAAAAGAAAAGTAAAAAAAGAAAAAAAGAAAAAAAGTGCTTTAATATATATTATTAAAATTTTAAAAATTAATATAATATTAATTAGAATAAAAAATAAAATAAAATAAAATAAAATAAAATTTTAATTTTAGTATATTTTTTATGAATAATGTAAAAGATTTTGTTTCTTCTTACAATATCAAATGTCAATATATTTAATAAATTTATTGTATCAGATTTTTTTTAACATATATTTTTTTGAAACAATTTAAGACTCAAAATACAATGATAGTTTGGAATGATATCTTATTAAAAAATAAAAGGTTTGAAGTATAATAAAACATAAAAGATAGATATTTTTAATTTGTTACCAAAACTATATTTATTTCTACCTTGTAAATTATAGTTTGTTTTAAAATTTGTAAAAAAAAAGATGCACCTTAAATATTTGGAAGCTAAAGCATTTATACAAAAAAACAAAAGAAATATCACATATGTAGTTTATACTATGACATTAAGTAATTTAACTAAAAAGACCAATAAAGATTTATTTATTTAAAATAAATATAAAAAATCTCACTTAAATATTAACTATACCAATGTACAATTCCTATTTGGACAAATCTACAACTTGTTATAAATAAAACTAGCAGCATTTCAATGACATCCTAATCAAATAATTTATTATTTTGATTATATTTGGCACCTTGTAAAGAAAATTTGAAATAGTTTTTTTTTCTTTTCTTTTTTTTCTTTTCTTTTTTTTTCTTTCTTTTTTTTATTATAAGCTTAAAAAGTTAAAAACAAAATAAACTATCAGTTTTGATTTTTTAACGAATTTATTAAATAAAATATTATTTATTTAAATTAAATAGGAATTAATATATTTTAAGTAATTACTTATCTATTTTTAAAACTTAATTGTTTTTAAAATTTTAAGTATGTCACAACAATCTTGTTATAAGATTATATATATATATATATATATATAGAGAGAGAGAGAGAGAGAGAGATATATATATATATATATATATATATAGATTAAAATTTTAAATATATATATATAGATTAAAATTTTAAAAATTTTAGAATAAAAAACTTAAAATTAAATATACAAAGATAAAATCAACTTATTCAAAAATAATCTATAATTTTTCAAAGAAAATGGTAGCTTATTTTATTTAAATAAAAACCAAAGACTATATTGTTATTTTAGTCTCATCAAATTTTTAAGCACATATCTATATAAATTAGCTAAAATACATGCAATATATATATATATATATATATATATATAATTAAAATTTTTTTTTAAAATAATAATTAATTAAATATAATTGAATAAAAAAGGATTAAATTTAAAATACAAATGAAGTATTGGAATAATTAAAAATATTTTTAACTTTGCCCTTATGTATACTACTACTATAAAAAAAGACTATATCTAAGCTTCTTAAAGACTACAAGGCTTGTAATACAAATATCTAAAGTTTTGGGATACTTCTATAGTAGCTACAAATTTTAAGTGAAGCTTTTGAAACATCACATGACATCTAAGAATATTTTTGATTTTAGTTGCATATAAATAACTTTTTAAATATTTTATAAAGAAATTTTTATTAAAATAAATATTTTAATATTAAAATGAAATATTTTTATTAAAATGAAATATTTTTATTAAAATAATTTTATTAAAATAAATAGAATCTAATTTACTTTTGATTGATTTTATTTATTTTAATAAAATTATTTTTTAGATATTTAAAATCAAAATATAAACTTATTAATAAGAATATTTATTAATATTATTATTATTATTATTAAATTATAGCTTACATATTTTAAGATCTATTTATAATAACATGTATCAAAAGATAATATAAGAAATACTTTAGTCTTATCAAGGAAAGTTTTAATTATCCAAATGATAATTTGTTCTTGTTCTTGTATTAGTTTATCTTTACATTTAAAAATCTTCTTTTTGTATTTTTTGTATTTTTTTTCTTTTTTGTCTTTGTGTCTTAATGTTAGTAGCTATTATAATAATTTTTTTATTTTAAAACATATTAAATATATCAGCGAAAGAAAAAAATAATCATTTAATAGATTAATACATATAATTATATTATAAAATTAAATAAAGTTTTAAAATAATCATATATTTATCTTAAAATTATATGCACATACAAGCATAATTTAGATTAAGTTAATATTTTAAAAAACTAATTTATTTATAAATAAAAGATATTAGAATCTTTTGAAAATAAAATAAAATAAAATAAGCAAAGGCTTAAAAGAAGCCAAAAATGAAATCCAACAAAATAAAGTACAAATTGCAAGCTTGAAAAATAAATATGATTTTGATACTAGCACCATTATTAAATTGTAAAATCTAGTTTAATACCATTACTTTCAGACAAAAATATTCTACTATGATACATTAGCTACAACAAATTTACTTTCAAAATACAAGAATAAATTCTAAAATACATGTGAGATACTTTTGTATACTTTTATAGTTTTTTAGGATTATCAGACTTGTCTTTATTTAGTTAAAGAAAGAAAGAAAGAAAGAAAGAAAAAAAAAACACACACACACATTCCTATGTAAACAACAAAGTGTCATTGTTATAATCACCAATCATTTTTTTGCCACAAAAGAACATCTTGTAACACTACACAATAACCAATAACAATAAATAAGAATAATAAAAATAATAATAACTTATCATATGCAAAAAAGAATTGAAATAATTTATATGCCTACTAATACAAAATAAAATATAATAAATATCATTTAACATGTTACACAAAATAATTTTGCAACCTATTAATCAACTTTATAAAGCTTTTTTTCTTCAAGCAATCAACTTATATATTTTAAAAGAATTTTATCAAATTTTTTTTTTGATTTTTGGGTACTATAAATCTTTTTAAATTTTATATGTAATATATATTAAAAAATTTAGAAGAAATCTTAATTAAATAAATAAGACTAAGTTTTAAATTTTAATTTTTTTAATAAAAGATAAAAAATAAAATAAAATAAAAATAAAATCTTGATAAAAATTTTAATACTCTTTTAAGTAGGATTCTGAACATAGTATTTTTAAAACATATTACTATTTTTATCTTAATAAAAAATAAATTTTATAAAAATAAATTATATATATATATATATATATATATATATATATAAATATATATATTAAGAAATTTAATTTAATTTTAAGATTTTTAAGGGACCACCTTGTATCTAACTTCAAAAAAACATATAAGAGCTCTATTTTATAGAAAATTCTTGATTTTCTTTTTTCTAAGTTTTTTCCAATTTTAATATTTTTTTCATTTTAATGTCACCATGATTTTTCTCAAGTGTCAAAAAATTGTCTTGTAGATAATAACTTTTTAGAAAGGAAAACAAGATACAAAAATATAACATAGAAAAATATTTTATAATAAAAATATCTTATATCCTACATAAATCTTAATACAAACTCAATTTTCTCAATACATTATCATGGGATTTATCAGGTCCTTGGGCAGCATGGAAATGATACCACATTGTTGAATACGATGATGCATTCCATTGTCAGAATGGGCATGATGATCCAAATGGGAAGGGAGCAAAAGCGAGAGGCAAGGTCAGTTCCGGCAATTAATGGGGCAACAAGGGGAGTGTCAGAAGGGAGGTCATTGGGATTGTCATTCATCTGCACCTTGTGAGAAGAGGTGGAGTCGAGAGGCACCCTAGTGGACATTTTTGCATGATTTGCCCTTCTAAAGACTTGGTGGTCCCATCCCCACACACTCACACACTCAGAACCTAGAAAAGAAATGAAAAAGAAAAAGAAAAAAGAAAAAGAAAAATGGAAACCATTTAATTGAAAGAATTCTTGCCACTTTTTTGTTATATGTTTTGTCAAGAAATTTATATGGAATGGTGAATTCAGCGTCACTAAAATTATTACGTATTGGTTTTAAAATAAATAAAACTATTTGGATTTTGTTTCAATTTTGGATAGAAACTTATATGTATGTTTTGTGAATTTTTCAAAAAATGATGATAGTAATAATAACAACAATAAATTGTGGGGAAGGGGGGTGGGAAACTCACCCTTGACCACATGTTTTTGGTGCATTCAAGGTACACATTATATGATCCATGCTGTCCATATGAGGGGATAGATTTTGATGTGGTGGTGGCTTAAAACAAGGTGTCTTTGGTCTGCAATGACCCTAAACTATTGGATGATGGTTGGGTTGGATCTGAGAGTTTAGGGGGTTGGTGGTTCGAATCCCGGCTGTAAAAGCTTGACCATGCTTGATAGAAAAGTGCATTGGGTATTCCTCATTACTGTGTCAAAAATTAATAAATAATTAAGAAATTGGTGTCTTAGCTTGCATCTTCTTCTTTTTTCTTATTTTTTTCTATTATTTTTTTTCTTTGCTGGGGGGTGAGAGGTTCTGAATCAAGATCATTGTCACGCATCTGGATTTGTACACATGCAATCAAATTTGGCTGCTTACACAGAAACAGACCTGGGCAAAACAAATCCCCACTAGTGTCTGCTTATGGATAGAGACATACTAAAACCCCCCAAATATAGACACAAATTCTTGCAATTTTGTGTCTGTACTTGGGCAACACTGGCAAAACAAATCCCACCAACATCTGCATCCAGAAAGAGACTCATTCACCCCAAGTTACCTACACATATGAACATGGTAGAGACCTTCACAGTCAGCAAAGAAGATTTCTAAACCTTAAACCATAACTTGGAAATTGCAAAGATGTTGAAGCCTGTTTTGATCAAGGTGGCCTGGATGATGAAGACAATTCAGAAAGATTGCTTAAGATTGCTTAGGATTTGGCAGAAGATCTCCAAATTCTCACTGACAAATAATCAAACTATTCTGCAAAACAT
Source organism: Physcomitrellopsis africana (assembly GCA_036785485.1). Lineage (NCBI taxonomy): Eukaryota > Viridiplantae > Streptophyta > Bryopsida > Funariales > Funariaceae > Physcomitrellopsis > Physcomitrellopsis africana. Next base: position 389,422 of record JAWRVF010000160.1, on the reverse strand, counting down.
TTGTCCAATGATGGACCCCTTTGCTTGGCTTCACCTAATTTGGAATAGCAAATGATATGATCCAATGCCTTAAAAAAACTCAACATGAATACACAGAACAAAATGTCAAATTTGTCACCAGTGTCTGGAATAGTGGAGTTTAGAAAGTCCACACTGAGGTCCTTCATAAAGTAAAAAGTCTCTCTATGTCTCTCTCTCTCGCTGCACATGAGCAATGATGAAAAACTGATCAATCTTCTCAAGGGTGAGGTCAACATTTAAACTTACCCAATGATTGCATGATTGCTGTTGTGATTTGAGACCAGAGTTGCAACTGCCTTCACAACACCTACTCCTCCCCTCTTAAAAGTAACAGATGATGATAGAGGCATGATTTACCTGTTACCAATTTACCCACCTTTCAGGACATGGAGAAAGAGAGAGCAATGTTTCAGTCATAGAGAGTTTTCAGAGTTACTTACATGATGTCTCTGAATCAGGCTTGAAAAGTTGGCCCTCATGATGTACAACGACATGGGAACACAGAAAGGAAGGGCCTGCAATAAGGAGGAGCAGCATTTAATGCCCTGCCTCAACATTGTAAGCTGTCCTCAAATAATGACAAGCACCATACATAAGTTTAAGACCATCCACTCCATACAACCATCATTGTGAGCATCATTTTTGTTTTTTTTGTTTTTTTTTTGTGTTTTGTGTTTTGTGTTTTTTTTCCTTCCTTCAAAGAGCAACCCTGCCACTAAGGGGGCATTATATGCAGCCTTGTGAAGCTTCAAGGGAATGGCTGAAACAAAGCAAAAACTACAGTTGCTATCCCTCCTTCCCAGTGTACAGCACAATTGTCATCTCAAAGGGGTCCCACTGATAATAAGTTGAGCCCTGCCCCTGCTAGGACCCCTTGCATGATTGCCAAAGCAAAGGTCCAATTGTGGGTCCAGGGTTAAAGAGATACCAATCCAGCAATCGTTCCAGCCAGGAATGTCTCCTCTCCTTGGAAAATCCAGGCCAACGTGATCATGAACTACATAAGTGGCACTTCCAATGAAACTGTGACAACGAGAAATTGCCATTAACTGGCTTATGATTCCAGCAAGTGACCTCGCTAGACCCAAAATGAGTGCTGGCTGGGCAGTCGATGAAAAAAGGACGTCAGTCAAGAAAAATGTTGTAGAAACCAAATTTGAAAACACACTATGCGATACTCGAGCATGATTTTCCGTAAAAGATGAAAATGATATCCATGGGTTTTGACTCGAACGTAGGTTGGATAAGATGTGCTTTTGGTCATACCTTTACTCTAAATCCAATTTTGCGAAAAACTTCATGTGTAACCGGCCAACCAAACCGGAGAGGAGAAAAAAGCAGAACGAAGGGTGATACAGAGCATATGGGATGCTGCTCGAGAGAGAAAGAGAGAGAGAGAGCGAGAGAGTTGTAGGAACATACACTACCCAAACTAAACCTAATTTCATGACAAACTACAATACGTAGTCGTAACGTCTGAAATTCAACCTCAAGCTCTTCTCACATACTATGACTGTCACGTAGTGCTCAATCACAAGACTCACAACTAACGTCTAACTCGTTCTCGCAGGTCAATGCATGAGAACTGAATGATCAAGAGAATCCATCACCTAGCGTAAGCTAATGGTATGTAGACAATCCAACGTGGCATACTTCATCTTGCTTGTGTGGTCTTTATAAGCTATCCACGCTTAAATAGAGTGACATCACTCAATCCGCTTTTGAACTTCCATCACCCTTGGTAATTGCCGTCAACTTCTTTGCCATGGGCACCATCCTAGACAACAATTCCGCAATCTTCTCAGTCCTCCTTTCTTCATCACCAGAATCGCCTCCTTTATTTGGACCTTCCAGGTTACGTATTGTGGCAGATAAAGAGCACAACGCCGTATAGCAACGTGTGAGGCCTTTATCTAAGCAACCGCCTCTTTGCCATAACTTATCTGAGGATGCTGAGCAAGCTGCTTCAAGCTGCTGAAGTACTCGTAGTAATCTCTGCAAGCAAGAAAACGAGGCTTCAGTTAAGAAGGGAGTTTCTGTAATTGAAGGCCTGAAAAACTTTGAACGCACACATATTCGACATCCAACTAATCCTTCTTAGCTTGGTCAAATTCAAAGAATGCTCATCAAAGGTTACTCAAAACAGCATCATACAAACATAGAATTGAAACCTACTTACCGTGAGTACCAGCGTATTGTTTACCAATTCCTGAGCATCACCTAATTCAGCAGTTAGGCAGACTTCATGGTTAAGAACATTTTCTGCTTGATTGTAGCGCTCTAGAGCGGGTGTCTTGCTCTGTCGATTTCCTGCCCTCAGCAGTAGAGGCCATACCAATCCATGTGACCTAGTCAGCGAATCCTCACTCAAAAATCTAGTGTCAGATATGGCAGCCCCAAAGGAGGGCACTTCAACTAGATACTGTGCTACCTCCCTTGAACGAGCCTGGCACATTGATAAAGACAATCAGAACATAAATTTGTGTCACGACATCGCATATAAATCAAATGAATTCACGGATGCAGATGGGATCTTCTGCTTGAAAAAGCTTTCCAAAAGTGTACGCCAGAACTGCTACGTGCAACTGTACGCCTAAAAGTAGGAGCATCAGCAACAGAGATGCTATTCGTACAAACAATATTCGTACAAGCAATACATTCCTATTTACAATATTGAGGCACGTGGGAAACATTCTCAACTTCAATTTCTGCGACATGCAAACTTGAGACTCTAAGATGAAATCAAATCCAAATTGAAACAAATAAAGACCAGAGAGGGTGACTAGTATGGAATATGACAGCCACTTACCATTGCAAGCAAATGAAACTCACGCAAAGCTTCCATTTGTGGTTCTGTTCCCGTTTTCAAGAACACTTGCAATGCAGTTCTGAGAATACCAGACTGGAATCACAAATAAAAGCCAATTCACGAAATCATTCCATACGCAGCCAAATGACTTTGAAAATCATGCAGCTATGAAAAACTCACACTTGATAATCAAAAGGCAAACAAAAGAAAACGTGAAATATTCAAATTTCAAATTCTAGAATCCCAACAGCATATAAATCATAATAGTCTTGAAAAACCAATTGTTTTTCCAATTCGTCTCAAAAGGATACTAAAAAATTGCATTCGAGACACCAGATAACTTCACGCCACCATTATGAATAAAAACACTCGACAAAGGCCAAAAATCAAGACCAACATCACACCTGCATGAGCAAAGACCCAACAGATGCATTTCCTGGTGCATGCTGCAGCCAGAAGCATAAGCTTCGAAATACCATCTCCAATTCCTCTGTTGGCACTGCACAAACGATAGACGTAACGTACAAATGCAAGTCAATAAAGCGTAATTCACTTATAATATACTGTAACCAGAGGCTTTTGCAGTTACTTCTTCGCACGCTCACTAGTGTAATGATTTGAGGATATACTGTAATTCTTTAGAAGGCGGGGGTCATTCTCAGAACACACAAAAGAAGTAAAATTTTCACCCAAAATCTAACATCACACCCCTTGAATTACCTATAACTGAGGCTCCAACCAAAAGTCGTGTAAGCTGCTGCTCAAGAAAAGGCAAATTTGATGAAAGTATCGGCCACAACGAACGTTCGTAGTTGCCAGGACCTTTCAGCTTGTAGCTGAGAGTGGCCAAGACTCTTAAAGCCAAACACTCCCAATCTTTGTTATCACTCTTAGAGACCCGCCCATCTGTATTATTCGCAGCCATGCCTACTATTGCAGTAACCAACCGCCCTAACTCTTGTCCCCTGGAATGGAATGAGCACTTTAGAGCACAATCCTCTTAAAGAGGATTTCTTTCACACTATCTGGCAAAAAACTAAGTCAAACAGCTTATATAACATCCGATAGCTCTATAACCTTATAATTGCAGGTAACATCAAGAGTGCCGTGGGCAGGTGAATCTAAGTGCTTGATTTAAATAATTACTCATGAATGCTACAAGCAAAATAACCGATCTTAAGCAAGGCATTACCTTGTCGAAGAGCTTGCACGTTCAGTAACACGATCACACATGACTCCAGTATATAGTCTAGCTAAAGGCATTACATCAACACTCTTGGTTTTCTCGACCTGTCTCAAGACCTTCAGAGCCTGCAACCAAACGACGTTTCATTCAAAATTAAATGATACATACGCAAAAGTGTTTGATGTCAAATGAACCTTCCAACCTTTGCTCGAACATGAATAAACAAAAAAATCTAAGAAGTTCAAAAAGTAACTCTTATAATTCTGAATTTATCATAACAATACTGGACCAAAATCCTGCTTGTAAGCATAACCTTCCATGAAAGAATTATTTTTTTAATATTCCATCAATAGATTGCGGACCTTACATTTATCAAGTCTTCAGTGAGTTGTAAGTCGTCCCAAACAGCTCCAATGCTGGTCACCTGCACAATGCACAGCTTAGTAAACTTCAATATTTAAAACAAATATGTCGCACAGACAAAGATGACTCGAAATGATACATTGCAAAGATGACCAGCATTGGAGCTGTTTGACTCAAAGATGACTCAAGGAATAAGATACCTCAGAAGGAGCCGAACTAACTAGTGAAGTCACTTTCGATAGAAGAACGGGCAACTCAGCCACAGAGCTCTCTTGCGTCAGTACAGTTGCTGGACTCCTGACAGATACCACTTCATTGCTTGGCGTTTCAATGGGCTCCCATTCCGTATCATCTGCCAGATAAAGCTAACTTAAGCGCGTGACCGAAGAAAAGTTATCTGTCCGCATACTGGTCCATGAAAACATCAGGTACAGCAAATGATTAGCTTTACTAAATTGTTTCTATGCAGCACGAGAAAGCAACAACTGCTTATTATCTTACCATCGTCCAGTTCATCTGCCATCTGTTCATTTCCAAGATCTGATGAGTAGTTTTCAGAAATTAGCTCGGAAGCGGTTTCTGAGCAGAGTTCCTCTACGGACTGAAGATCATCCTGCTCAACCTCTTGCAAGGTTTCATAGGATGCCAGTAATCGGTTCAGAATTGCCCCATCATCACGTGTAACAGCAGCAAGTCCTCTAGATGGTGCCTTTAAAAATATGCAACCTGAGAAACTCATAAGGTAGTTAGATTAAAATGCCTTAATCCTTTCCAATTAGTCCTCTGCTGCTCTAGGGAAACATTATCAAAGCTTTTTAGTAGAGAGTAATAACAATGCATTTGCAGTTTATTTCAGCGCAAATGTATCTAGGAGACAATACATAAGATGTATTGTGTTCCCAAAAGGGCTTCTTCATATCTAACTAGCTCTACATTTCAAAGCCAGAATATTGACCACATAAGCTCTTCCAGGCGCTGCCATTCACCTAGATATCAGTATTAAATTTCCATAAACCTAGCAACGATTAATAGGGACTAAATTCCAGCACTTTGAAACAAGCATCACAGGAATCAAAATACTGAGATTCCATGAATTTTCCTACCACAAAGAGTCACCAAATGACTGCTCCTGGGATCAACATCTCCTTGAACAGCAGACTTTTCTTTTTCAAAATGCGTCTCTGCAAGGTACCTATGAGCAGAGCCAAAGGTATATTGATCAGTGAACGTTCACACCTTATATAAAACTTCATAGTGTTTATGTACAAAGTTCACACCTTATATACCTTATTTCATTTGAAGCTGCAAACACTATGAAGTTACTAATTACCCAGGAACAAATTTAGCAGACATCACTGACACTGAGAGCGATAATGTGGCAACTGGCCATTACCAGAATAGTAGGGTTCAGGTATTACCCATTTATAACTAAGAAACGACTTCGAAGACGATAAGAACCTGATTAGGAACTACACAAATATTACTTACTGGAGACCAGATACAAAACGTGAAGTAATTGGGAATTGAAGCCTGCCATCCCCAGATAAGTTTGCTCTGTACAAGTCATTTGATAGTGTTAGCCAATAGGTATTGAGTACCCCAAGAGGATGTTAACTCTCATATCATCGCAAAATGATCAATATCATTTCAAATAGGTCGATGCATCAAGATACATGGTAGAGTTAAGACGTCAATAGTCAAGATCAACTATACACCTGAAGGAAGTGGCAAGAGCAGCCAATGCAGGTGTCTCCACGACCTGCCCACCCAAACTACTCGTTAGCTTCTACATAGTTTGTTTCACAAGTTCGACAAAATCCGGTAAAATAATCACAACTGGGTAAACCTGAGAAGGGCTTACATTCTCTATGAAAATCATTCCATCACAAGAAGGCCAGGAAAACAACATCGAAGGGGCGTAACCTCGTGAAAGAGATTAGCACATCACAAATATGTAAGCAGTACTTACTGGAAAGTCGAAGCACAGGCTCTCATAAGCTTGCTGGGCAAGAGAAACCATCGGCACTGCAGGCTGCCTAGATGCTGAAGTACCAGCTGCATTATAGGGCGGCATAGAGGTTGATTTCACTTCGACCCGTGATCTAAACCACATCACAAACAAAACGATATCAAAATCTCGACAATAGCTCGTCGTGTATAATAAATCGGATTCGATTCTAATACAACAGCTCGTATTCGGATGGCTAGCTCACTGTAATACATTCAATTATACCGAGTAACCAGCAACCAAACGAAGAGCTACATCATCAAACAAACATGCATGTTAAACCAATTTGAGAGACTTCCACAAGCATAAGTCTTGAACTAGTTACGAAAATTGCAATGTCGCCAACCAGACTAGCTCCTGAGTCGCAAACTACGTAACAACATTCATGGCATTTGTAGAACGTTCTACTCAATCTGTCACATCCTTTCTTCATCGAAATTTTCTTCCACCTCTTCCCAGTCAAATAGACTTTATTCAATTGGAATGTGTGCAATCAATTTACGCAAATCTCAGCCTCTGTGTTCGATAATGAGAAATTTTCATACTTAATTTCCTTCTTCATACAAAAATCAGAGCCTACAAACTCTACAGTGCGGAAGAAGTGCAAACCACAAAAATCAGAGGTAATCCGGCAGCCCTAATATGGTCCAGTCCACAATCTGCTCCAAATTCACACCCGCAGAGTTCGAAATGATCGTAACTGGATACACTGCACCATGGGACCGATCAGAGACGCAAATTGTGCTTCAATCGCCCTCGAGATGGAAAAAAACAAATTCTGCGTCAATCGATTGAGAAAAGTGAGTTTGAGGTGCTCGTCGCGATGGAGCTCTTACCGTGCCGACCCGATCGTGTCTGTGTGAATGGGGTTTCCAAGATCTAGATACTTCGTTCATGGTATGTTGAGGCTTAGTAATTTGTTTCAGAATACCAAAGTATTGAAGATTTTTGCAAGTGGTGGATTTATGATGATGATGATGATGATGATGAAGAAACTAATAATATTATCGTTGAAGTAATGCTATTTGCGTTTAACTTTTGAAGATATCAAAATAGTAATGTTAAAAGTTTTACTTGGTCACTTGGAGTTGTGTGGAATTCCAAATAAAACAATATTATTTTATAATTATTTCCTAAATATAGAACACTTCATTCATTACTTTAGGATTTTTTTACTTAATTTATTTTTTGAGAATCGGAGAATTTTGTCATTAAAATTAAATAAATAAACACTGGACATGTACTCTTAACTTTTACAAAATCATTCCATTGATTGGTTGTAAAATAGATATAAACAAATAAGTACAATATAAAATTTTATTTTTGAACGATATAACACTAAGCAAGTGTTATTATTATACTTATATTTCAGAATAAATTTTAATTGATAATGTACATAGTTTAAATTTTTATTAAATAGATTAAAATATATTAACTCAATAATTTTAAAATCAAAACGCAGAAAATCATACTTAATGTAAAATTGTCACTTTTGACCTACAATATTCTAAGAGTATTAAAGTGTAGAATATTGCAGAACCAACATGACATATTTTATAAAATTAATCAGAATATGTCAAAATATTGCAAAATCATTCATATTAACATGCCAGAATATATCAAAATATTGTAAAATCTTAACTTGTAAAAATATTTGCAATCATGAATCAAATACATCATACATCTTTTTAATGTAAATTTACATAATATATTTTCATTCTTAATGATATCAACCTTTTAATTTTTTCACAAATAAATTCTATAATAATACTTAAGTATATTTATTTTCATTAAAATTGAATACAATTTACACATTCAAAACATGTCATATTGATATTTTAATACTCAAAAAAGCATGTCATGATAAAGGTTGATAAGATCAAATTTCAAAACATAATAGTTTGAATAAATAGTGATACTGTTTTTATACTGGAAAAGTATTGTTTCAATAAATAATTTTTTTATTCTGTATACCCAAATAAACTATGTTTTGTAATGGAAGAAAACAAAACAAAAAAACATAAAAAACAACAGGTGAAGTATGATGCACCATTAAAATCAAGTTTTTGGTTTTGAATCAATTTCTTAAACAAATCGTGACCAACAAGATTGAAAACATAATCAGTCAATGTTGCCTGTTTTATAATCCATTCCTTGTAAGATGAAACAATTAAAATCCTGTACATGAAGAGGGTAAATTTCGATGCACCAAACTGTGAAAATCCTTTAATGGAGAAATTTAACATTAGTAAATAAATGTTACCTCCAACTAAAATCTCCTGACAACATTATTTGAGCACATAGAGAAACCTATTTAAAGAAATCCATATTCACTGCATCTCTTCCTTTTTTAATGACAACCCTCACTTTTTCCCACATCCTTTGTGAATTGGAAAAAGGGACGTGGTTAACATCCACATCGGACAGATTATTGTTGCTCAAAGTAACGTATCATCCGATCTATTCATCCACCCGTGGTAAGATGATGAGATTGACACCCGGACTATACTCGGATACGATACGTCTCGGTCAACGATAGATCTCATCCTCTGGAGAGCGGGGTCCATCCACGAGGATGAACATTATCTCATTCATCCATTCATCCTAATCACCTTCAGGCTTGTGTTTCCAGAACAGTGCGGCTGGTCTTCAATTCAGTGGTCGCAGTGCAACAGCACTGAATTGAATTCTGTTCAAGAGGTTTGGGATTGTGGGTTTGTGTGTGCGTGCGAGTGTGATTGTGAGAGAAAAGGTTTTGAAGCTCAGGTTGAATAAATTTGGTAGCTATGGCGGGGCTGGCGGTGCAGGCGGTGCAGGCGGGAAGGTGTGCAGGGCTGTCTTCACTGTCGTCTTTGGCTTCCTCGTCGTCGACTCATGTGAAGGGATCGATTCCAGCGCCATGTTTTGCAGTTGTGGACCGAAAGGATGCCAGCAGACGAACAGGAAGTGTCCGCGTCACAGCCAGCTTGCAAAGCATGGTGTCGGACATGAGCCGGAAAGGTGTGCAATGGGGTGCCGAATTTTAGTTCTAATTCAGTTTCTGTCTCATGAATGGGAGATTGGAGCATGAAACGCGTCACATTTTGAGCATTATAGTTTTGGTTTGGTTTTTTTGGAATTTCTCTCATTGAGTTTTGAATGTACTTGGTTTTTGGGTTACAGCTCCGAAAGGTCTGTTCCCTCCCGAGCCCGAGGCTTACAAGGGACCCAAGCTCAAGGTTGCCATTATTGGCGCTGGTCTTGCGGGCATGTCCACCGCTGTTGAGCTTCTCGAGCAAGGCCACGAGGTGATTCTTCTTTCTGCGAAGGTTTTCCTGTATTTTTTTTTGGATGCCACTCTTTTTGGTTTTCGAATGGCAACGACCGTCACCTTGGTACTGTTGGCGAGGTATTAGTGTTTTTTTTTTACTGTGTCGGGGAGTTGAGAATTGGTGTGATTTGTGCGCAGGTGGATATCTATGAGTCGCGAAAGTTCATTGGTGGTAAAGTGGGGTCCTTTAAAGATAAGGATGGAAACCACATCGAGATGGGTTTACACGTCTTTTTCGGGTGCTACAACAATCTGTTTCGCCTCCTAGCTAAGGTACCTTTTCTCATGCACGTTCTATCTCATGCAAACTTGCTTTTTATGCTCTAATATTTTTTTTTGCTGACGATCTCTATCCGATGAAGTTATGGGTTTGTAATGCGGCTCCTCTATAACTCTCTGGTTGTTGTGAGTTCGTGTTGATCATTTTTTAGATGTAGTGTATAAAATTACCATTCCGCATCAGGCTCTTAAGCATTCAATTTCTAATGGCTATTGTTGGTTGGAACCGTCACAGGTGGGGGCAGACAATAATTTACTACTCAAAGATCACACTCACACTTTTATTAATAAAGGCGGCAACGTTGGAGGTCAGTTATTCCTCTGTCAATCCTTTTCTTATTGTGCAGTTTGATATCAGGAAATGTTTGGTCAATTGTTTTACTTAAGGAATCATGCAAGGTTTACCCTATATACATGCTCTCCCCGATTAGTCAAGTCTGCCTACATAAGGATATGCAATAAGCTTTTATACACATTGTGCTGGTTAATATGTGACATCGTATTAGAAATTCTCAAAGAAAAAAACATTCAGCAGTTCAGTGTAACCCTTGTTTTCAGGATAGTATATAGACTCTTCTAGTTTTGTGTCGTGTGTGACTTGGTAATCCTCACACGCCATTAGTGGCGCTCTTCCGTAGAGTTGGACTTCAGATTTCCAGTGGGAGCACCTCTGCACGGCATGAAAGCGTTTGTCACCACAAATCAGCTTGGAGTAAGTCGAGTTTCTCATCCACGAAACCTAATGACTTAGCTGTTTTGCCACAAATTAAATTTATTGAAATTCATGTCTAATTGATCCAGTGTGGTGAAGTTCCATCCAAATGTCTGGCATATAGTTGAATGATACATTGCATTTTACAGCCTTTTGACAAGGCGGCGAATGCAGTAGCATTGGCAACTAGTCCAGTTGTGCGAGCCTTGGTCGATCCTGAGGGGGCTATGCGCGATATCCGGGACTTGGATAAGGTGACAATTATTTTATGCGGCTTTGTAGATTCTCCTAAATTGATTCTTTCAATTGTAAATGTGCACGTTTGTAAAGAAACCTAGGAATGCTACATAGAAGAAGGTACTTGACATTGAAAAACTACGAGCACCTGTACGCATTCACGATTCGTACTTGTTCAGAATGAAGCGGCATAGATATGTAAGTTGCTATTGTGGGTGTTCATACAATCTTCGTTATATTATTGTAATCTTTCAATTACAGCGCTCTGAGGCACTAATGTATCGTGGCAAATGAACAGGTGAGTTTCTCTGATTGGTTCATTTCTCATGGCGGAACTCGCATGAGTATCAAGAGGATGTGGGACCCTATAGCCTACGCTTTGGGCTTTATTGACTGTGACAACATCAGCGCCCGGTGCATGCTTACCATCTTCGCCTTCTTTGCAACCAAAACCGAGGCTTCAGTGTTACGAATGCTCAATGGTTCTCCTGACGAGCGCTTGAATGGACCCATTGCTAAGTACATCAAGGAGAAAGGTGGCAGGTTTCACTTAAGATGGGGCTGTCGGGAGGTCCTTTATGATCGCACTCCTGAAGGGGAGACTTATGTGACCGGGTTAGTTATGACAAAGGCAACTGAGAAGCAGATCGTCAAGGCAGATGCGTACGTGGCAGGTGAATACCTGTCAGATCCCTCTTAGGCTCGTTTTAGAGACCATCTGAGGATGATGATCTCGTGCAGTTGTGGGCTCTCAAATCTAATTGTTTCATTTTCGTGTCGCACGCAGCTTGTGACGTGCCAGGAATTCATAGACTATTGCCACAACCTTGGCGTGAGTGGGAGTTTTTCGAAAACATCTACAAGCTTTCAGGAGTTCCCGTGGTGACAGTGCAGCTGCGATTTAATGGTTGGGTTACTGAAATGCAGGATTTGGAAGCTTCAAGGTATTTTGATTGGCAGGGTAGAATTCCATGTGTGAGACAATTTTAAGATTCTGTGTCTGAACGCCGTAATTTAGCGATTCGTCATAGTAACATGTGCGTGAGCTCTAGACCTGGGCTTTTAGTGTCAACAATGGTAATCACTACCACCCTGACCAGGTTTGATTGTGCTTTTGGTGTGAGATGACGCAGGCAGCTGCAACGAGCTGCTGGGTTGGATAATCTGCTGTATTCAGCTGACGCTGATTTCTCGTGTTTCGCGGATCTAGCATTGACTTCACCTGAGGACTACTACAAAGAAGGAGAAGGCTCTCTTATTCAGTAAGTTATCCCGGTCTTTATTCTCATGCAGATTGTGATTCGTTAGTCTTTATTTGGGTTCAGTTTGTATGTTATGCGCATAGGAGCTCCGTAATAATGGGTACATTTGTGTATGAGCAGAGCGGTTTTGACTCCCGGAGATCCATATATGCCCTTGACAAACGAAAAGGTGGTGAAGGCCGTCCATGAACAGGTCTATCTACTTCCTAACCTATACGATGATTTCTAATACTTTATAGACGAATTGTTTTCATGCAAAAAATGTTGTGAACAGGGGAGCATGACAGTCTTTCTGAGACTCTTAGCTTTCCACATTGTTTTGGGGTTTTCTAAGTTTATTTGGTTGTCTCATGACCAACTTGATGTACATAGACAGCTGAACTATTTTACTAACACGGATTACTTGATTGTTTAGGTTCTGCGTCTCTTCCCCTCGGCCAATGGCCTTGAAATGACATGGTCATCAGTGGTGAAGATCGGACAGTCATTGTACCGTGAAGCACCAGGCATGGACGTGTTCCGACCTGACCAGAAGACTCCCGTCTCCAACTTCTTCCTTTCAGGGTCCTACACCAAGCAGGTACGCTACTACTCACCTAATATTGTAAAGAAGACTTTTCATACGCGTTAGTAGAGTATTTGTGTCGAATGTACGAATCTCATCTCCGCAGGACATGTCCAAATCATATACAAATTTCTTTGCCACTTATCTGGAAAATTGACTTTACTATCTCAACCGTTAGATGTTCTGTTAAGAGAAGTAAAGGTTCTTATTGAGGTGTGAAAATGTTGGTACAGGATTACATTGACAGCATGGAGGGAGCGACTCTGTCAGGACGACAGACCTCTGCTCGAATCAACGAAGCAGGTCAATTCCTTCACGACCTGCGACAAAGAGTGGCCAAGGCAGAAGCAGAGGCGTCCCTAGAATCAGCTACTGATGAGTTGACGTTCGTGTAAACGGTGAACATTGAGAGCTGAGTTTACATTGACTAGCACACTGAGAATTGTACTTTAGAAACTTTTGATCATCGTCTCTTCAAGGCTAAACCCGTGGAAGCACAGACTTAGCCTTACTGGGTCACCTAAACAAGCACTTGGGTCTTTAGTGGACTCGCTGGCAGGATTTATTTTCTAAAAAAAATTGATTCTTGTAGAGGCGTTTGAATATGTAGAATGCTGAGAATTATCTTAATGTGCTAGTACCGAGGGTTTATGTACACTCGTAGTAGAGTTGGCAAACAAGCTGCCGAAAGGGTCAAACAATTTAAACAAAGTTGCAAACACGGTGATGGTAAACGATGTTGAACGTGTGGGTGTAGTCATTTTCACAGCTTGTTTGCTTCAAGCTACTGGTAATAAGGCTTAGGGATTGTGAGTAGCAGTGGAATGTTAGGTGTATCTCATTGCTTTTGTTGTGTCTAGTCCAGTTACCAAGTCTAGCACCTCCAGCGCTGTTCAGTCTTTTTCAGTACGTGGAATTCTTTTATTGACATACTAATGTTGTCATTTGTGCAAGTCTGGTAACGATTGTAACAGTTAAATTATCTACATGCTATACACACTTCAAACTAGGACACTTCTCATTTTGTAGATCCATGAACTCTTATACTAAAGGATAAATTGGTACTTAATAAATCTTATTTATCTAACAAGACAAACTATTTTTTTTCGCAAATGTTGAGTGATATTATCAATATAATTTTTTTAAATTTTTTTAGAATAATAAGTATTACTTTATTATGCTTATGTTGCTTATTTTTTCAATTGTAAATATTTTAAAAAATATTATTCTTTTATTATTATTTTATACTTACAATTTGTTTCAAAATTATAATTTTGTAAAACTTATCAAATAAGGATAGAAGAATATTATGTGTGATCAAAATTATTTTTTCAATCTAATTTGTTATAATGATTTAAAATTTAGTGAAGGATATAAGAGAGATCTTACAATTAAGGGTGTTGTGATAACTTATATCTTATTGAAATAAATCAAAAATTATTTGAAAGGACAAGTAATAGAAGATATATCTTACATGTCATGAGTAATTGATTACACCATTAAAAAAGTCCAAATTTAAAATATCCACAATTAAATTTATTATTGGTGCAAATGTAATATATTATATTTATTTTAATAATTTTTCTTATAAATTGAATCATGTAATATACATGTCATTATATTATAATAACTATATTTTAATCTTTTTATTGAATAAGTATCATTGTGCAAATAGATTAAAAAAACTATTGACAAAATTGTGGTTGTTTAGATCTAAGAAGAAAAGATATTTTATTTGATTTATTATTTATCAATTGACATTACATATATACATTGATATATAATTTATTATAATAATTGAATTAAATAAAATTGGTGAGAGTGCACATGTGGCAGGGCCTGGACCAATCCAAATATAGTCCAGTATTCATTTTGGAGAACATTCCTACATTCTACCATTCACGCACCTAAGAACATTTTAGAATATGTTCTGAGCAGTATAAATACCAATCAAGCAAGATATTCCGAATCACTTTCTAATATACATTCTCATTGTGATATCAAATCTCTCGTCTCATCCCTCGTGCATAGCGCCTAGTCGCTCATCCTCGTCCTCATTCTCGTCCTCGCCTATCGACTCGTCCCTAACATTATATTAGAAAGTCTAGAACCTCGAGACTACCCATTGTGCCATGGCTCACAACTTAAGCAGCGGCGCACTCCAAGCCCAAGTGCAACTGTTAACCGAACAGTTACAACAAGCCACTGCGGCTATCGCCACTCTTTAGGCCTCTCGCGAAGATCCACCAAGAACCGAAGCGACATCGCATTCAGAACCCAAGGTCCGCATGCTGGAACCATTTAGTGGTGACCGTCATGAGCTTCATGGCTTTATCAATCAACTCCAATTGGTATGGCAGCTGCAACCGCATCGCTACGCCACTAGCGCGCTGAAAGTAGGTCTATTCGGTACCCTACTCAAAGGTCCAGCCCTGAAATGGTTTTCCCCTTTCCTAGAAGCTAACGACCCGGTCCTCAAAGATACAGATATTGTTCTCCAACTATTAGAACGTGCATTTGGCGACCCAGATAGGGCACAGACGGCAACGCGACGACTAGAGTCATTACGGCAAGGCCGCCGCACGGCTAGCACCTACGCCGTTGAGTTTCGTATTATATCTTCCGACCTTGAGTGGAACAATGCTGCCAAGCGATATTGGTTCCACAAAGGTCTCAACAATGAGGTTAAAAACCTGCTCCTATCGAAATCCAAGCTTGCAAATCTGGACCAAGCTATTGCCGACGCTATAGAGTGTGACAATCGCTTATTCGAGCATAGATAAGACGTTCGAGTTTGTGCGACATTGGCATCCCCACCCAAGATACGACCACAAGATTTTTCAAGAACGTTTGTGCACACTGCCATACCTGCGCGCAACACGGTTTCCACTTCAGAGGTGGCACCCATGATCATCGATGCAACGGAAATCAAGCAACAATGTGGACAAGGGCATTCGAAACTAGACCCACAAGAAAGGCAGTGCCGCATACAAGAAAACCTCTACTTATATTGTGGCGAACCTGGTCATATAATTCGAACTTGTCCACAAGCTCCCGACCGCTCCCGCCGCCCGGGAAACGAGCAAACCCGACTCTAAACTCAGGACCGAGTCCGGGCCTACACAGCAATACAATTCCAAACTGCCTCAAAGTCCTTGAAACCCTACCGAATTCTCCCGTTCAAATAGCAAGCACAATTCGAGAAGTTGACGCACTGCATCAACCAATAACTATATACGCGGGTGCCATGCCGATTACCGTACAAGCAATGGTCGATAGTGGAGCATCCAATCTATTCATTGATCAAGACTTTGCCGCAAAATACCAACTTCCGGTAGCCCTCAAGAAGCATCCAATTCTGGTGAGCGTTGTCGACGGTTCCGAGATAGATCCGATGACTCAGGAAGTATAGCTGGACATGGAGATTCTTAACTGGCAATGCATTTATACGTTCAACGTCATCAATTCTCCAAACGTATCGGTCATCTTAGGCTTATCATGGCTTCGAGAAGTCAATCCAAACATCGATCGGGAAAGTTTGACTACACGATGCCGACCTGCCGATCGGAGCTCAGTATTAGACGACATAACCCCCTTGCCACAAAAAGATACACCCCGAGCCTCAGATCACGTAACCACAGAACCCGAGACCAATCGCAAGCAGGAGCCCGAACCTTCTCCAACAGTCAAATCTGTCCGAATTTGTAATATCAGTGCAAACGCGCTACGGCTCCACCAAAAGAGGGGTGAACAGATATTTACTGCACTTATCGCACCATCCTTAGCTATCGACCAGCATTGCGACGATTCCAACCCTCCAAGTATCCCTGCGGCATACAAAGACTTTTCGGACGTGTTTGACAAGTACAAGGCCAACCAACTCCCTCCGTATTGTCAATACAACTGCCGCATTGACACATACCCAGACAAAATGTCGCCGTTCGGGCCCATCTACAGCCTTACTGAACTTGAATGATAGTCTCTCCATGAATACATCGACGAGAACCTAGCAAAAGGCTTCATTTGGCATTCGAGATCTCCTGCTGGTGCACCAATCCTTTTTGTCAAGCAAAATGACGGATCGCTTAGACTGTGTGTGAATTACCACATACTCAACCGTATCGCGAAAAGGAATCGCTACCCTCTACCGTTGATCAACGACCTAATTGACTAGTTGAGAAGGGCCAAGATATTTACTAGAACTGATCTCAGATCCGCTTACAACCTCGTTCGCATCCGCGAAGGTGATGAATGCAAGAGCGCCTTTCGAACTCGATATGGCCACTTTAAGTACACGGTCATGCCTTTTGGCCTCGCCAACATATCCGCAACCTTCCAGCACTTTTTCAACGACATATTCAGAGAATACCTCGACAAGTTCATTGTCATCTACCTAGACGATATCCTCATTTATTCAAAGAATCCCGAAGATCATGATGACCATATACGTCGCATCTTACAAAAACTTCGAGAACACTGTCTTCATGCAAAACTCAAGAAGTGTGAATTTAACGTCGAACAAACTGAATTCTTCGGTTTCAGTATTTCCAAAGACGGTATTTCAATGGATCCTAAGAAGGTTCAAGCCGTACAAGAGTGGCCAGAGCCCTGCAATGTCCGAGAACTGTTATCATTTCTCAGTTTCGCGAACTTTTATCGTCGGTTCATAACCAACTTCTCCAAGACTCTCACGAACCTGACAAAGCTCCTTAAGAAAGAAGTTTCATTCAAATGGGGTCCACAATAGCAAGCAACATTCGACGATCTAAAGTCCCGTTTCGCAAGCGCCCCAATACTGGCACATACAAATCCTTCACAACCATTCGTGGTTCAAACCAATGCGTCAGACTTTGCAATTGGTGCCGTACTCTCACAACGGAACACTCAAGATGGCAAACTACACCCGTGTGTATACTTTTCACGATCACTGAACCAGGCAGAAAGAAACTATGGTACATGAGACAAAGAACTATTGGCAATTAAATGTGCATTCGAGGAATGGCGCACACAACACAAAGTTACGATGCTCTCCGACCACAACAATCTGTCTTCACTACAGACAAAGAAATCATTGTCTCAACGACAAGCCCGATAGAGCCTCTTCTTTAGCAGATTCGACTTCCAAATCCAACACATTCTAGGATCCCAAAACGGAAAAGCTGACGCTCTCTCTAGAAGATTCGATCACGTTATCACGGAAACCAATTTGGCTTCGACTAGTATCTTGAACCCCGATACATTTGTCATCAATCAATGTGACTTGGTCCGAAACAGCTTTCTAGACGAAGTTAAACATCAAACGTTAGTGGACCCCGTGGCGATGGAAAAAATATCAGAACTGGGGGCGGAACAAGACCAACAAGAGCAACGACAAGAATTTTGATTAGAAAATGGCATGTTGCTATACCAAGAGCGGATATACGTCTTGACAGGACCCCTACGACTCCGAATTCTCCAAGAGTGCCATGACTCCGTACAAACAGGTCATTTCGGACGAAACAAGACAATTAAGCTCGTATCCCCCAACTTTTGGTGGCCTGGACTCCGCCGTTTTGTCTCCGAATACGTCCAGACTTGCGATGTATACATGTGAGCAAAGATCCCACGTCGAAAATCGTTTGGACTATTACATCCACTCTTTGTTCCAAGCCAAAATTGGTCCTCCATCTCCATGGATTTCATTCCGGACTTCCCTAAATCCAAAGGTTGCATGGCGCTTTTGGTCATAGTTTGTAGGAAATCCAAATAAGCCATCTTTATTCCTTGCAAGGATGTGATGTCAGCAGAAGACACCGCACTCTCGTTCCTCAAGAATGTCTATTGCCATTATGGCCTCCCCGACGACATTGTATCCGATCGTGGCCCACAATTCATCTCAAAATTTTGGTCAAGTCTCTTTCGACTACTCAAGGTAAAAATCAATCTCTCCTCAGGCTATCACGCGGAGTCAAACGGGCAGACGAAACGGGTCAACTAGATCCTGGAATAATATCTTTGTCGTTTTGTCAACTACCAGCAAGATGACTGGGTCGACTTCTTATATTTTGCTGAGTTCTCGTACAATAACTCCCAACATGCCTCTACGGGTGTCACACCGTTCTTTGTGAACTATGGTTACCACCCTCGAGCCGACTTCTTTTGCCTGACGTAGACACAGGTACCTTGTGCCGAACAAATCGTGACGAGTATGGACAAGTTGAATTCTTGGATCTCTTCGAATTTGGCAGCAGTTCAAGAAACTTTTAAGTTGTATACTAATCAGAAGCGCCTCCCGCATCCAGACTTTCAAGAAGGGACACTAGTGTGGCTTTTGTCAAAAAACTTCAAAACCAAGAGACCTTGCGTCAAATTCGATCACCAATGGCTAGGACCTTTCAAGATCACGAGGAAGATCAACGAAGTAGCCTATCGATTAGAGTTACCACCGTCAATGCTAGTTCATCCGACATTCCACGTATTACTTTTCGAATCTTATGAGGCCAACGAGATACCGGACAGAGTTCAAGAATCCCTCAAACGAGTGAAAATTGACAACGAAATTGAATACAAAGTTCAAGAAATACTGGATTCCCGAGTGAATTGTGGCCGGCTGGGATATCTTATCGATTGGAAGGGCTACAGTCCCGCTGACAGATCATGGGAACCCGCTAGGAACGTCATCCACACCAAAGAACTGATTCAAGACTTCCACAAAAAGTTCTCCAATAAGCCCAGTATTGCACCAACGCCAAGAAACCGGAAGGGCATTCGTAAGGAGGAGATGATATCAGAGCCTGAGCCAAGCCAATTTCATTCCAGTGCACATTCTAAAGAACATTCCTACATTCTACCATTCACGCACCTAAGAACATTTTAGAATATGTTCTGAGCAGTATAAATACCAATCAAGCAAGATATTCCGAATCACTTTCTAATATACATTCTCATTGTGATGTCAAATCTCTTGTCTCATCCCTCGTACACAGCGCCTAGTCCCTCGTTCTCGTCCTCGCCTATCGACTCGTCCCTAACAACATGGATATAATATCATTCAATTCATCTAAAGACATAATAAAATAGGTCTACAAATTATTGCACAATTTAGAAATTAGATAATCAATTATTTACAAAATAATCTTTATGATAAATAAGTATTAAAAGAGTATAAATAGATATTTTTAGATAAATAAAAAATATAGATATGCTCCAAAGATGATGTTTTGTTACTTAAATATATAAGATATTATGAAAACTTATTAAAAATTTTTACCAACATAGACATAAGAATATTTTATTAAGTATCAATATATAGAAATTAAAAAAGTCAAGTTAGGTTTTTTTTTGATTTTTTAATTTTTTTTTATTTTTAAACAAGATTGTAAGAATCAAATAGATATTTCATTGACTACAAAGTTTGAACTATAGATCTACTACAAAATGTATAAATTTTTTTAAAATATAAATCCTTTTTTATTTCACAAAACTTAAGATCATCCAAAATAATCTTAATTTTGTAAAGCTTTTACAAAGTCATTATTCACTCAAATCATCTAAAATCAATACTTAAAAAAATTGTATTAAGTTTGCTTTCAAACCTCCCTCTCCAATCAATAAAAACATCCTTTATTTGCTGTAGGTATGTAGTTTTGTACCTTGGGATCTAATTTTGGTTCTAGTTCATGATTGATCTTCTTTGGATATTATTCTAAGATATTTTTAGACAATTCTTTTATTAAAAGCTATTCTTAACTTTCATTCAAAGATATTTATAATAATATTTTTGCTAATCTATCTTATTCTACTTTGTTTATGGTCCTACAAAGTAAATAAAAGTTTTTTTTATAAAAAAGGCAGCATAGACATAATTTTTCTACTTTCTTCTATTTGTTGCCTATGATTTCTAAAGAAATTTTGTTACTAAGTCTTCAATTAAGCTCATCTATAATATAGGTCTTTTTTTGTTGTTTCATCCTATAGCCATTGTTGTGTTATAACAAAATTATTGGATGAAAGAAGAAAAAAAAAAGATTATATTATAGAAGAGTTTAATTAAAAATATAGTAGTAAATTATTTAAGAAATATAGATAAAAGATAGAGAGGTAGTAAAAACATTTAATATTATTATTGTTTTTTAAAACAAGAGATTCTATATACTTTGAAATACTATAAATAAGACAAAATAAAATAGATTAGTAAATATAATATTATAGGCATCTTTAGGTGATAGTAAAGAATAAATTTCAACAAAAATTACATAGAAAAACCTTAGATTGATACCCAAAGAGGACCAATTGTGAATCAATATCAAAACCAGATCCTAAGGCACAAAACTATGCATCCATGGCAAATAGAAGGTTCTTTTGTTGATTAAACAATGGAATTGGAGAATAGATTTAATAAGGTTGCTTTGAGCATTGATTTTGAATGATTTGAGTGGATAATGACTTTGTGAGAGCTTTACAAAATTAAGGTTGTTTTGAGATGACTCCATTTTTTATAGAATAAAAAAGAATTTATATTTTAAAAAATTTTGTGAATTGGATAGAAGATCTATAAGTAAAAATTTATAGACTTATAAATATAATTGTATTAAATTTGTACTATGAATTTGAATTTAATCAAATAATTAGATTAAAGGTTATTGAAATTCAAGTAGATTAGAATCTCGGAAATTGGATTTGGAAGATCAATGAAGATTTGTATAATTTTGAACAATCTGTCAATTGGATTGAAATGAATTTTTGTAAACTCATACTTGACTTAGTTTCTAATATTTATATAAAAATTTTAAAGCAAATAAATAATACAAAAAAATATTAAAATTGAAAGATTGATATCAAGGTTGGAGAAGGATGATGGGCAACACTTGATTGGATTATGAGCTTTTTCTTCTAATTTGTATATTTAATTCTATTCAAATTTTTTTTGCTTATTTTTAATTAGTAGATTAAAAAGTATGAAAATTTTGAATGAAGATCAATAACTAATTTAATAATTATTAAAGTTTTAAGTTTGGTATAGGATTTGATTAGAGTTAATTAAAATTTGATTAAAATTAGATTGAAATTTGATTTGGATTTTTTTAGAATTTGATTAAAATTTGATTAAAATTTGATTAGAATATCATTAAAATTTATTAAGATTTACTTAAGATTAATAATAATTTGATGGAGATTTTATTAGGATTTTATTAGGATTTATTAGATTTTATTTGTAATTGATTAAGATTTAATTAAGATTTGATTAATATTTATTTAAATTACTTAGAATTTACTTAGGATTTTTTAAAGATTTTTAAATTTTTCTTTATAATTTTTTAAAGATTTCTTTAAGATTTCTTTAAGATTGATTAAAATTTCTTTAAGGTTTTTTTAAGGTTTCTTTAAGGTTTCTTTGGATTGGTTAAGATTTCTTTAGGTTTTAGTTAGGGTTGTTAAAGATTATTTAAGATTTATTTAAAATTAATTAGAGTGTCATAAGATATATCTAAGATTTTTTAAAGCTTGATAGGATATACTTAGGATAATAGGAAGCTTACTTAAGTTATTCAAGATTGCCAAAAAAATATTTCTAAATACCTTATGCATTATTTTGGATTATAAATCTAACTTCAAGGTAAGATCAAATCCTTCTATAGCTAGATGCCCAATACATTCTCAAGTTGATCTTTATATAACATGACACTATATTATAATACAACAATGTGACTTTTAAAATTCCAAATGTCCTTGTATTGAATAACAAGAAACACAACCAATATAGAATCTTGCATTTGATGTCTTTGTAGTTTTTTTCAATATTTTTATTTTTTACAAGTGCACATGTCAAAATATAGAGTCTTACACTTTCAATATCACTTAAATTGGAGATATCTAGATTATAGAAGGCATGAAACTCATTATGACTATCCATATTCCAAATTGAGAGTTTTAGTGGTTCAAAACTTATTGAGACCACTTCCACTCTTTTGGTTCTTTTTTAAATTCTTTTAAAAGAATGTTAATATATTTAGTTATAGTATATCTGAAGTAGAATTTTTTTTTTCTTTATTAAAAATATATTCTATTTGCTTCTAGATAGTTATTTTTTTTACATATTGCAAATCATCAATATCAAATTATAATACTTTAATTAAACAACATCCACATATTTTGAAGAAATTATTGTTATTATTCAAATAATACTTTGAATTCAAATAATCACTATTTACAAGGTCTATTATATATATATATATATATATATATATATAATTTTATATATAATAAAAATTACATAATTACAAAATTCATAAATATAATATTTATTTTCAATCTTTGTAAATACAAAATTTAGATATAGTTACTAAAATTTATAATTTAGCATATTGATAATTTAGATATAAAATAAAATTACTATTATAAAATTATTTTTTATATAAGATTTTTTTATGCCTAGTATAGGAGACTTGAGTTTTAGCTAGATATTTGTGATGATTGAAATTTTCTAAATCCACATACAATTTAATTTTTAGTTGATTTTTTAAGAAATTTTTTTATATTATAAAAGAAAAATTGGATAATATGAGCATGATAAGATCCATATCCTAATATTCTTAATTTCAAATATTATAATTTATTTCTTTAAGAAATAATAATACACATTGATCATTTATAATTTTTAACTTAAGTGAAGTATTAAATTTTTTTTAAAAATCTCAAAGTTTTAAATGCAAATTCAATTGTAAATTTATGTTTAAATATAACTATAAATAAGTTTATCTATAATGTTAATCTATCACTTTATTAATTGCGAGATATTGTACCTGCTCTTGGAAAGATGCATAAAAGTATCTTATACAATGTAGGTTGGACAAAATCACCACCAATCATTGTATGCTTATTTCTTTTCAATTTTGCAATCAATAAGTTTTACTTTTGATTATTTGGCAATATATTGTGTAATTGAACAATAGTCAACTAATAATTCTTGTCAATCAATTTTAAAAGTTTGTCCCACTCTTCTTCAATCATGCTTAATATATTGACAAAATATTTTACAATTGTAATATTATTTTTATTATAATATCTACAATCTTTTAAAATGATGTAATTGATAGATGTATTTTGTTGCAATACGTGCAAGAGTTGATGTAGGTGATGAATGAATGGGAGAGTTATTGTTGTAATAGTTTTATTCATGTACAATTATTTATGTACACTTGTACAAAATTCTTTATACTCACATATTCTAACCATTCATTTTCAAAGGCATGTTCTGGTGTGATATGCAGAAGTCCCCATCTTTTCACCACCCTCGCCTCTGCACTCTATCACCACTCCCTCTCTACATTGTTTCTATTCCCGTGGCCCCTTTGTCGTGCTTTGTTGCATACAAGTATGTCTACTTGCCTGTGACTCCAACGTCTCTCAAAGGACTTCTCTTCTCTTTCCTTTCTCTTCCATTATCTCTCCTTTTTATCTTTTTTCTCCTCCTTCATCACATGTATACAAACTATAGAACTCTTTAATTTTCAATTGTATTGTATAAATCAAGTATCAAGATTTTGATATTTTGGATTTATACATTAGCAAACATCACAAACAGTGGGCTGGATACCAGGTTTGAAGTCAGGAAATTCATGTGGCTTAATCCACCTACAATTAAATTTAGTGCATGTGATGCTCTTGTCTCAGAAGAAAAGATAGTAAAATATATGTGTAAGTTGTTATTTAAGGTGGCTAAGAAGCTGCAACACCTTACAAAAGGGTCCACGCCTGTGCAGTTGCATGCCACCACCAAATATCTAGTACCAATTATGATTCAAGATGCATTCAAAGAGTAACAACTGGAGAGGAAGTTAGCGCAAGGATGTGGGAGGTGTGGCACTGCATTATTATATATTTATTCTTTTGGACCACTTGGCTACTGGTGAGTTCTTTCATTACACAAAAATTTGCAATGGTGAGACTTATTTATGGATTTTCTTTTTTTTTGATTACTAGAGTCTTGGAGAATGTGATTATATTCTTTTTAATTGAAATTGTTGTAATAAATCCTTGGTTTGTGCATAGCAGATGAAATTCATGCACTTGCAATAGGTCAAAAAATAATAAAAAATATTCACTTTGTAAGCATAGCCAATAGAATTTCTTCTTGCACCATTTCAGTTTAAGAATAGGTAAAAGTTTAAATATTTTTAAATATCTATTTTGACTCAGTTTTTGGCAAGAGTAATCAAAACCAGGCATAGGTTTTTACTCAATTTCTAAGATAAATGTAGCAGTGCTTTTATTCTACTCAAGCCTAATAATCTTTAGTAGTATCAAGATTTTATCATTTGTAATTCTTATAATTTATAAAGTATAGTTTAATGTTCTAAAACATAATATAATATTATACATAAAAGTATTTTTTGGTTTTTAAAAATAATAAAATCATGTTAATAAAAAAATAACATAATATAATAGAATTTTTTTGCTAGAGTATGGAAGAATTATGAAGTTTTAAATTAATATGATTCATAAGAAATAATATTAAATTTAGAGATAATTTTAATATTTAATATTAAATAATTTTTATTTTATTAATAATTAAATAAGCTTCACTACAAAAATTAAAATTAAAAATCTTATTAAAATATCTTTTATTTGTGAAATGCTTTTTTAAAAAGAAATTATAATTTCATGTAACCACTTGATATCTCTAAGAAAAATTAATTTTTAATTTTTTATATTATTTTATAAAATACTTTAAAATTATTATAAGCATTGAAAGAATTTTCTACAAAACATTATATCAATAATGTGACTACACAAAATAAACAATTATTATCTAAATATTTAACTTACAATTCTAATGTATTTTTTTTTTTTAATATTTGAATATTTTAGAAATTTAATTATTTTATTTTAAAGCTATAAAAATAAATAAATAAAATAAATATACTATGATATATATATATATATATATATATATATATATATATATATGTCTATGTATTTGATTAAATCTATCTATTTATAAATAATGATGTAAACAACATATTATGTAGAATTTTAAATAATTTTTTAAGTACAATAAAAAATCTTCCAATAATTGTAGTACTAATCTTCATTAATCTTATTAGTATTATGTTGTTAGATTTAAAATTATTATACTTAAGTTATCATACTAGAACTTTAAAGAATAGTTATCATAGATATTACTACAGATATAAAGATGATAAATTAAAAAAAATCAAAATATAAAAGAAATATAATACTAGATTAGAAATAAGTCTAAATATAAGATTAGGAATAAGACAACACTTGGATTGCTCCAAAATATATATTGGTGAGACTAATATATGCCTTGTCTTGCCTTTTTATTTATATTATTGAAACTAGATATAATAGAAGTTTTTAAATGGGTTCTAAGGTCTATACAATATCCTAGAAGTCTAAAGATTATTTTATGAAAACTTGAATAAGATTAGAAAATATTATAAAAGATTCTAAAGAATTTTAAAGATCTATTAAAAGTGATTTAAGATTCTAGGGGATTTTTAAAAAATTATGGAATGCTATAGAATGTTGTAATAAAAGTAATAATTTCTTATTTAAAATTTTTTTTTCTCTTCTTAAGAGATCTTTATATCTAAAAACCTTTTTGAAAGGTCATGGTACAAAAGGCTTATAAAGGCCTTTTGCTTAGTAAAGAAAAACTCTTTTAAAGAATTCTTGATCTTTACAGATAATATAAAATAAAAAGAGGCAATAAAATGGATCAAATTACTATAATCCTTTTTATTATGATTCTAAATATATTAGCTCATATCTTGATTTTAATAATTATAAAAAATAAAAATAAAAATAAATTATATTTAATTTTAATTTTTAATAAGTTTTGATAAGGCTTCTTAATTTAAAAAAAATAAAATCTACATCTTAAGATAGATCTATTTTTACCACTAAAAACTTACTAAAATTCAAAATTTATCCATAGGCTATGGATATCCCTAAGTCTTTGCAAGTCCTTGTAGATTGACCTCAGTGACCTTGCTATTATTTAGATATGCTAATCATAAATTCTAAATCTTTATTTCTATCACTTCTAAAAAACATTTAAAAAAAGCCTAAGCAATTCTTTAAGAAATTCAAAACAAATCCCAATAAATCTTTAAAAAATCTCAATGATTCCTAAAGAGAATCCTAATAAAATCCTAAAAAATCTTATAAAATCTCAACAAACTCTAATAAAATCCTAAATAAATCCTAAATTTTAAATAATAATTTCAATGAACAATAATTTTTAATTATAGCATTGAATTGACTTCAATTTTATATATTGCTAAATATATTAAGTTTAAATAAGATCACAAAATATCAAAAAGTTCCAATATATAGATTGAAAGATAATGCAAAAAGTCCTTTGTTGATGATACTTAACTTTCTAATGCAAGATTGAAGAAGAACTCTAATAGCAAGATCTTAGAATTTATCTATTAAATTTTATTCAAATTTTGTATATATCTTTAATATTGCATCTCCTATTAATATCTTAAGAATTTGCTTCATCTAATATTTTAATCTTCTTATATCTAAGAATAAGTAAATAATTCCTATTTGTTATTTTTAAATATTTTTTTTAATATAAAAATTAATATCTTACAATTAAATTATTAAAATTCAGCTAAATTAAAATCTAAATTGCTTGCTTATATATCATTGCAATCACAAAAATTCAAATATAGATCAATCTTAGATTTTTAAAATCCTAGGTATGAATTATACTAAGCTTTATTACCTTTTAAACTACAATTTTTACAAACTTTTTTTTTCCTTCCTTCATAGAAAGGCTACCATATTTCAAAATCCTACAAATTTTACACTTTTAAAAGGCTCTTATAACCCTCTCTCTAATCTCACACTTCAATCTATAAATGAACCCTCTTTCTAATCTCACACTTCAATTTCTAAATAAATACTTTCTTTACCATGGATGCTTATTTTTATACTTTGATATTTAATTTCAATCTTATCTCATATATGGTCTTTCATAGATATTAATCTAATCTTTTTTATTATAAACTTTTACAAAAATCTACTCTTAACTTTAATTTAAAGATAATCACATTGATTTTATATCTATTCTATCTTATCTTATTCTATTTATGGCCCTACAAAGTAAGTAGAAGCTTTTTTAAAATAAAAATGATAGTATTAAATATTAATTTTTTGATCATATTCAATCTATAAGCTATGATTTCTGAAAAAATCTCTATAAGTCTTTTAATTAAGTTTTTTTATATATTTTGATTTTCATCCATTTTTTTATTTAATAATTGTATTACAACACAATAATATATTTTGTTACCCAAGTCTCATTAAAATATTGATTTGCCTTATTGCACAACATTGCCTTTGTCATCCTTTGGCCTCATTGCTATAATGCACCACATTTTTGGTTTCTCTCCTATTGTAGTAGAGCTTCAACTTAAGAACATTGTTATCCTCAAAGTTAAAACTATTACAACATAAGATCAATTTAAAAAAGTTAATACTCTACTAGAATTGCAGATTGGTAAAGAATGTGTTACATATTATTTGATTATTTTTTCCACATTTTATTAAAATATGTGAAATGTGTAGACTCATATTTTTTTTAAAAAATTAGTATAGGTTGTAGATATTATAAATATCACAAGTATGTAGAAGAAGCTCTTTTAAAAGTAGATTCAATAAAGATGAAGTTTAAAACAATATTTCTTGATATTTTCGTGTTAAATTTTGTTGCCTAACTAATCATCACTATTTTTGTTATAAGTGTATATTCTAACACTATGTAAATTTATTAGTTTTGATTCTAATTAAATTTTAAAAACATATTTATAAATATCTTACTATATTGTGCATGTATAGAAAGAAATATATAAAAGATAAATTAAAAAAATTGAAATGAAGAAAAGACTGGAGTAGATAGATAAATATATAAGGACTCTTAGATGATTTAAATGCATACTTTATAAAATAGTAATTCAATCAGCATAGGATTATTTTTTAAAAATCTTTAGTCCGTTCACAATTGTTATTAAGTTTGATTTCACAAAACAACAATTATAGCATTAAATAAATATTTTATCAAGATCTATTATTTTTAAATACTTATTGGTATTTTTATAATATTAATTATATATTATGAATAAAATTTAGGCTTAATAAAGCTTCATTTGATTATCAATAATTTATTTATTTTTATCATGTTGCATTTTGGATTATTAAAGTTGTTTATATTTTGAAAGCTTTTATATATAAATTGATCCTATGTAAATTATATTGACTTAATATACATATTCATAAATTTTATACTACTTAATTCTAGTAGCAATTACTTCTTGCTTATTGGCCTATTTTAATCCAACTACATTATAATTAAGTTGTAAAAGAATTCTTTTTTCATTTCTTGCTGTCTAAAAAATCACTACAATTTGAAATTTCTTTAGCATGGCCATAGATTTGTAAGCAAACATATCTTATTACAATGATCTTACTAATTATGTGAAGAAACATTAACTTTCAAGTCTCCCATTAATGATATTTTAATAAAGAATAAAATTCTTTATATCTTTGATGTCTCAAGTATATATAGACTTTAAAAATTTATCCACAAATATGCACAATAAGACTTCATTTTTTACAAATGGTATTATATATTTAATATAAATTTATATGATTAAAAAATAGGCATGTTGAGATTTAAAGGAAAGAAGTCTAAACTAGTTGCTATAGTTTCAAATTTGAAAAAAAAAAAAGAAAAAAAAAGAAAAAAAGATTAATTGTATCAACATTTGTTTAATACCACTTTTAAAAGGATATTTTAGAATAAGAAATTTAGATGATTTACTAGCAAAATGGTCTTTTGGCAATTAGAATGTAGAATAGTAATGCCAATATTTTCTTGATCTTTTCTTTATTAATACATATTGCAAATTATAGACATCCATAAATATCTATTAGTATTTCATAAATAGGCTTCAAGCATGGAAATTAAGGTGATCAATTAGATACCACAAAACAAGTAAAGAACATACATTTGTAGGTGACAAGATTGAGTGGTTATAACAAATTGAATAAATGATTGACAATTGAATTAAATAAATATTAAGAATTAAATACAATATATGTACTCATGCTAGCATATAAAATTTAAAAAATAAATCAAGATTTGAAATATTATTTCAACATTCTAATTAATTTGTAATAATAATAAAGATGACAAATTTTATATAGACTAAGAGATTAGCAAACTCAATAACAATAAATGATGTTTTTTCTACAACTATTTTTTGACCTATTTATTTATTAAAGTTTGAGCTATTATAGAATTTGAAAAAAATATTAGAGGTAAAAAAATCCAACTCTTTTCATACTTTTCAATTGTAGATTTTTTTACTTATTATCAATATTAAAATTTTTGCTAATAAAGCAAGCATGTATGAGCAAAGTAAACTTACTTTTAAAATATTATAGACCATACAAGGTCCTAAAAAAATGTAGATATAGAAGTTCTTAAAATAAATTATCTTAAGGTGCTCATATATGTGATGGCATTAAACTTATGGATATTTGTTAGCTGACACATATAAGACAAGAATCATAAACAAACATAGATTGGTCTTATTAATTATATTTATCAAATTTTTAAAAAATTAGTTGAGTTATTGGATAGTGGTCATTATGACTACTATTATTGTTAAAAGAATAAAATAAATTCAAAATAACAAGTTCCATTCATCACATCTTGTCAAAATTAACTATGTGCTAGTACTTCTTAAGTTCTTTAAAGTCACCTACTTCATGATATCTTTTTTAAAAAAATTATTTTCTTTAATGGTGTGTAATTTTAAAGAAAAAAATACGTTCATCTTTTAAATGATATCATAATATAGTCCTTTATAATCCCTTAAACAACCTATAAGACATATCAATTATTCAAACCATTTTAATTAAACAAAAGTAAGTCTTCTTTTTAGTTCTTTAGTTGGTTATTTTATCTTCTCCCACACCAATACTTAAACCTATATAAAAGCATCAATTTTTCTCTTACTATTCTTATAGAAGATGTAGTTAATTTAATTATAAAACATTAAATTTGTATTTGAGCACAATGTTTGAAGTTAATACATGATTGATGTCCACATCTTGTATTTGATGCCAAAAAATAAAAAATATCATAAATTATGCATAAACATACAAAATATCAAATTAAAAATTTTGGCAAGTCCGTAGTGGCAATATAGTCCTATCATAGATTATGAGAGACAACATTATTTATGCCATGTAGGAAAAAAAAATGTACTCTACCTCATTTTTTTTTATCTTAAGATGTTTAGACTAATTTTTCTAAATATAAAGTCAATAAAGTAAGATTTTTTAATTTTAACTAATAAAAAGACTTAAAAGTTGTGGCTTATCATCTTCTTTTTTAAATAAAAAGATATTTTTAGTTTAATTATATATTTTTGATAATAATTATATTTGATATTGAGATTGCTTGATTATTTTTTTAGAATATACTTCTAATATTAAAATTTATTAAATTTATTAGTTTTATTTAAATAAATAATAATTTAAAATTATAAATAATATATTTTTTAAAAACTATATATAAATTATAATATGATTTAAAAAATAATAAGAATAATTTTTTTATTTTTTAATAATTAAAAAATATATTATTATTATAATTTAAATTTTATTTTATAATTTTTATATTCAAATCTATAAAAAAATATTTAAAAGTTATTTTGACGAATATTTTTATTAAAATTGGATTTAAAATTTCCTATATGATTGATGTTATTTTTATAAACAAAGTTTGATTTTTAAAAAGAAAGATTTATTTTTTGATTAAATAGAATTTAAAAGTTTATATATATATATATATATATATATATATATATAAATTACATATTTAAACAAAAGAATTTAAATAAACCATGATACAAAATATCACAGACAAGATTAAGGAACTATGCAAGATTATAACAAAATAATAGAATATGTGAGTCTTATTGCAAAGCAATGCAATATAAGAACCAAAAAAAAAAAAAAAAAAAAAAAAAAAAAACTAAAAGATCCAAATTAAACCATGAGTGTTGTCATTGTTGAGACTAAAGAGTGCCTTAGCCTTATCACCTATAAATACTAGAAATTAAAAAGCTTCCAATTAACTTTTTATGAAAGACTTCTCTCTTAAGTCATTCTAAAACACTTCTTGAGCAACTTTTTTGTTGCTTCAATATGAAGAAACCTTGAAAACATTTTAGAGCTATCAAGAATTTTTAAGAATCTTTTAGAACCTTATAAAATATTTTCTAGATAGATATTTGTGATATCTTTTCTCCTTCTAGCTTTGAATTCTTCAAAAAGCAATGTCATATTACATATTGTCTTATTTGAGAATGCACTGGGCACTTGAATGTAGAAGGTAAACTTATATTTTATAACTAACTAAGAATCTATTAATCCTAATTAAAATCCTAAATAAATCCCAATTGAATCTTTAACAATCTTAATCAAATTCTAAAATCCTAATGAAATCATAAAAAAAATCTTTAAAAAATTCTAAAAAAATCATAAAAAAATCATAAAAATATCTAAAAGAAATTCTAATCAAATCCTTCAAAAATTCTAATATAATGCTAAATAAATCCTAATCAAATCCTAATTAATCTTAATGAATTCTAAAGATATTTTAAGTAAATTTTTATCCAACCTTATTCAAATCCTAATGAAATTTTAGTCAAATCCTAATAAAATCCTAATCAAATC
This sequence comes from Physcomitrellopsis africana, assembly GCA_036785485.1. Taxonomy (NCBI): domain Eukaryota; kingdom Viridiplantae; phylum Streptophyta; class Bryopsida; order Funariales; family Funariaceae; genus Physcomitrellopsis; species Physcomitrellopsis africana. The sequence continues at coordinate 356,900 of JAWRVF010000160.1, read as the reverse complement.
CTTATCAAATCTTAATCAATTCCTATAAAAGTTCTAAAACCTCAATTAATATTAAAATAATCTTTGATCTTTATTTAATTTTTTTATACTTTTAATTTGCTAATTAAAAATAAACATCTATAATTTGAAGGGATTTCATATTGGAAGTTAAAGCTCCTAATTTGCTCAAGTATTTACTATCCTCCTTCTCCAATTTTAATATTAATCTTTTAGTATCAATAGCTCCTTTTTGCACCATTCATATGTTCTAAAATTTTACAAAAATACTAAAAATCAAGTTAACTATGAGCTCAAAAAAGAATCATTCCAATTTAACTAGCAGATTGTTCAAAATCACAAAAATCCTCACTAACCCTCAACGTCCAATTTTTGAGATCCTAGCCTATTTAAATTCTAATAATCTTTGATCTAATTATCCAATTAAGCTATAATTCACAACATACATTCAACACAACTATGTTCACAAATCCACAAATTTTCAATGATAGATCTACTATAACACTTATAAAATTCTTCAAAATATAAACCCACTTTATTTTTTAACAATCAAAATCATTCGAATAGAACCTTGACTTTGTATAGCTCTTATAAAGTTATTACAAAATCAAAAAACTTGAAGCCAATGCTTAAAGAAATCCTATCAAGTTTGCTATCCAAATTTAATTTTTGATCAATAAAAAAACCCTCTCTCTGCCATAGGTGCATAGTTTTGTATCTTGGAATGTGGTTTTAACCTTGATTCACAATCAATCTTCTTTAAATATCAATCCAAGGTTTTTTTAAATAATTTTTTCTAGAAACTATCTTTTTTCTATTTAAAGATGCCTGTAGTATTATTTTTATTAATCTACCTTATTTTATCTTATTTATAGTCCTACAAAATAAATAGAAGCTTTATTAACAAAAAGATAGTATTAACACCAAATATTTTTATTACCTTCCTATTTTTTACCTATATTCTTTAAAATAATTTTATTACTAAGTCTTTAATTAAGTTCATCTATAATATTTTTCTTCTTTTGCTCTTTTTTCCTATAGTTGTATTACAATATAACAATAATAAAATCAACATTGTTTAAAGTTGAAAATCAAAGATGTGTCTCATAGTCTTTGCAATATATTCTAATTGTTTTTTTCAAGTTAAAAGTCTCATTGGTCTATATAACCAACAATAATAACCAATGCCTTTTACTTGAGACCAAGTTTATTTTTTTTATATCTTTATTATAAAAACATCTTTTAAATACAACTTTTAGACAATCTTCATGGATAAGTTTAATTTCAATGATAATCACTACTAATCTGCTATTAAATATTCTTTGATGCTTTTATGGTTTGAGCAATTCTTTTTCTTAGAATCAACAATATAAATTACTTAATTGAGATATCATAACTTATAAAGTATTATCTTCTTGGCTATCTATATTTGATATACTAAGCAAAAACAAATCATAAATTCTAGATAGAATTGGATGGCATTAAATATACTATTTATATTATGTATAGGAACTAATCTCAAAAATTTTATAATTTCTTTTTCTCTTTTGTATAAAGAATTAAAAAAAATTAAAAAGAATTATATTCAGGTTTTTTAGTTTAAATGACATAATAACATTATCAGACAATTGTCACATGTATTACTGCTTTGGCTTTAGAGGGATGTTGGCAATAAAATTCTTGTATCTTTTGAGGTGCATTGACTAAGTTATGATCTAACTTCCATATATGATCACTAATAATATAACTATACTAATATACAAATTACTTAAGTTATTCTTGTCTTATTCTTGAATCAAGCACTTCCTCCACCTCAAATTTTTCATAGTTATCTATTTCAATATAAGGCAATGGCGTTTGTATTCTTTCTAATATGTTTGATTTTTTATAAGATTTTAAAACAAAAGTGTAAAAAAATAAGATGTATCTTTATAAATGCCAATAATTCTAAACAATAAGCAATAAGATTAATTTATTTTTGAATAACAAATGGCTCTAACCTTCAATAGTCTAATTTATTGCAATATTAATTGATTTTAATATTGTGTCAAAGAAGCCACATTTTGTCACCCACATCAAAATCAAGTAGTTTTTTTTGGAGCCTATTTACTGCTATCTTATATTTGAGGTGGAGGAAGTGCTTGATTCAACATTAGCAGTAAATATATTCCAACTTTATTCAACATTAGCAATAAATATATTCCAACTTTATTCAACATTAGCAATAAATATATTCCAACTTTATTCAACATTAGCAGTAAATATATTCTAACTTGATTCAACATTAGCAGTAAATATATTCAACATAGCAGTAAATATATTCCAACTTTATTCTTGAATCAAGCACTTCCTCCACCTCAAAAATATATTCCAACGGATTTGGTAACAATTTAAAATACAAGATAGCATGAAATACTCAAGGTTTTTGTGATTTATATAGACAATGACTAGATGTGAAGTGCCTTCAAGCAAATGGTGCCATTCTTAGAAGGAATCTATAATGACAAGAAGTTTTTTATCATGGATTTTATAATTAATTTTTATAATTAAAAATTTCTTGGAATGAAATGCAATTGGATGAAGTCTTCTTTATTTCTCTAGTTATAATAAGACTACTCTTATTGTAAAGTTTGAAGCATTGGTTTCTATAAAAAAAAAAAAAAAAAAAAAAAATCCAAATGAATTAAGATGGATGTTGTAGTAAAAGATGATTTCAAGTTTTAAAAAGTTTTTTTTAAACTTCTCAACTCCATTCAAGTTTATCTTTGTATGTTAGCCATGTAAGTGGAATTTCTATTTGAAAATAATTTTTGATAATTTTTTTGTAGAAGTTTAAAAATCCAAAAAAATATTAAATATTATATATTGATTTTAAAATTTTCCAATCATTGATAGCCTTGATCTACTTTTGATCCATCAATAAGCCTTTATTCAAAATAATATAACCAAAAAACTTTACTTGTGGCTTATGAAATACACATTTTTTTAACTTGGCATATACTAGTATCTCAAATTTTTTATAAGATAAGGCAAACATAATATCTATGTTCTTTTGGTGTTTTTGAATAAATCAAGTTGTTGTTCAAATAGCAAATAATAAAATTATCAAAGAATTCATAAAATATATTTTTTATCAAATGCTAAAAGATTGTTGGATCATTTGTGAGTCCAAATGCTATGATATTGTGTTCAAAATATCCATACCTTATTCAAAATATAGTCTTCTATTTGTCTCCTTCTTTAATATGTATCAAATTATAGGCTCTTTGAAGATCTATTTTTGTATAAATCTTTACTTGTCTTAATTAATTGAAAAGTTTAGATATCAATGATAATGGATAGTGGTTTTTTATTGTCACTTGGTTAAAGCCACAATAATTGACATATATTCATGAAGATTCATCCTTCTTGACAAAAAGTATTAGAGCACCAACAAAAGACTTTGAATGTTATATAAAGTTCTTTGTTAGATTCTTGTCAATATACTTTTTTAGTATAATAAGCTCATTTTGTAATAAATTATAGATAGGACCAAATAGTAGTTGTGCCTCATCTTGAAGATTAATAGCATAGTCATATAGATGATGTTTTTGGCAAGGAATTTGCATTCCTCTTTTCAAACACATCTTAAAAATCTTTATAATACTTTGAAATGGTTGTCAATGTAGTCATTACTTCAAATATTAGAGTTGTATAAATAACAAAAGAAAAGCTCTTCTTTATAACCCTTATAAATGCTCTCACTTTGATAAATAAAGGCTTTATAATTTTAAATTTATAAAGTTTATGAGATCCTAAAATAGGTTTTGTAAAAACATGTTTTATTGTAAAAAGTATCATTTTACGGAATGCCCAATTTATATGTAGGTTATATCTTTCAAATCCAAAAAGTCCTAATATTATTGGATTAGACAAAGATTGGATGATATTAAATATGATTTGACTAATATGATTTTTTATTATTATTTCTAATAGAGTTGTTTCATGAGTAATATTTTTAGAGGATAAGAGCTAATCATCTATAATTTCTATATGAAAAAATTTAAATTTTTTAATTATAAAAATTTTATGATTTTTTAAAAATTCTTGATTAATGAAATAAGTAAAGGCTCTTGAATCTATTACAACAAGGATTTTGAATTTTTGTGAACTTAAATAGATTGATATTATACAGCAACAAAAAAGATTGGCAAATAATATAGGACTTGTTTTGTCTTGATGAATAAAAGAGTCCAACCAACAGTGTTGTGTTATAACATGGCTATAAGATAAAAGAGCAAAAGAAGAAAAATATTATAGATGAACTTAATTAAAGACTTAGTAATAAAATTATTTTAAAGAATATAGGTAAAAAATAGGAAGGTAATAAAAATATTTAATGTTAATACTACCTTTTTGTTAAAAAGACTTCTACTTACTTTGTAAGACCATACATAAGATAAAATAAGATAGATTAGTAAAAATAATACTATAAGCATCTTTTAATAAAAAAAAGATAGTTTCTAGCAAAAATTATTTTAAAAAACCTTAGATTGATATTTAAAGAAGATTGGTTGTGAACCAAGATCAAAACCACATCCCAAGGTACAAAACTATGCGCCTATGGCAGAGAGAGGGTTCTTTTGTTGATCACAGAATAAGATTGGATAGCAAACTTGATAGGATTTCTTTAAGCATTGGCTTTAAGTTTTTTAAGTTTGTAATAACTTTATGAGAGCTATGCAAAGTCAAGGTTCTATTTGGATGACTTTAATTGTTAAGAAATAAAGTGGATTTTTATTTTGGAGAATTTTGTAAGTGTTATAATAGATCTATCATTGAAAATTTGTAGATTTGTGAATATAGTTGTGTTGAATGTGTGTTGTGAATTATAGCTTAATTGAATAGTTAGATCAAAGATTATTAGAATTTAAGTAGGCAAGGATCTTAAAAATTAGATTCTAAGGATTAGTGAGGATTTTTGTAATTTTGTGCAATCTGCTAGTTAAATTGGAATGATTCTTTTTTGAGCTCATAGTTAACTTAATTTTTAGTATTTTTGTAAAATTTCAGAATATGTGAATGGTACAAAAAGGAGCTACTGATACTAAAAGATTAACATCAAGATTAGAGAAGGAAGACAGCCAACACCTAAGTAGATTAGGAGTTTTAACTTTTAATATGAAATCCCTTCAAATTCTAGATGCTTATTTTTAATTAGAAAATTAAAAAATATAAAGATTTAAAATAAAGATTAATGATTAATTTAATAATTATTGAGATTTTAAAAATTTTATAGGAATTGATTAAGATTTTATTAGGATTTTATTAGGATTTGACTAGAATTTCATTAAAACTTGATTAGGATTTGATTAGGATTTGATAAGGATTTGACTAGGATTTCATTAAGACTTGATTAGAATTTGATTAAGATTTGGTTAAAAATTCTTTAAGGTATCTTTATGATTTCTTCATGATTTTTATAGGATACTTTTAGTATTTTTTTAAGATATCTTTATAATTTCTTTAAAATATCTTTATTATTTTTTAAATATTTTTTATGATTCTTTAAGATTTGTATGAATTTTTTAAAATTACTTTAGGATTTGATTAAGAATATTAAAGATTCAATTAGGATTTATTAGGATTATTACATTCTTACTTAGTTACAAAATACAAATTTAGCTTCTATAGCCATGTGTCCAATGCATTTTCAAATAATACAACATATAATATAATAATAGTTCCTATTGTAATTAGATGCCTTGTTTTTTTAGCAATATATTTATTAGTATGGCTACACTTTTTACTTAATGGATATATTGGCATTTCTCAAGATAATTGTTAACTTTGTGGCTAATCTTTCTATAATATAAGCACAAACCTTAGCCTTTTTGTTGCTGTTGTTGTTAGTGTTGTTCTTATTGTTATTTTTTATTTTTTATTTTTATTTTTTAAAATTAGAAAATAATTTAAAATAAATTACATCAATTTGCATGTCTTTTATCTCCAAATAATTGTTAGAGTTGGATAATGTAGAAATTGCTAAGCAATTGGTGTATAGCCATGGTGTATCTAAAGAGCATTGTCGTATGTCATGAAGTCTTGCTTGAGAATGCACTAGACACCTGGTTGTAGAAGATAAAAAGGAAATAACAACAACAAGTCTTAACACTTCTAATAAGATTATGTAAAACTTATAATTAAAGACTAAAAAATATGCTTCAATTATTAAAAAATTTAATTAGATTTTTAAATAAATTATAGAAGAATATACAAAAAAAAATCTTAAAGAACTTTTAAAGAAGTCATAACAAAATAATAAAGAAATCTTAAAGAAATATTAATATAAATCCAAAGAAATATTAAAATAAAAATTATTTTTAAATATTAAAAATAGAAATTATAATTAAACTTTAATAAAATCCTAATCAAATCTTAGTCAATCCTAATCAAATCCTAATCAAATCCTAATCAAATCCTATTCAAATTCTATTCAAATCCTAATCAAATCTTATAAGAATCCTAAGAAATCCTAACCAAATCCTAACAAATCCTATAAGAATCCTAAGAAATCCTAACCAAATCCTAACAAATCCTAACAAATCCTAACAAACCCTAATAAAATCCTATAGTAGATTGAAACCACAATGGCTAATGATTGAATTATTAATCTTAGCCCAAATTTTACACACTTTTTAATAATTAAATTGAAAACATATACAAAAAAATTGAAGGAGATCCAACTTACCAAACAAAAGTTAAGCTCAAATTTCTACTTAGCTGTAGGCTACACTCCTTTTCCAATCTTGATGCCAAATTCTCAGCACAAATATCTTTTCTTTGTATCATTTAATTGCTCTCAAAATTTTTATATAGATAGGAAATCTAGTCTAATATCTATACAAAAAACTCTCACTTCAATCTAATTAGTAGATTGCTAAATATCTAAAGAAGTCTCACTAACCCTCAAATCTCAACTTCCGAGACCTCAATCCATTTGAACTTCAATAACTTCTAATTAAATTGTTCAATCAAGCTCAAACTTAAAATATGTATTAATCATAACTATAATTACAAATTTTTAAATTTTCACTTATAGATCTATAATCAAACTCATAGAATGCTTAAATTTGTAAATCCTTCTTTATTTCACAAAATCTAGAGTCACCCGATACAATGTTGATTTTGCAAAGCTCTTGCAAAGCCAATTTTTATCCAAATCACTCCAAATTAACACTCAAATATATCCTCTCAAGTTTGCTCTCTAATCCAACTCTCCAATCTACAAAAAAAATCCTTAATCTGCCATAGGTATGCGGTTTTGTACCTCAAGGTTTGATTTTGATCCATGATCACAACCGGTCCTGTCTGAGTATCAACTCTGAGAATTTTGAGGTAAAATTTGCTAAAACTTATTCTTAACTCTTTTCTAAAGATGCTTATATTATTTATTTTTCTAATTTATTTTATTTTGCTTTATTTATGGCCATATAAAATAAATAGAAGCCTCTTCTATAAAAAGATAGCATTAGTCTTTTTAAATTTTTTCTACTTTCTTATCAATTATCTATAATTCTAAGATAATTTGCTAAAATATTCTTATTTGAGCTCTTATATATTATAATCATTCTTTTTTTCTTTTACCTAATGGTCGTGTTACTATACGATAGCGTTTGTCTTGTTAACATTGAAATAATTGATTGTCAAATCTGATAACTTAACTAATTGTTTTAATAAGAATTTAAAGATAAAATATAAATAATTATAAATCCTTTATGTTATATTATAATCTCCAATAAAATTGACTTATTAATATGTCTTCACATCAATTAATATTATATGCTAATTATCAAAATTTTGAAACATAAACAAACGTAAAACATCTTTGTTATTAAAAGGCTTGGATTTTACTTGTAGGGAAATAAATCTTATCATGTTTTCTGAAAGCGTCTACAAATGCCACTAAAAATATTTCAAAGTTACGTAATATGGAATAATTCTTTTCAAACAATAGAACAAAGTAAGACAAAGCTTGATTAGAGAGTAAGGTTCCAACTAGACCAATATAAGATGCTTCCATGGAATATTACTAATGTTGGAATAAAGTAATAAGTTATATTTGATTTACAAAGCCACAAAATTTTAAATGAGTCCATCAAACTTCTTTGAAAAGCTAATTTTTAATTCTTTTGCTATTGACATTGAATTATTGTCTCAAATATATATATTTTCTAATAAAGTAGATACACATGATAGATTTTCTAAGATAATCTATGATAGCGGTGTCGTATGTCGTGAAGTCTTGCTTGAGAATACTCCGGGCACCTGGCTGTGGAAGATAAAAGGAAATTACGTAACAATAATTAGTCCTAACTTCTCTAATCAATCTCTAAACAGTCTTTAATCATACCTTAATTAAATCCTAGTCAACCTTGATCAAATTTTAAAAAAACCCTAAAATAAACCCTACTAAATCCTAATCAACCCTAAGAAATCCTAAAACAAATCCTAACTAACCTTAGTCGAATCCTAACCAAATCCTAAGGAAATCCTAAGGCAGTTTTAGAACCTCAACAACTACCAAATATACCGTTGATTTTGATTGAAATTTTGCACACATCTTATTAATTAAGTTGAAAACAAGCACATTAAGTTTGAAGAAGATCTAACATCACAAAAAGAAGAAAAATCTATAAATTTGCATGGGTGACAGCTGGCCTCCTTTTTTAGTCTTGATGCAAATATTCTAATACCTAAATCTCCTATTTACATTGTTCAATTGCTCTCAAATTTTGTATGTACATAGAAAAACAAGTCTACTACCCACATACACAAATTTCACTCCAATCCAACTAACAAATTACTCAAGATCTCAAAAACCCTAACTGACCTTCAAAACTTAATTTCCGAGACCTTAACTCACTTAAACCTCAATTACGTATAATTAAACCGTTAGATTTAGCTCAAATTCATAGCACACATTAATGACAACAATATCCAAAAATCTACAAATTTTTGAGCTATAGATCTGCTACAAAACTTCTGAAATTGCTTAAAATATCAACCCTATTTTATTTTACAAAATCCCAAGTTGTTGAAAACAACCCTAACTTTGCAAAGCTATTACAAAGTCATTTCTAATCCAAATCACTTCTAATCAACTCCTATGCAAAATCTTTTAAGTCTTCTCTCTAATCCTATCTTTTGATCTGCCAAAAGACTCTTGATTTGCCCTAGGCAGCCGTTTTAGTAGCCAAAGGTCTGATTTTGACCCTGTCCTACAGACGGCCAACCCTTGGTTATCAATCTAACCTATCCTAGGGATTTTATAGCCCAATCCTACCCTAAACTTAACCCTAATATCAATCATGCTAGTGATTTATCCTTTTTATTATATTTTTATTATTTTATGGCCTTTCTAAGGCAATAAAAGAATTACTACAATCTAGAAGGTAAAATTATTAACTAATTCTTATCTACTAGCTATTAAGTGAAGAAAATAAACTAAGAGGCTTTCATAAAAACCTTGTTAAAATATGTTGAATTCGTGTTGAACTAAGATAATAGAGTATTAATTGAAAAATTATTTTTAGTCATAGTTTTACTATATAATCGTATCACAATACGACAGTGGCTAAGGTGGTATATTATATATGATTATATAAAGTTCTTCATTTTGCTTAGACAAGGTCTATGTCTTCACTCTCAATGCTTCAAGAGCATTTATAACTAAATTTCATTTGGCTTCTTTGAGATCTATTGTATTAAACTATTCATTTTATGCCATAAAAATGAAATAAGACAAAATAAATTTAAAAAATCAAGAACAATATTGGTTTAAAAGAGGATAATTTGCAACACCTAGAGCGTTATAATACTTCCAAGAAGAGGGGTAATATGCTCTCTATCTAGAAAGACCAAGCTTCAATATTATGTTATATCAATCTCAACAAAGTATTATAGATAAGATCAAAGAACTACACAAAATTATAAAATTCATAAGTCTTATTATTAAGCAATGCAATACAAGAACAAAAATAAGACTAGAAGGTCCAAACTATGCCACAAGACATGTGTTATTAAGATTGAGGAGCCTCTCACCCTCAACACCTATAAATACTAGAAATTAGGAAGTTTCAAAATAACTTCTCGTAGAAAGCTTCGCCCTCAAGTCATCCTAAGATGCTTCTTGAGTGGCTTCTTTATTGCTTTGATATGAATCAATCTTAAGAACCATCTAGAATTACTAAAAATCTTTGAAAACCTTTCAGAATCTTCTAAAATCTTTTCTAGATGGATGTTCTTAACACAAAAAGATTTACAAGCCACATTAAAAATTAAAGACTAAACATGATTTCAACCAAACTTCTATTTATACTTATATTTCTAAGATTATTATTTAATTCCTCAAACTTCTAAAAATATCTATTGTAATTATATTAAGATGTTTTTTATTTTGAAAGGATCTTTATATATAGAAGCCTACTTTGAAAGGCCATAGTTTAGAAGCCTCACCAAGATCTCCTATTTGATGAAGAAAAATTTTCTTTTAAAATCCTTGGCCTTAGAATATAGTATAAAGTGAAAAAATACTATGAAATAGATTAAATTATTATTTTATTACAAGTCTAAGTATGTCACCTCATAATTTGATTTTGACAATTATGAGAAGTATGAAACGTTGATTATTTATATTTAATAGTTATTTTTAGTAATTTTGATACAACTTTTAAAAAAATTCTAAAATCCACCTCTTGAGATGGATCCAACAATTTTTTTTTGGTATACAACATTATTTATGCTATGTAAAAATATATATATATATTCTACTTCATCTTTCTTTTTAGCGCCACTATTATTGAGCTAATTTTTCTTAGATTAAAGCCAACTAAAGGAGGCTTATCAATCTCAACCCATCAAAGATTTAAAAGTTGTGGCCTAATTACAAAGACCCCTAATATCCTACCACAAATTGTGGCCTAATTATAAGGCCCTAATCTTCTCTTCCAATTAAAAGTAGATAGGTGTTTCCCACCATCTTTCTGAAAACTAATATCTCATTTGCATTGTGAGTTCTTCATAATAATCAGATGTAAATAACAGGAATACAGTATCAGAGCTGAAAGATTGTGTACTACTTCATGTGATGTGTTGTCCGTAAATGCAAACCAGCTGGAGATTGTGGGGGCCAAGGCTTGGGTGGTATAGATTTATGCGACGAGCATTTGCTACAGAACCCAACGATGAAGTTTTTTTATCCAATTAGTATGTTCAATTCTATTACCACAATCTTCCGTGCAACGAAGTGGTACACCCACACTATCATTTTCTTTACAGTGGAAGGGCCCTGAATTAGCCAAGTGTAGGCAAAGCTAAAAGGAAATTAGATGAACTGCAGAGATCCTGATCCACTTCAGGCCGTGGCATGTCTGGGCCCCTCCCACATGGCCTCCATCCTCCTTGCATGGCCTGCATGGCCTCACACTTGACACCTTTGCTCACCACTTCACAAAGCCAGATTGAGGGCCGTATCCCGACTTGCCATATCTTTCCCTTGCCTCGGCATCACTTAGAGTACCAGTCTTCACATTGTTTTTGTCAAGTGCAGATCTCAAGGTCACCTCGTGCACTTCAAAGAGGGGTCTTTGTTCATTGGGGTTGATTGTGGGAGGCACACAAACACTGAGTGATCGCACTCAGCTCCAGCTGCGGTGAGTTGGTGAATTGTTCGCTCTGTTTTTGAAGGGTTGAGCCTGCTGAAAATATAATCGTTGCTCCTGATTTTGGTGTTGGTGGGATGTTGTTTGGGGTCTCCTCTCTACTATGTTGCTGTGGCTCGTTAAGTATTTCTGTGACATCTGATGTGGAGAGTCAAATAGGGTTTTGGTGGGTGAATTGATTGTTGTGAGCTAGTGAAGGAAGAGGGTGGATAGTAAAGAATAGCTGCCCTTAATTCTCCTGTCATCTGCATGAGGAGGATCATGTCCTTGTTCCTTGAGCTGCAGTGTAGAGTGGCAGCATTGAGATCATTGCAATCTTACACAGTTCCAGTTAATGTGGGCAACGAAGTGAATGCAGTAAGCTGCAGCAATACTTCTGTTTTCCTTGTGGTCACCATTCCCGAATTGGCAATATATTTACATTAGATGCTTCAAAATATGGCTGTATTTTAGTGACGATGTCTGAGGATTTGGGGTTTAATATTTTCCATGTCTGCGAAAGTCGAGTAGGGGGTTATCCTTTGGCTCGCTCAAGCAGGCGGCCTTTTCATAATCTTCCAAGCATTGCATTGTAGGAGGTGGTTCGATGTGTATAGGAATTTTTAAGCTGTAGAGAATCTAGGGTTCAGAAACCAACAGATTAGTTCATGCTGTGTGCAGTCGTTGTTTTTTGTTGCAATTTCCAAGACAAGTTTAAGAAAATCTCTAGAAAAATAGGACCAGAACTTTACTGCATTTGCAGCTAGTGATACAGATCTCAAGGATGCCCTTGATAAGTCTTGATTGAATAACACCCTGCCTTGCACATTTATCGAGGATATCCTTACTCGAAGGATCTCACTTTAGGGCTTGGTGAGTGTCTTAAACAACATACTATTGGTTGCTTTGAATAATTTTAAGTCTTTGCAATGGTTTCACAGAAATCTGATGTTTGTGATATTTCCTGGAGTGCAGTGGTGGAGGAAGCGTTCTGGACTGCAGATTAAGACAACAGGATTTGCGCAATTAAATGTGCTCCACTTTTCTGGCAAATCAGTGCGGCGGGTTGTTGACTCCACATTTTAAATTGCATAAACATTTGTTTGAAGTAAGCCCTGAAATCTCGAGCACACTATGAGTTGAAGGTGTTTCCTTCAGCATCCGCGGTGTGCAAGATTGTGGACCCGTCTTATCATTGGCTTTAGTATCACCAAAATTTCCTTGTATGCTTCTCTGCAAATTGTATTCAGTAATTTTGGTATGCTTCATGCTTTCAGGTGAAGAAAAAGAAGAACCCAATATACATAGGAGACGCAAAAGTGGTGACTGCAGACCTTCTTGTAGGAAATGGTGCGGTGTACAATGCAAACAAAATGTTAGAAAGCGGTGATTCTGAGCGTAATACTGAAGATGACTCTAAGCGTGATTCAAAAAACGATTCCAAACCTGGTTCTAAGCCTAGTTCTCAAGCTGCACGTGGAGCAAACGCGGTTTCCATCGATGCTGACGCAGTTCAAGCTGCTAGTAAACTTATTGATGCAGAATTTTTAGATAAATCTAAGGTGCAGCCATTCTTCCTGCGTTCCGTTTCATGTTATCAAGCCTCAGAAGTACCTTGAATTGCGCAAGATGTATCTGAATATGCTAAAATTTCAAATTTTATACTATAGAATTCACGTTTTTTTTTTTTTTTTTTTTTTTTTTTCCTTAAATTTATAGCAATGAAGTTTTGGGTAGAAAGTCATCAAATTTAGCCACAAATGGGTACTCTGGCTACGTATGTTACAAAGTAAATGCATGTGTTTCATTCAATCGTCGCACATGATACCTATGTAACTTGAGCTTTGCTTAGTAAATATTTTGTAAATATTGTATCGTACACAATTTTTGACTGCCTATTTTACTGTGGAAGACTTTCCACGATTCTGAATTTTTTTCACCTTTGCAGCATGAAGAGATTGCGGAGGGCATTGCAACGTGGAATATTCCAGGCTTTCAAGGAAATAGGGACTTAGTAGCGTACCCTGATGGGGGCCTATACAATCCTGTGGCTCTCACATTTGATCCTAGTTTTAATACACAAGATTTTAGCAAACCAATTGTGCACTTCACATACCCAGTTCTCGATGACGTGAAGCGTCCTGCGAGCGATGACGATCTTGCTTTTATGACGGTAAGATCTCCCACACTTGACTTTGAAATAGGTAAACATCATTAGTTTGTAGAATCACAATCTTTGTTTGATCCATAAATTCTTGAACCAGCCATATTCCGTGCCTTGAACATTTGTTAAATCTCTAATTTGCCTGCCAGGTCTTACAACTGGGTTCATTGTTGAGGTCCAAGCAAGTGACTTCGGTGGAGCTGGTGAAATTGTACACAGGACGCCTCAAAAGGTAAAGTCCATTTGTTTCTTAACGTTCCTCAATCTTGGTTTGACGTTAACCCAGTGGCACCACATTGAACAGCTTAGAGACTATCTGTACCACAATACGCTGTTGCATTTAACTACCTAGGTGGTGCATGAAGGGTAATTAACTCCATTCCTTTGTTGTATACAGGGAGGATCACGTGTTGCAAGCAGTAGTTACATATACTGAGGAGCTTGCTCTAGAACAGGCTACTGCTGCTGATAAATTACTTTCGCAAGGAACATACTTAGGTCAGTTGTCCTTCTACACTTTCCATCCACAATTCATATCTATTTTTATCGTCGTTGAAATTATAATGGCAACTCCAATGTTTTTAATTTGACATTTCTTTGCAGGACCATTGCATGGAATACCATACGGCTTGAAAGACATTTTTGCAGTTCCGGGTTATAAAACCACCTGGGGTTCACAATCCTACAAGGACCAAGTCATAAACAAAGAGTCCAACGTGTACAAAAAGTAAACTAAAACCTTTCCTCATCCTTTCATTTGATATTGGTGTGCTCAGCAACTGTGAAGGTTTGAGGTATCCTTGAAAGGACGATGTGGCAAGCAGGCTCAAAAGGTGAATAAAAAGATTTCAAACTTCTTATCAGAATGTTGACTACACACCTGATACGAGTTTCACTTTCAGATTAAAGGAGGCGGGAGCAGTTCTAATAGCCAAGCTAGCTCCAGGGTCATTAGCTTATGATGATATTTGGTTTGGAGGCCAAACCAAGAATCCCTGGAACATCGAGGAAGGTTCTACAGGCTCCTCTGCTGGTCCTGCCAGCAGTACATGTGCAGGTAAGCTTATGTGAACTCATTTTCAACTATATTCTCTCTATCGCTGGAGTGAGAATATCTATCGAGAGTATTTCAAGTTAAGGATACGTATATCTTTCCTTTATTCGTGTTGTATCTCGTTGTTGCAGGAAATGTCCCATTTGCAATTGGGACTGAGACATCAGGATCAATTACGTTTCCAGCTGCACGCGTGGGTGTAACAGCCTTCCGTCCTACTTTTGGGATGGTTGGAAGATCCTGGAGTATGAGTTTATCGGAGAGTTTGGTAGGTTACGTGTTATGTGTGTGCTTAAATTCTTTCAGTTCATGAAATTGTTCAGCTGATTGGCATTATTTAATTTTTAAACTAATAATTTTATGAATTTTGTCAGATTCCTTGGCACGATTCTTTCATTGTCTTTGATGGATATCTGGCAAACAATCACTGCTTTAGCTAGATTTGACCAAAACAAATCCTCATTATGTTCTGAAGAATTTGGAACTTTTTGATTTGGCAGGACAAAATTGGCCCTTTTGCCCGCTCTGCAGCTGATTGTGCTGTAATAACAGACATCATTAGAGGCAAGGATCCAGAAGATTGGTCATCGAAGAATATTCACTTAGAAGATCCATTCTTGATGGACGTGACCAAATTAACAGTGGGATACTTACCAGACGCAGATATGGAGGTAAATTTTGAATCTCTTCTGCAGCTCATAGAAAAAAATGCAGTTCATTGGTATATTTTATTACAACTCAGTTATCTAACACAAAATATTATGACGAGGGCTTCTCTTTAGAACTTACACATAAGTGTAATAGATACTCGTGTTGGTGATGTAAGCCTCTGGAGACAGTCATACTCGCTCTTGCTGAACAAGATAGCCTCATCAATTGTCTGTCTGGGGTCATAAAAAATAGAGCAATTATGAGAGGCTTAACAGAGTGTGGACTAGTGATTGTGAAGGTGGTTAAGGTTCTAGAAAAGAAAGGGGTGAAGATGAAACCCTTTGAACTGAAATATTCTTTATCTACGGTACAATTCACGCTGAAAATTACGATGGAAGTAGACGTTTTGGTACACTTCGACCATTGGCAGCGGACAGGCTTGGATGAAGTCTATGAAGACCAGAATGCGTGGCCTGTTGTAGTCCGACGTGCTCGGCTCATCTCGGCGGTAGATTACTTGCAGGTACTTCAGATTCGAACATGTTAGTGATATTAGATGCCTGTAATTGTATTTTCAGCTTGAACTAATTTTTGAGGAGATTGTCTCTTCAATAAAAATGCAACCAATAAGACCGATTGTCATGAATTAATGTCGAGTAATTATTCTTGATCAGGCGCAAAGAGCACGTGGGAAGCTGGCACAAGAAATTAAGGACTTGATGGAGAAGCAGAAAGTGGATGCGTTTTTGGGGGATGTAACAGATTGGGAGAAGATTTGTGCTGGTAACCTTGTGGGCATGCCTGCCATAGTGATCCCTACAGGTCTGAAGGACGCAGCAAATTCTCCTGCCGGTTGTATTCCGTGGCGGACAGCCATCACTACCGGCATATACGCAGCTCCATATCATGATGCTAAGGTCTGCTTGAACGCTTTCTCTTTGCTTTTACATGTAATTCTTTTTATTTCTGTTGATGTTTGGTTGTTCATTTGCCAAAAGTTTGAGTAAAAGTACGGCAATTTTATCGATTACTTGGTTTTGGATTGTGATCTGAATTAATGACCAAGTAAAATGCGGGTTGAAGCAACCCTCACATATTACTCTTCTAGACTCAGTTTACCTTATAATTGCAAAGGACTAAATATCCTACCATTCACATTATTTGGTGGGTTTAGAGAGGCTTATAATCATGTGCAAGTCTGCCTTAACTTATTATTTTATCAGTTGTCTGCTACAACCCTGGTATCCATTCCTCCTTTTTGCAATGAATCAATTCTACATTCATTATGTGCTTTCCTTGCAGGTTCTGGCGTTAGCAATGGCTTACCAGTCCGAAACGAATCATCATCTTCAACGTCCTCCTGTACATAATATTGATCCTGCTGATCATGCACTTTCTTCAACCCACAATGACTAGGCTACTGTAAGGATTTTGGATCTGGATGTTTCCTTATTCAATCACTAAACTATGGTGCTATAATATCAAGAAGAATTTCCAGGCCTATGCTTAGATTGCAACCTCATAAGTTCAAAGAAAGTGAACTTATTGTGGATGAGCCTAGTAAACAGATTTGAACCTTTGAATTAACCATGGAAAATACTCTATTATATAGAATCTATTTTTTATTTTTTATTTTATTATTTTATTATTTTATTTTTATTTAAATAAATTATAACATAAACTTTTTTTTTATTGTTTAGTACAAATAGAATAATATTATGTCATAGCACTAAATAGGTGTTTGCATTTTAGTTTTTAAATAAAGTATTGTTTAAATCTCACTTATGTTTGGTCCAATCTATAATATTTGATTTCTACATTGTTTAAATAAATATTTTTTTGAAGACCAATTGAATTACGAATGCTTAAAATTTTAAATCAAATTTTTATATATCATTAATGAAGATCATAATTTTTATATTTTTCTATGAATTTTCATAATTTTTTTCATCTAATCTAAAAAAAAATAATCTATATGTTATATCCACTTATAATATATATAAAAAAAAAATTATAATTATTTTTATAATATAATATATAATTTTTTTAATTTGATAAAATTTGATAAATTTTTTGGAATTTTTAATTTTTAAAAAATATTCATAATAGAACAAAATATATTTTCGGGTTACTCAAAATCACTTGAAGATGGTATAATATTAAAACTAGAATGGCTATTGCCAAAGACAAGAAGATTAGAGATTCTTGAAATAGGATTAAGAACAAGAAAAGCGTTGACAACAGTGAAGAAGGCTTCACTCTTGTCTCTATATATATTATCTATCTAAGAATTATGTAGTGGTGTTCTATAGGACCTCCAATATATGTCTAACTTATAAGACATATGTCTAACTTGTAAGACATATGTCAAACTTATAAGACAAGTTTCTTACATGTGCGCCACGTATTTAGTTTATTCCACAAGCTATCAACATGTGCGACACGTGGCTAGCTTGTTCCATAAACTACCAATATGTATGGCACATGGCTAATTTGTTACTCAAGTTTTTAGCCTACCAATCACCTATAGACATGTGTAAAAGTGAATCTACATCTATGAAGTTTCTAAGAAGCTTCTCTATAAGATAATATCAAATTAATCTACTTCTATCTATTTTTACTTATTTATATTATTTAGATAATTATTGGAATAAATCTTAACCATAACATTACTTCCTTTTCTAGAAATGAGTTCCACAAAGAGCGGTGATTATGTGTTGAGGAAGTCCAAGATGCACCAAATTATATTTGTCACATACTTTGATCTTTGCTCCCTTTGAAGGTAGTTGATAGGTCCTCTCAGCCATCAATAGTGTCCCATACTAGGACAAGAGGATCACCTTATTATTTGATCATTGTTGAGACCTTTATAACTTTCTTAAAAAAAAACATTTGGAACACCATCAAGATTAGTTCTTATTTCTAATAGTATCACCAAACACTGGGAGTCTCTTCTAAGGTTGTGATACCAAACACGTTGTATCCCACCATTAATCCGAGGAAGAACTTGTTGTTCTTGAAGATCTTCACCTTTATTTTATTGTCTTAAAGGTTGTGATAGCCGTAATATCTTGTCTAATAAATCAACAAAGAATGATTCTTAAACTGAATTTGTAGGTTGTTGATTCTCCATTTCTTTTGACATGAACAAATTCAAAGAAATAGCACATAATGATATAAGATAGAATGAGACCTCTTTTTAACTTGCTTGGCTTTATAGCAAGGATTTTTTTAATTATTCATCGTGATTTTGATAAATATTGTCGATAAAATATATTGACTTTTGCTGATGTATTTACTAGATTCTTAGATGGTTTCCATGTGCGTTCACTAATATCATATCCGTGCCAATGTATAAGATATTCCAACCGATTTTGATGTTGTCTCAAATCTAAAATATCTTCTATGTCGAATTTTTCATTGTTATCCACTTCTGTAGGATGCGGTGGCATTTGTCTTCTTTCTTGTATTTCTATTATCTTGTATTGCTCAAACAATGATATGTAGAATCTATAATAGATCTTCATAGATTTTGGTAGATGTAATCGATACGCAATTGGATTAATTTGTTCACAAATTAAAAATGGTCCAAGCCTACAATAATCCAGCTTGTCCTAAGAACGATTAGTCTTAATATTATGACAAAGTAATTATATCTTATTGACCACATAGAATTGAGGTTGTTCCTTATGATAGACATCTCCATTAGTCTTTTGTCATTCTTGAGTTTTTTTTAATTGTGCTTTCATTGTTATATGTAACTCTGACAATCGATTTGTCAAATCTTCTATCGTAGGATTATGAGCCTTTGAAAAGTTAAAAGTATTAAGTCATGGATGATAACCATAATTTGCAAAGAATGAAATTTATTGAATAGACAAATTTACCAAATTATAATAAACAAACTCTGCCAATGGCAAAAGAGTTGTCTAATCATTTTGATAATAGTTGATGGTACATCTCAAATATTGCTCCAAAACTTGATTTATCCATTTTGTTTGTCTATTACTTTGAGGGTAGAAAATTGAAGATAGTTTTATATCCACTTCTAATATTTTAAAAAAGATCTTTTAAAATCTTCATATGAATTGTGTCCCTCTATTTGATATAATATCTTTTGATAATCCATGATACCAATAGATATTATCAAGGAAGAGTTTAACTATTTTTTTACTTGTGATAGATTTTATATACGATACAAAATGGATTATCTTAATGAAATGATCTATAATCACAAATATAATATTATATGAACTTGAATTTGAAAGATCCATCATAAAATCCATAGAAATAGAAAATCAAGGTTGTTCTAATATAAATAATGGTTGAAGAAGTCCATAAGGTCGATGACGAGGAGTTTTTGATCTTGAACAAAGGTTGTGTGACTATACAAACTCTTTAACAACCTTTCACATTTGAGACCACCAAAAATCTTTTCATATTAGCTCCAAAATTTTATTATACCTAAAATGTCCTACTGCAAGGAAGTTATAATGAGCTTCAAGAGTATGTAGTCATATTTCACCTTCTGGAATATGTAGACATCCTTTGAAATAGAGTAGATTATTTTTAAACTTAAACTTAGAAGCATCATAAAACTTAGATGAATTATTCTTAATCTCATGAACAAGAAGGTCTGAAGACATATTTGACTTGACTTCTTTGACAAAAGTTGAATCAACAATCAATATTGATTTCATTATTTGAAGATGAAATTATTCTAGTTTTAAGAGGATTGTTCTTTATTGATTAAAAGCTAAATTTTTTTCTTTTGATGTAAGATAAGAACGTCTAGAAAGGATATTGGACAGACCTCATTGTTTTCTTACTTGATAAGTGATAATGAACTCTTTGAATACTTTCCTAGATTTGCCAAAAAATCTCGTCTTCTTTTTTTCTGAGCTCATCAAAGAAGTCATAGCCAAGGTCTTCAAAGTCCAAGTCAAAAATTAATAGTTTAAAGTTATAAAAACTCCAAATCTAATCCTCTAAGTCAGCACTATTAATCGCACTCGATTATTGATATCCAAACCTCTATTTATCCTTGGTAAAATCCTAAATTCAATCTCAAAGTCAAAACTCCTTATATCTACAAATATAACCTTGAATCTACTAAAATCTAAGATTGGAAAAAAGATAAAAGAAATTAAAGAAGTTTTCAAGGCTAAATCAAAGTTAAAGTTAAGATTAAAATTAAAATAAAATTTTAGCCAAAGAAAAAGAAAGAAAGTGAGAAATTTTTTCCAAACTATATTAAAACTTAGATTGGTAAGAAGAAAGAAAAAATTTAATAAAATTTTAAAGAAAAGATAGTTTAATTAGGTTTTTATATATGGATATATTTACTTCACGACACTGTATATACAATGATTGGATTAAAAGTGCCTTCTAGATAATGACACTATTCTTGAAAAGAACCCACAATTGCAAGAAGTTCTTTATCAAGGATTTTATAGTTGATTTTTGTTGAAAATTTTCTGGAATGAAAAGTTATTGGATGGAGTTTGTCTATTCCTATTTGTGACAATATTGCACCTAAAGCAAAGTTTGATACATCTGTTTCGATAAAAAAATACCTTAGAAAAGTCAATACAATACAAAATTGGTACAAAAGTAAAAATTGTCTTCAAAGCTTCAAACAATTCTTCTACTTCTTTATTCCACTTGACTTTGTCCTTACAAATTAAGTATATTAATAGAACTATAACTTGAAAAAAATCCTTGATAAAGATTCAATAGTAATTAATAAATTCCAAAAAGTATTGTATATTTTTTATTATTCTTAGAATCTTCCAATCCATGATTATTTGAACTTTTTTAGGATCCATCTTGAAATCATCATTTGAAATGATGTATCCTAAAAAGTCAATTTAAGTAGTATAAAATATATACTTTTTCATCTTGACATATAGCTCTATATTTCTAAATTTTTATAATACATAACAAACATGAAATTTATATTCTTCTGTATTTTTAGAGTAGATCAAAATATCGTCTAAATAATAGACAAAAAAATCATCAAGAAATTTATGAAAAATATCATTCATAAGATGTTGAAAAGCAGGTGGTACATTTGTAAGTTCAAAAGATATGACATTATATTTAAAATGCCCATACCTACTTTGAAATATAATCTTCTATTTATTATTTTTTTTAATACAAACCAAGTTGTATGTTCCTCGTAGGTCTATTTTTGTGTAGATCTTTGCTTGATTGAGTTGATCAAGAAGTCTTGAAATCAAAGATAAAGAATACATATTCTTCATGGTAATCTTGTTAAGTCCTCAATAATCTACGTACATCTGCAGCAATTTATCTTTTTTCTTCACAAATAAGATAGAAGTTCTTATTGGAAACTTTGAATGGCATATGAAGTTCTTAGTCAAATTCTTGTCAATATATTCCTTTAATGCAACCAACTCGTTTGGTGATAAATTATAGATTGATCCAAATGGTGGTTGAGCTCTCTCTTGCAGATCAATTGAATAATCATAAGATCGATGCTTTGGAAGAATATTTGTATTTTTTTTTAAAAAAACATCTTGAAAATCTTGATATTAGCTATGAATACCACTTGTAGTCTTTTTAGCATCCAAAATGGATATAGCATATATAACAAAAGATGATCTTTCTTTTGCCGCATATATGAAAGCTTTTGCACCTATTAATAAGGATTTGGATATACTAGAATTATGTATGTCTATTTGACTAGCGGATATTTGGATTAAATTATAAAAAAAGTCAAGGTTTTGATAAGTTCAATCTATTTGAGGATTATACTTTTTTAATCATGATAATCCTAAAATAATTGGATTGGAAGAAGATCTAATTATATTAAATTTTACTACACTATTATGTCCCTTAGTTGTTATATCTAAACGAATAGTTTCATAGGTAATATTTCCAAAAGACAATAAATGATCATCTATGACTTCTATGTATATGGATTTAGTTTTCTTAATTAGAAATATTTTTTGTTTTTTTACAAAGTCTTCGTCTATGAAACAAACTGAGACTCCTAGATCTAATAAAGCAAGGACTTTGTGATTTTTAGGTGCTACATATGATTCCACTTGCACGGTCCCTATTGTAGGTAGAGAAGCTCATTTTTTGACATATTATATTCTTTAGCAACCATACTATTCATTTTGTGATTGTATTACTTCTTTGGATAATATTAAGTAGTGTGCTTTGTTTCTCCATAATACAAGTACAACCCCTCTTGATAACGTTGAATCTTTTTCTATTTGGTGAGAAGTTTAAAACATACTACATCAATTTGCATTAGATTTGATTTAGTCAGATAAGTTTCTGAAAACTTAGGAATTGCTATCATAAATTGATTTGATCTTCTTCAACCGAATCTATGTTCTTAATGCCTTTTAAATAAACGATTGTCATATGCAATGGCTTGAATAATAAATTGTTCCAATGAGTCTGCTTTTGGTATTGTTAGTAACAAGTCTTTAGCATTATCTTTCAAACTATAACAAAAATGATTGATAAGGGCCTTATCGTTCCACTCCACATCGCAAGCAAGATTTTGAAATTTTGCAATATATATTGTGGCTCATCGTGATCCATGTCGCAAAGATAAGAGCTTAGTCTCTGCTACCTTCTTTTGATTACTTTCTCCAAATGTGGCCGTAAACACTTAGAGAAATGAATTCAAATCATAAAAAAGTCATGAATCTACTTCTATCAAAGATGCAAATCGAAAAAGAGTACTTCTAAATAAAAGTGTGTCTATGAATCCAACTTGAGTAAATCCATTAGGGTATTAGAAAGAATGCAACCTTTGATATAGCCTGATTTGTTGTAGAAATCTTTAAAATTTTGATTTTGTTCCATCAAACTTCTCAAGCATACTAATCTTTGCCTCCTTCATGCTAGTAGAAGCAAGGCTTCTTAGATTTGCTTGCCAGGTGGATTTACTTACTTTCCTCAACTATACAACTTCTTAGTGTAGGCTCTGGACTTCTTTTATGGGTATAAGAATAATGCCTCTGTGATTGGTATTAGTGATTTGTGAAATTTCTACCTTAAGAGTATTGACAAGTTCTTGAAGATTTGTAATAGTTACAAATCTATTCTTGCTTGTGCTAAGTGTAGCATCCATAATCTTTCCTTCCATCTTAATAATTATACAATTCAAATTAGAGGAGGATAATCTGCAATCTCTAATATCAAATAAAAAAATTTCTACAAAAAGGTGTGATTCACTCTATTTTTTCAAAAAATCAAGATTAAAAAATAAATAATTTTAGTTTAAAGGTGGATAATTTGCAACCGTCAAATACAATAGTAGAAGTGGAATAATCTACTCACTTCTTAAATACAAAACAAGAACAATGAATCTTTACTCTTGTCAAACTATCAAGGACAAAGACATGAATCATAAAAGAAAAAAATATATTCTTGTGTTACTCAAAATCACTTGAAAATGATATAGTATTAAAACTAGAATGACTATTATCAAAAACAAGAAGACTAGAGACTCTTAAAACAAGACTAGGAATAAGAAAGGCATTGACAAGATTGAAGAAGGCTTCACTCTTGTCTCTATATATACTATCTATCTAAAAACTATGTGGCGGAGTTCTATAGGACCTCCAACACCTGTTTAACTTGTAAGACACATGTGAAACTTGCAAAACAAGTTTCTAACATATGTGCCATGTACTTACCTTGTTCCACAAGCTACCAACATGTGCTATATGTGGCTAGCTTGTTGGCCAAGTTTTTAGCCTACCAATCACCTATAGACATGTATAAAAGTGAATCCGCATCTATGAAGCTTTTAGGAAGCTATCCTATAAGATATTATCAAATTAATCTACTTCTACCTACTTCTATTTATTTATATTAACTAGATAATTATTCGAGTAAATCTTGATCGTGACAATATCACATAAATTGTTATACATATTTGAACCTCTTAATTTTGAAACTTTTAAAAGATAAATAAGTCAAGTGCATATATAATTTAAGATGATCAATTTATATATTATAGATAAATTGTTGGTTATAATTTATAAAAATTATCACAAAGTAAATTTCTAAATTATTATAAATTGATATATAAAAATTGAAGAAACTTTATTTTTTAAACTTATTTATTATATATGAATATTGCTAGTAATATATAATATACATGTATGTATTACCAATATTTTTTTAATCTTTATAACTAATTCTTTATTTGATATAAAATATAAAATATAAAAAAAAAAAAAAAAAAAAAAAAATTATATTATAAAATTATATTGATTAATATTTTATATTTAATATTAATAACTATTAATTTTTAATATTTTATTTTATTTTAATATTTTTTTTAAAAATAAATTATTAATAAATAATAATAACGCTAATCTACTAGAAATATTACAAGTATGTACAAGATGAATGATATGTAATACTATTAATTTATAAATTAAAGCTATAATGTGTAATATAAAATAAAATAAAAATGAATCAAAGTAAATACTACAATTTATGAGATAATGTTATAGAAGAAAAAAATTTAAAAAGTATCGCAACTAATTTACTTTGTTACTATATCAACACCTTATTAGAAAATATATATATATATATATATATATATATGTTTAAAATATTTATCGAAATGAAAAAACCAAGGTTCTACATATCCTTGAGTAACTTATTTTTAACACATCTTTTTAAAGATTTTGTATCCATACTTAAAAGCCATGCATCTTCTAATGCAATCAAAACCTTTTCTTTATCTATTGAACAACTTGTTTTTATGCTTGAGGGCAACCAAATTGCAAATCCTCTAAATAACGGCCACAACTATCCAATAAGAATAGTTTCACTTGCTGGGAGTTGGTGCCCAAATATGTAAACTATCAAAGCTTAGGTGAAAATCAAGTTTGTGAAGACATTTCAATTTAAATAAGCTTAAGGTATTTACTTTTCACCTTTAGCGGACAGTGTCTGCATATTTGTGGCGCCTCGACTTACGTAGAACTCAACTTGTTCATGATTTGAGACGGGAGGGCAGTTTATGTGCTGTCGCTTACAAACATGAGATGATGAAGGTCAATCCTCCCACCCATGCCTTTCAAATTCGATTGCAAAGCGCTCCATGTCACCATTCTATAGCAATCACTCTCTTCTGATCGATGTCACGTGGTCTGCTACAGATCGTTTCACTGTCTGCTTAGTTGAACCTAATCAGGTTCAAAACCACCTATTAGTACAGGAGGGTGTTGTCAGCTGTTAACTTCACAGATATTTTAGGCATCTAAACATTACCATACAAATCCTTCATTTGATGGATCGTTACCTGTATCCAGCACATACAGTTATCCCTGCAATACAAATGACAGGTCTTACTTCAGCAATGTAGAATCGCTTTAAAATGAGACCACACCCAAAGAGGGAAGCACGGAGAAAAAGACGGTTGATACTCAGGTCTGCCCTTAGATCTAACGTCGTTCGGAAAGCAGGGATATTACATTGATGAGAGTAGTGGGACATATTCCTGAGGCCATCCGAAGGCGCACTCTATTGGGAACCATTGTTGCAGACAACCGGGATGAGAGGGCCTCCATGCTTGGCATCACCTGAGATGGGACCCCTCGCTAGATTGACCGGCTCCTTCACGACTCTATAAGTCACACAATACAGAACTGTAACGAATTCCCAGATAGTGATCTGCCAGAAAAATTCCACATACCGATTAAAACATTTCCTCATCGCCACCTACTTTAGGAATTGGATGAAGCTACGCAGTGGCTCGTGAAATGCTTTAGATGTATTGTTTCTGATCTAATCTATTTGCAGAAGCCATCAGAAAGTCTGGCTCACCTTGTAGACTGCAATCACAAGAGAGATGAAGCTTTTCTAACACGTCTGCTTCTGCGCTATTTTCGTGGTTACTTGCTTAATTTACGAAGAATTATTCGCATATCTGGTTGTGTAGTTCTCTCAGGGTGAACAATTTGGGGTCAGAGATTCCCAGTACAAAAGCCAACCTTGTCAAGCTGCTTACGTGTGAGTCGTACTCTAATTTGTTCTTCCTCGTATTTTGGACTAATTTTATCTCATGTACTATAAAGTTATAGTTCCACAAATTCCGTAGCTCAAGTTTTTTAAATTCGATGACATTACCTGCTCACTCCATACACGTATTCACGGTGATGTCAAAGGAATTTGCACCGTGGCAATTTGCGGGGCGGGATCCTGTCGGGAATGAGAAAACTTACTCACCTGCTCATCCATTTACCTAGTATTGGTGTCCGATGATTTTGGTCGATCTCTTCACACAGAATTCCAGTGTTCTCAACGGATCCATGTGGTGCTTCACCATCATTTCTTCTTAAATTATTAAATAGATTCATGCACGAGACCACTAACACCGAAATATGAATATGAGAAGGTTCAATCACCGCAAGAGTCTGAATTTCAATATTTTTTTTTCAGTCACGCAGAACACGTTGGGATCGATTCCCTCGTATGTTTTCGCTGAATTTCTCTAGCGTGTCAACGATGGATGATCTGTTATACAGATATCGGATGGCTGCATGTCGATGCACTAAGTGAACATATTTTTCGACTCAATTCGAAACATGACGCAATTGAACGATCTGAAATTCGTGCCTTGTTGAATTTTTCTCTTCGCAGGACTGATCGAGCAGAGGAAAGGTTGATATGGACCAGATCATATCTCTGGTTTCTGTAGACTTACCCCTAACAACGTTCGTTCTAAATTGAATTACTTCAACTAATTTTTCTACCTTGAGCGCGTGCTGTGTGCTCTCTAACCTTTACTCACTAGTTTGAATCATTCTGACATTTCTCAGTTCAATTGTGCCTCACCGGTGCCAAGCAGTAGACTATGTACAAATTATCTTTTCTGGAGATGCTCCGCCGTGGTTATGAACTGCTTCTAACCTCTAATAACTGAGAGATATGTTCACCTTGTTTCCTACCTCGCTTTTGAGTGTTGAAGATGTGACCTGGTGCGCAAGTAACATGAATTCGTACCGTAACCTTCACTTCACATGTCGTTAACAAATGGGCCCCCGAAGTCGTGAGGACTTGGTCCCAGATAAACATACTGTCGCTGGCGAATTCCGAATGATCAAGGAAGACATCTGATGTTTGGGTTAACTGTGTAACAATAAATTCACTTGCGCAGGAAACATTTGTTCTCTGAAATTAAGAATAACAATGTAAAAACATTAACACGCTTCTGATGTTTATTGCTTTCGATATGGTTCCAGCAGTTTTAAAAAAAATCACTGGAAAAGAGGGTCGACAGTTATTTGGCCGTCTCCAGCAACTAAGGCTAATCAGCACCAATCTGTTGTGATACAGGTCATTTAATATTGAAGCATCCTGTTGCCATCACTAGCGCAGCGGTTGGTGCAGTTGCGGGTGTACTGATGGTTGTTGGTGTCCTACTTAATATCTAGTGTAAAAGCAAGCAAGGTTGCGACAACCTTTTGGGCAGCTTCGATGCAGACTTAGCAGAAAGTGTGTGCCAATGCTCATCTCGAACCGCTGAAAATCCTTTGAAGTTGTATTACAATCCCTGATTCTTAAACATTGAGTTTTGCACCATCTACGTTTTTGCCGAGGCTGTTAAATTCTACAGCTAGATTCAACTTTTCGATGTTTTCGATGGTTTGATCAAGTACATGAAATCGGGGTAGGTTGATTTGTCGAGGTGTTTGTTGAGAATTTCGAAGATGATCGTACATTGGCGATCAGGCGCGCTTCACGAACTGTCTCAAGCAGCCAAGGTCTAGCAGGGTTTTCGAAAGAAGGTGATACCGCTTAGCTTCGGCCGTACATATCATTTCTGGGAATTTGTTTCTATTGTGCTGTCTTCTGCTTGGAGCTGTTCATAGTAACTTGCCCATCCTAGACAGCGTTTTCATGTTTGTAGATTGGTTTTGAGTAATTCTTCTCTTCTTGCTTCCTCAGTAAGAATTTGGGTTTCATATTCACAATTAGGGACTTTGTTGATTGATTCTCAAGTTGTATGCAACGGCAGATGTGGTTAATCCAAGTGCTCTTGCTTAGTCGTCGCCACCACAAGAATCCCGTTCACTTGGAGGGCTTTTGCGACGAACCTGGAATGCAGGTCGTATGCCTTTCGTTCAGCAAAAGACTGACGCCACTGGACACATGTGCTTTGTAGATCTTCGCGTACGAATGCTTGTGAGATAGAAATTCTCCATGCTGATCTTTTCAGTAAGCACAGACGTTTCACTCAAGCATCTGTGTCCATTGGCAATTCTACTTTTGAGATCTATAGAAGCCAGTTGGTTTCTCTTTGAGTCAGAGATTCGAAGTGTAACTTTTTGCTTCGAAACGCGACTAACTAGAATCTAAATCTTATCTATTTTCTAATTATAGGAGATCTGTTCAAGTAAGTACTTGAGCTGGCACTGGAAGTTGGAAATAGCAGTAGACGTTTGCTCAAGGCTTAAATATCTACACTCCTAAACTGTAATTTCTGGTGTGTTTATAGATTGAAAATCTGAAAGAAATTGCAGCGGCTTAAATGAGTCCGATCATTTTCAAGCTATGTTTTTATCCGCATTTTGAATATGTCACAACGGTGTAGAATCCACTAACAATCCGCAGAGATGTTAAACCGAGCAACAGTCTGCTTGATAATCTCTCGCAACAACAGTGGCCAACTTCGGCATCTCCAGAGCCACAAAAGAGTGTGCAATGCATGTCGTGACTCGACGGGCTGGCACTGCAAGGTAACCGACCGATCCAATTGCATCTTCGTAGGTATTTGTTAGGCACCGCATGATAATCAACCGATCCGATTGCATCTTCGTGGACGTTCTTTTGGCACTGCAGGGCAACCGACTGATCCAATTGCATCTTCCTAGACATTCGTCAGGAACTGCAGAGAAACCAACCCATCTGACTGCATCTTCGCCAACATTCGGCAGCACTGCACGGCAACCGACCGATCCGATTCCAATTTCGTGGACATTGTGCTAGCACTGCAGACGCTTATCGTGGACAACGCTGCTGATAACAGTGCTCACTAAAATGCATGCCATTGATGGACAGATGCATCGATCCTCGCTACTTTTCTCAGCCGGCGACTGATGAAAGAGGCATCGACCATGAAAAGGATAATTAAGTTCGATGTAGTGGAATGGGTTCGATCGATCGCGTTGCCACTAGATCTTCGCGGTTTGCCTCCGCAGTGGGCGTTGCCTTATGTTCGGTGAACATCTAGAAGCCAAGCTTGCCAGCGACACGCTAGATCGCAGTTAGCTTGCTTGATTAGCTTTGATTAGGATTTCGATTACGGTTTCCATGACCATTCAGCGTCACAATATCCCACCAGACTGTTATTTGCACATGCATTTCAACATAAAACTCCACTTTGATGCATTCTTTAATGAATACAAAATTTGTTTGTACACCGGCTTGGAGTGGCCATAGCAATCACAAAGTTATATTATATTATATAGGTTACATCATATCTAGTCTTGTCAATAGTATTACATATTTATTTGTTTGTTTTGTTGGTTAGAATGTTTGACTATTAAAATAGAGTTGAAATATATCTTGAAGCATGATTATTTGATTTGCAAGGTATAAGGGACTCTTTACATTTAGAGGAGAAGGTGAGAGGCTATAATTTTTTTTAAATGAGGTAGATTGCATTTTTTTCTACATGATATGATATGAACACTGTTATTTCTTGGAATTTGTGTTAGATCCACCTCAAAAATTTGGTGAAGTTGTGTCAAATTTCCTTGAAATATCATGTTAATTTTAATTGTTATAATTGTTAGGATCAAGATATTGATTGACATAATTAGACTTACAATAAAAGAATAATCTGGTTCATTTCTCCAAATTATATCATTACTATATTAAAAATTTATATTCTTGTAGAAGTAATCAAACATAATAGAATATTAAAAAGAAATTAATTAAACTCTTAAACTACATTGATATGCAACCCTACAAAGATCATATTAACTTAAAAATTGTGTTTCTCTTTTTGAAAATACACAACTTTTCAAACAAATGGTGATAAAAATCTTTTCTATTATATACAATTTTCATGTTCTAGATGTTATTATAAAGCACCAAAATCATCGGGGCCCACCCACCTCATCAAAAGCCGAGTCAAAACACGAAACAAACACACAAGTTGACAAGTCCACCCACCACCCAAAAAAATAGAAACAGAGAAAAGGGTTCCGACAAAAGGACCGCAAAACCGTGGTAGCGGTGGGGGAAGGGGGGTGCTCCAACCGTGGGCGGACCCGGTACCCGCTCCGGCCGACACGGCGCGGCCCGCCACTTGGACGGGGGCGGGCCTGCCGAAAGAGGCGCTTCTCGCGTTTGCTAGACAAAATCTAGGTGGATCAGGGCGCGTGTGCGTGTGGGTGGGTCTGCGTGTGCGTGTATTGTTTGCTATTCCGTGTCTATTAGTATCGCCGTGTCTTTCAAGATGTCCGAAGCGACACGTTCAACACAGCCCAGCTCCATGCCATACTTGGTTGGCGACGTTGCGGTGAGTAGGTGATGCCATCGCTCGAACAATCTTCCTGTTATTGACCTGGTCCGGGACGCCACTTTGCTCGATCGGTGCACGGATCTTTGCCCGTGGTCGGCGCCTTGACAAGGACCCATCGAGAGCGTTTATACGCTCAGGACCTATCGGGCGAGTGGTTGTGAAGCACTGAAACCTCCTCGCTCTGATATACCTCGAAGCGATTCATGCAGTGCGATTTGCGCCTTTGAAAGAGATTAGCGACTTTTGGTCCGCGAAGCTTTTCGGCGGATTTGTTGCAGTGTCGTGGTTGTCTGGAGTTTGTGGTTTGTTGTCGGAGGGTGCTGGAGTAGTTGGCTGCTGTTGAGCGTTATCGATCGGCTGGTGAGCGAGTTTTTCGAGAAGGTGCGCATGTAGTTTGCAGCGGTGGCTTCGGTTTTTTCTTAAGGAGGATTGTTATCAAGATCCAGTAGCTGAGAAACAGTAGATTAGGTTGTAGTGGTGACAGGATTACTAATCGGTTTGATTCACCGGTAGAGTGTTTCATCTAAGGGTTGAGTCTAGTAGAACGATGGACGTAGATCATGTTTTCGATTAATTTAGAGCACTTGACTGTTGATGTGTTTTAGAATTACAGACAGAATAATATTGCTACAGTGATATGTTGTTCAATCATCATACACGTGACTGGTAAGGGGATGGTATTAAGCCAAGAAGTGTTCTGGAATGTAATGCCAAGTGCAAAGCTCATGAGAATTGAAGAAGCGGCAGAGGCGGTGGTAGTAGTAATTCATCAAATTGGCCTTCCCTGTAATCGTAGATATGTGAGTGCAAGAGCACATATTGCTGGTACTTGAGATGAGGCAGGCATTCTGGTAGTCAATATCTGAAGAGCATTCCTACGGTCTGTGCAGGGTGTCGTAGTTGATGTATGATATTCGTACTCGTGGTGAAAAATTTGCAAAATATTACCAATCATGGCGGTGGCGGATGCTCCCCGCATGATGAAAGCTGTGAGCTACTCCAAATATGGCGGCGGTGCAGACGGTTTGAAGGTAGTTCTTTAGCTTCTTCTGGTTTTAAGGATTTTGGGAGAAGAGACAGAATTCGATGAACAATTTAATTGATACTGTTGAACTTTTGTAGGATGTGGAGCTGCCGATTCTCAAACCAAAGAGAGAGGAGCTCCTGGTGAAGGTGGAGGCTTGCAGTATCAATCCTATTGACTGGAAAGTCCAGAAAGGCGCCATGAAGCCTGTTCTGCCTTACAAATTCCCTCACGTACCAGGTTGGCGGTACTTCACACTGGATCAACTTAACTGTCCTTAATTCAACTGAGCTGCAATCCTTCTTCGGTAGAAATACAGATCGTGTTATTAGAATGAGGTTCACGTTTTGACAATACATGAATGATCATGCAATTTTTTTAAGAGCATGCGTGGCACCCAGTTACTTGCATTTGGAAAAAAAAAAAAAAAAAAAAAAAAAAAACTAGGCTCATTTTTAGCATGATTGTTTTTAACCTAAAAAGGACCTCTCAAGGACCTGCCCTAAGTGTGGTGACTTTTTTATTTGAACAGGCGCAGATATTACGGGTGAGGTTGTGAGCGTGGGCCCTGGAGTGACAACCTTCGTACCTGGTGACAAAATCATCAGTTGCCTCGGCAGGGTACGATTTAATCCTTTTTCAGTTGTTCATGCGGAGCATTCTGTGCAAGTTTCTCACTAGACTTTGACGATAAAACCAAACCAGCTGTTTATTACAACAGCTTCAGAAAGATGACTTCTGATAATTGATGCAACTTCCTGCAGGCTGGTGGAGGTTTAGCAGAATACGCTATAGCGCCAATAACAACCACAATTAAGAGACGCAAAGACGTGTCACCAGTGCAGGGCGCAGCGATGGGCATCTGTGCGTTTGCTGCGCTCCAAAGCGTTCGCAACTCAGCAGGGATTGACATAGATGGGAAAAGCAAAAAAAGCAAGAATTTACTCATCAGAGCTGCAGCTGGGGGAGTCGGCACACTAGCGGTGCAATTTGCCAAGCTGGGAGGTGCTCATGTAACCGCCACTTGCAGCCCCCGCAACTTCGGGTTGCTGAAATCTTTAGGAGCAGACGAAGTCCTAGACTTATACAGTGCAAAGGAGGCGGCGCCACCAAGCCCCTCTGGAAACAAATACGACGTGGTGATCAACTGTGGTCCACACAGGCCATTTCCTGACTATAAATCGCAGCTCGCACACAAAGGGTTTGTGATTGATTTAACTCCCTCCCCAACCGGATTAGCAACAAGCGCTCTGCACGCCATTTCTCTCTCCAAGAAGAAGTATTTTCCTTTCGTGCATATCCCCAATCAGGCTGATATGTACGTCATTTTTAACCTTCTTCACCAGAAGAGAATTAAAACTGTCATTGATTCAACATATCCTTTGGATAAAGCGAGGGAGGCCTGGGCTAAGAGCATGGAAGGCCACGCTGCAGGGAAGATTGTAATTACCATCTCCTAAGCCTCGCAAAGTATTCGTAAACGTCAACTGATTTCATACTACTTTCGAGGCCTTTCCTTCAGCTTCTTTTCACAGTAAAATCAATCGACGCTTTTTTTCAGTCTCTAAATTAAACCTTCACTTGACTTAGTGGGAGCCAAGAAGGTTGAATAGATGTCCTCCAGTGCTCCTCTTGAGAAAACCACCCTGAGTTGAGGCCGAGTGTAAAATTTTTATCTGTATAAAGTTGTAAATAGGAAGGTTTAAAGTGTTGAAGATACAGAAGACACCCGGACGAACGCTAAAACTAGATTATATCTAATGGGTGACATACGCCACAAGGCTATATGCTCTCCAATGAATTTTTAAACTAGCCCAGAGGGAGACTTGCACGATGAAAGTTTCATCGAAGACTTCAATAGAGACTCAAACGCCGTGTGGTCTTAGTAGAGCTCATCTGTGACTGTCACATGAACAGATCCATGTAACACACATCCATGCGCTGAAGTGCGAATGATAGTATTAAGACGGCACTTGTTGAGCACATGGTATACATTCCGAGTGTTAATATTTCGTTGTGCTTGTGGGTGACATTTGAGCTGAAGATACTGCTTTTCCTTTCACGGGTGTGTTTGATTATGTGTTGTGAAAACTGACCGACTGACTGACTGGTAACCCATTCCGAAAGAGTTGCCTAACAACAACGCACAACTCTGAGTACATAGAGAAAGAAGTTCAACTTTGATGGACCTGGGAAATACGCCAGAATTCAACAAGTATGTGTTACCCCATTTGCTTCGACGCTCTGGAAGAAGGGACTTCGAAAAGGTGGCCTTCATGCTGCTTATGTTTACAATTATAATCTGACGTTCCCCGAAACAAGAGAAACTTGAGATCATTCTTATTGGCATGATCATTTTGTCTCTTGCAAAAAATTTGTGATAGGTTCATTGCTTCAAAACAGTTGGAAATAATAAGTATGTTAGAACATGCAAACTTGAAATTATATATACATATATGTATATCTGTGTATCTGTGTATCTGTTTGTTTATATATACATATATATATATATATATATATATCTTTCTGTGTGCAAATATCTATCTGTCAACAAGATTGACCTTTAAAATATAAGGCGTACTACCAATATTCATAATTAGTGATAACATTTGAAAACAATGTTTGTACAAGTATTTTCACATCAAACTTCAGAATGTGGTTGTTACAGAAGAAATTGCAAATCAACAAACCCACAAAATATGTGATTTTTTCCACTCTGAATCAAATAGAAAGATATAAAAAAATATATACACACAAATGTCACTAGAGGACTAGTTTAAGATTACATGCCAGGTACCCCAAGGGTACAAACATGTAATGACTCCAATATAATAAAACGTTACTCATATTTAACTCATGTTTAAAACAATTTGTTCAAACTGATTCCAAAACAAAAATATGGTTCGTTTATAGAATGATTTGTATAAAACTAAACTTAAATCACTCTTTTGCTTTATAAACATCACGTTTTTTTTTTTTTTTTTAATTTAAAAGGTATTTTATAAAGTTGTACATGATCCCTATATATATATATATATATATATATATATATTAGTTGGTGAAAGTAATAATAAAAAAAAATATTGTCAACCAATAAAAAATTCTTATTTGAAATCTCAATATATTTCTTTCACACAATACTTTTAATTTTTTTAGTACATACTAATTATTATAGATTTTTAAAATTGATAATTTTATATAAAAATTTTAAAATAAAACTCAGATTATTAACTTCTACATTGACTTTTGCAATACCAAATCTTAAATTTGTAATGAATACCTTTTAAGTTTTTTCAAATCTAAAATTTATATCCTTAATGATTCTTTTGGTCTTTAGATTGAAAAAATATGGACTTTGTTATTTTTATCTTTTAAAAAATATATATATTCAGATTTAATATCAATATTGAGTATAAATTTATTTAATATTAAGATTAATAAATAATATATGATAGATTTTTTATTTATTTCAAAAAAATAATTATTTATTTTTAAAATATTTAATATATAACATATAATAGATACTATTTAAACTTACAGGTTAAATTTATTATTATTATAATTTAATATATATAATTTTAATTTTTGCAACAAAAAAGACATTGATTTTTTTATAATATGATGATTTATATGATATTACACTATATTCTATTCTAGAACTTATATAAATAATTTTTATTTGGACTTATATTTTTAAGAATCAACAAACAACCTAGGCATAAACTTATATTTATTAAAGTTGCAGAATGTTTATTTTTATTTACATGAAATATTAAAAAATTTATTTAATATTATATATAATATTATAAATATATAAATATTATAAATATTATATTTAATAATATATTTAATAAATATATTTATTTTAAATATATTTTATTAAAAATTTAAAATTAAAATAATAATAATAATAACACAATAACTAATTAATATTAAAATTTATATTTAATTATATATATATATATATATATATTTAAAACATTCATTAGACTATTAAAACAAATAATGCATAAAGCTTGTAATATCATGATACAAGAAAAATAAAAAATAATATGCATTATATTCCAAAAAGTGATAGTAGGTACAAAATTAATACCTTTACTTTGAGCACTTATATCTTTTTCATAAAAATTCCAAATCACTAAATTATTATACCAAAACTATAGCCAAAAACTTAAACTTGTTGATCTTAACCTTTGACATTTAAATGCCCTTAAAAAAGTAACCCAAATTCTTGTTTATGGTCCTATAAAGTAGATAGTAGCTATTTTTATAAAAAAAAGTAGTATTAGCACTAAAGTATTTTTATTACTTCTTTATTTTTTATTTATATTTTTTAAAATAATTTTATTATTAAATCTTTAATTAAGCTTCTCTATAATATAGGTCTTATTTTTTTCTTTCATCCTATAGTTGTATTATAATACAACAACATATAGCTATTTTAGATCTACAAGGATGTCTTCAATAAAATTCTTGTACCTTTTGTAGTACATTGACAATGTTTGAAGTTAGCTCCTATGTATGCTTACCAATGTTGTAACCACATCAATGCACAAAGTACTTCAATTGTCCTTGTCTTAGTATCAAATCAAGTACTTCTTCTATGTCAAATTTTTCATGGTTATTTACTTTAACATAAGCTTGTGGTGGTTGTATTTTTTTTTATATGCTTGATTTTTTATAAGAATCCAAAATAAATATACAAAAAACATGATGTAGCTTTATAGATGGTGGTATTTTAAATTAGTAAGTAATAGAAATAATTTGTTATTAAATAGTAAATAGTTCCAAGCTTTATTAGTCTAACTTGTCAAATAATCAAATAATCTTTATATTGCATCAAAACAACCATATTTTATTGCCAACTTGAAATAGAGATTATTCCTTCCTCTATGTATTAGTTGCCTCTTTGAAGTGTATTTGAGCTTTTTCTAGTTGGAATTTTAAGGTAGCTTAGATATCAGTAATTTGACTTGTCAAGTCATTTGTCGTTGGATTTTTAGATCTATCAATAGATAATATATCTAATTTTGGATAACTATCATAATTTAAATAAAATATATTTTATTAAATAAATATATGAATTATATTATTGTAGGTAAAATTGGCTAAAAAAAAATAAAATATCCAATCATCTTATTAATAATTAATAGTGTACCTTAAATATTATTCTAAGATTTAATTTATTGACTTCATTTGTCCATTGATGAAGAAAACTTGATGTCTATTTGAAAAATCTCAAAAAGTAACCTTCTAAAATTTAGACTCACATTATGATTTTTGATTTAATATAATATTATTTGATAATCCATATTATTAATAGATATTATCAATAAAAAAAAATTAGTTATTTCTTCATTAATAGTGGTCTTTTTATAAGGACAAAATATACCATAAAATAAATTGGTCGACAACTATATATATGGTATTAAAGAAATTTGATGGTAAGAGATTTGTGATGAGATCCATAAAGATAGAAGACCACAATTGTTTTAGAATTAATAGAGGTTCAAGAAGTCTATATATATAATATTAATAATTTTTTAATCTAATATATATGTTACAAGAGAAGACAAATTATAAGACAAATTTATAAGATTAAAAGGCATAATATTGTATTAAAAGTATTAATATCTTGTACAAAAAGTAGTCTTCTATTTATCCTCTTCTTTGATGCATATTAAATTATAAGCTCTACAAAAATCTATTTAGGTATAAATCTTAGCTTGATCCAATTGGTCAAGGATCTTAAATATCAATGATAAGAATAATGGTTTTTTGTTGTTACTTTGTTAAAGCTAAGGTAATCAATGTACATCTACATAGATCCATCTTTTTTCTTCACAAAGAATTTAGGTACATTAATAAGGAATTTCAAATATAAAATAAAGTTTTTTGTTAATTTCTTGTCAGTATATTCTCTCAATATTGTAAATTCATTCTGTGATAAGTTATAAATTAGACCAAAAAGTGGTTGTATGCCATATTAAAGATCAATAGTACAATCATATGGATGATGTTTTAGCAAGGTATCCATGTTCTTCTTTTCAAATACATCTTTAAAATCTTTTTATTTTTTAAAAAAGATTGTTAGAATACTTATCACTTTAAATGTTAAAATTATTTAAATAATAAAAGAAGTATCTTTTTTGGTTGCTCTTATACAAGTTCTAACTCCAACAAAGAGAGGCTTTATGATTTTAGATCTATAAGATGTATAGTATTTTTTATCAATTTTAATAAAACTATGTTGTGATATTTTAAGAAATTTTAATTTATGGCATATTTAATCTATGCAGAGATTATATCTTTCAAGCCAAGAAAGTCCTAAAATGATGGAATTAGATGAAAATATAATAATATTAAATATAATATGACTACAATGATTTTTTGATGTTATTTTTAATAAATCGGCATTATATTACATGTTATTTTATTTGAAAATATACTAAGTACTTGGTTGAAGGCAAACTTGTATTTTGCAACTAATCAAGAATAGATTAAAAAAAAAAAAAAAAAAAAAAAAAACTCCTAATTTGTTCACGTGTCGACTATTCTTCTTTTTCAGCCTTGATGTCAATCTTTCAATGTTAATAGCTCTTTTTTATACTATTTTTATATTCTAAAATTTTATAAAATCATTAAAAACTAAATCAACTATTAGCTCCAAAAAGAACCAATCCAATCTACTTGGCAAATTGCTCAAGATCACCAAAATCCTCATTGATCCTCAAAATCCAATTTTTAAGATCTTAGTTCACTTAAATTCTAATAACCTTTGATCTAATTGTCCAATTAAGTTATAATTTACAACATACTTGCAACACAACTATGTTCACAAATCCAAAAAATTTCACTTATAGATCTCCTATAAAATTCACAGAATTCTCTAAAATATGAACCTACTTTATTTTTCATCAATCAAAGTCATCCAAATAGAACCTTGACTTTGTATAACTCTCACAAAGTTATTACAAACTCAAAAACCTTAAAATCAATGCTTTAAAAGATCTTATTAATTTTTTTATTTAATCTTATTTTTCAATCAATAAAAAAACCCCCTCTTTGCTCTAGGCGCATGGTTTTATGCCCTAGGATTTGGTTTTGATCCTAATTCACAACTAGCCTTTTTTGGATATCAATCGAAGATTTTTTTAAGTAATTTTTATTTGAAACAACCCTTTGTTTTGATCTAAAGATACCTATAGTATTATTTTTGCTAATCTATCTTATTTAGTTTTGCTTATGGCCCTATAATGTAAATGGAAGCTTTTTTTATAAAAAAGCAGCATTAATACTAAATATTTTTATTACCTCTCTATCTTTTATCTATATTTATTAAAGTAATTTTATTACTAAGTCTTCAATTAAGCTTCTCTATAATATATGTCTTCTTTTTTCTTTCATCTTATAATCATAGTCATGTTGTACTTTGGTAATCATATAAATATATATATATATATATATATATATATATATTTATATATAATATAAAATTTATTATGCAACTAAATGAGAGCCATATTAATAGATTTTTATTGGTTACAAAATACGATTAGATTATTATTTTAAAAAAGTTAAAAATTAAAAAGGCTACTATTGAGATTGTACATCTTTATTTTATTTTTTGATAATGACTTTTGAGGTTGATTTTATATTAATAATAACTTTTATATATTTTTAATCACCTTTGTTACATACTAGTGATTCTTAAAATTTTATTTTATTTCTTTTATTTGATATTTAGGACACATATTATATAAATTTTATTAAAAAACTGATTAGAAAGGGATTTTTGATATCAAATAGGATAGTTGGGCTATCCATGTAGATGAATGGACATAAATGATAGAAATTTCTATTCCTATTGGCCAGAAGTTATATCTAATGGATTTCAAGGAGGTTGTCTAAGGCCTTATTAGGGATTAGGATTTTTGTTTTGAAGGCATTCAAACATCAAAGGTTAGAATCAGCAAGTTTAGATTTTTGCCTATGGTTTTGGTGCAAAAATTGAGTGATTTGAAGATTTTACAAAGGAGACATAGGCACTCAAAGTCAAGGTATTAAACTTATATCTATTATCATTCTTTAGAATATAACTCATGCAAATAAAAAATAATAAAAAATTGATAAGTGGAATTGAAGATATCACTTTCTTAGATATTATTTATATATATATATATATATATATATATATATAGCTCAATAAATTTTAAACTAAAATAAAAGTTATATTAAAAGTTGAAGTTAGTAGTTATATTCTAAAGATGGTAAATGACCTATTTAATTAATAGTTTTGTTTTGAACTATATCTTAAGCAATTTGATAAGATTTTAGTTCATAATTTTAAAGAGAAATTATTTTCATATTAAAAATCTACACAAATATTTTTATAGAATTTAAATTTTGGATTTTTGAGATATGAAGAAAATAGTGCTTGGATGTCTATAAATTAGGATTTTGAACACTTGCTAAGATTTTTGAGATATCAAACGATTGAAAGTAAATCTATAATTAAATTTTTTTTATCGTAAAATTTAAAGATATAAGCTATATTTTGGAGAAATTTAACAAAAATTAAACAGCTAGATCAAGAGTTACTAGATGCTAAAGTTTAAGAAGAAAATAAAATTTTGCTAGTGAATAAGATATTGAAGGGTTTTGCTATAATTTGAACATTTTGTACAAACTAAAGGGATTTTTTTGGAAGCCAAGACTATTAAAGAACTAGAAGTTAGAAGCCATAACACTTAGCATCAGCAAGGTTGCATATAAAGAGAAGTGTGGAATGAGATAACTCTCACTTCCAACACCCTTTACTTATAAGTGGAGTTCACATCTAATATGCATAGACTTCATCTACATTCATCTAAAACCAGCCGCCTCTCGAGACTCTAAACCTAGCCGCTTGTCAAGACCCTAAATCCAGCCACCTGTCAAGATCTTAAACCTAGCCGCTTGTCGAGACCCTAGCCGCCACTTAATTCCTAGTTGCCTTTTGACTATTAGAAACTTACTATGGTTTAAATTCTATATTGTAATAATCCAAGGAACTCTTTGTTGAACTTTAACACTCCCACTTTTCTAATTGTCAAAAGGCTTTTAAGCCTAATGCCTTTATCAACTCGTGGTATCTATCCTTCATTAATGCCTTTGTAAGCACATCAGCAAGCATCTCTTTTGTAGCATAATTCTTCATACCTATTATACCATCTTCAATCTTCTCTCGTATGAAATGATGTTGAATATCAATGTGCTTCGTTCTTGAATGGTGCTTTGGATTCTTGGCAAATGCAAGACATCCTTGATTGTCACACATTATTGGAGTTGCTTCTATTTGCACTAATCCAATGTCTTCTAAAAGTTGTCTTATCTAACAAACATCCATTGCACAATGACTTGCTGCCATGTACTCAGCCTCCATGGTTGATCTTGCAATGGTAGGTTGTCTCTTGCAATTCCATGAAATGACTCCCATTCCAATAAAGAACACATATCCCGTTGTGGATCTTCTATCATTTACATCTCCAGCCCAATCCGCATCACAATAACCTTGCAAATCAATGTTGTTACCACCAAGGCATAATTTGAAGTCTTTAGTACCTTTTAAGTACCTCAATATCCTCTTTACCGTTGCCCAATGCAAAGGTCCAACCTTAGACATGTGTTGGCTCACAACACTCACCGCATATGCAAGATCCACTCTTGTGGCCACCATTGCATACATAAGTGAGCCTACTGCTGCCTTGTATGGAATACTTTGCATCTGACCTTCAACTTGGACAAACTCCTCATCCGTGAGCTTCATCAACTTCAAATTTGCCTCCAAAGGTGTTCCAATTGGCTTACACTCCTCCATGTTGAATCGTTTCAACACTTCTTCAATGTACTTGCTTTGACTCATTGTAATGGTCTTGTTTTCACGATCTCTTATAAACTCCACTCCTAAGCAATAGTGGAGTTCTTCCAAATCACTCATTTCAAATTCTTTTTCTAATATGGCCTTCATCCAATTCAACTTTTTTACATTGTTAGCCAAGATGATTAAATCATCAACGTAAAGGATTACAATGAATAAGAACTTTTGAGATTGCATGACATACATGGAATGATCAGCCTCACTCCTTACAAACCCTTCATTCACAAAGAATGTGTCAATCTATTGGTACCATGCCCTTGGTGATTGCTTGAGTCCATACAAGGATTTCTTCATCTTACAAACAAGGTGTTGTTTTCTTTCTTCAACATATCCTTGAGGTTGATCCATGTAGATGTCTTCTTCCAACTCTCCATTTAAGAAAGCCGTCTTCACATCCATTTGATGCATCTCCAAGTCCATTGCTGCCCCAATTGCCACAATGGTTCTGATAGTGGTGAATTTAGCCACGGGAGCATATGTCTCATTGAAATCAACACCAGCAACTTGTGAGTATCCTTTGGCAACTAATCTTGCCTTATATCTCACAATATTGCCCATTGCATCCCTCTTGGTTCTAAATACCCACTTACAACCAATAGAAGATTGATTTGGTGGAAGTTGAGTTAATTCCCATGTTCTATTGTCCACAAGAGATTTGTATTCTTCTTCTATAGCCATCTCCCACTTCATAGCATCTGTGGACTTCATTGCATCACATAAAGACAATAGATCAGCAAGGAGTGCAACATTGGCATGTTCTTCACTTACTTGAGGAAAAATATGGTTCTTCCACCATTTACCAAGTGGTCTTTTTTCCCTCATAGGATATCTCCTTTCATTTGAAGAAGATTCACCTTCATGTACTTCAACTACTCTTCTAAACTTCTTCTTTCTTAAACTTTGTATTTTCTCACTCAAACGTTGATACTCTTCATCATCATCATCTTCAACATCTTCATATCCTTCATTGTTGGTCTCAGGAATCAAAGAGACTTTCTTCTCCATCTTCTTTCGCTCTTCACCTTCATTCATGTCTCCACCATCTTCATTGTCTTCATCTTCTTCTTCTTCTTTCTTTGCTAAATTTAAAGATGTGTCCACAATCACACCATTACTCCCACTTGGACACATCTCCAAGTGCTCATAAGCACTCTTATGCTCAATAAACTCAACATCACGACTTTTGATGATCTTTTTGGTATCCAAATACATTAGTCTATATGCCTTTGTACCTTCACAATATCCAATAAATACACATTTTGTACCTTTTGCCTCAAGC
This sequence comes from Physcomitrellopsis africana, assembly GCA_036785485.1. Taxonomy (NCBI): domain Eukaryota; kingdom Viridiplantae; phylum Streptophyta; class Bryopsida; order Funariales; family Funariaceae; genus Physcomitrellopsis; species Physcomitrellopsis africana. The sequence continues at coordinate 313,584 of JAWRVF010000160.1, read as the reverse complement.
TTGGACCTCATACAATTTGGTACCTTTATATAAGCAATACATCCAAATGTCCTCATGCATACTCCTTGCCATTTCCACAATGGTGCGATTTGCTCTTTCAGCAACTCCATTTTGTTGTAGAGTGTAAGGAATAGACGTTTGTCTTGTAATACCTTGAATCTTCAAATACTCATCAAAGTGTTTTGACAAATACTCACCACCATTGTCCGTGTGTAATACCTTGATCTTGCATTCACATTGCTTTTCCACATGTGCCTTAAACTCCTTAAACCTTGAAAAACACTCACTCTTGGCTTTAAGGATAAAAATCCACACCTTTCTTGAAAAGTCATCAATAAATGTGACAAAGTACCTTGCTCCTCCAATTGATGGTGTCTTCATAGGTCCACAAACATCTGAATGCACAATCTCCAACAACTTGCTTGTTCGTGTTGCTACTCCACTTGGAAATGAGGCCCTTTGTTGCTTGCCTTGAATACAACCTTTACAAGCTAAAGTCGTGGCATTGTTGCATGATTGACCAAGATCTAAGCCAATTACCATAGATTGGAACTCTTTCATGATTTTGGCATTCAAATGACCAAGGCATCAATGCCAAATTCCAAACTTGTCTTTATCTTTTGGAAATTCAGCAAATGCTGCTACTTCAACTCCATTCACCTTCTTACAATTGAGAATGTAAAAGTTGCCATCTCTAAAGCCCTTTAAAATATTATCTCCATCCAATGTCTTCACAAAACATCCATTCATATCAAATTAAACCTTACAACCATTTGACAGAAGTTTGCTCACCAAAAAAAGATTCTTCTTCATCTTTGGCACATGTAGGACTTCTTTCAATCTGATCCTCTTGGTTTCATTCTTTACAACAATCTCCACCACAATGGAGGCAATTCCAATAGCTTGTACCATGCCATTGTCTCCTAAGTAAACATTTGTTATTGAAATTTCTTCATAAGTCTTAAAAGAACACTTGTATGGAGTCATGTGCTTGATAGCACCCGAATCAATAATCCACTTAGACATGGCAGCCATAGAAGTGCCTTCACTTGCCATGAATGCAAAGTCATCTCCTCCAAATTCATCATGTGCATTGTTAGCATTCTCTCTATCTCCTTTCTTGGCCTTGTAGCAATTTCTTGCAAAGTGACCTGATTTTCCGCAAATGAAGCAAGTTCTCACATTACTTTTTCCATTGTCACGTTGGTTGGAATAGGTACCTTTGCCTTGTCTTGAAAAGAGAGCCGATTCTTCACTTTGATGCTCCTTTTCTTTCCTTTTGGTCACTTCATGAGCAAGTCTTGCCGTCACATAGTCCATTGTAAGCTCCTTCAACTTAATGGACTCCAATGCTACTATAAGATAGTTGTAGGACTCCGGAAGGCTCATGAGCAAGGTCATGACAATATCACCATCTTCTAAAGGTTTGTCAACAATAGCTAGTTGATTTACAAGAGCCTTTACCTTGTTGACGTGAGCCATAAGGTCTTCACCTTCTTCCATCTTGCACGTAGGGAATTTCTTCCTTGTAAAGAGGATGTTGGACAAGTTCTTGTTCTCATAAATATTGCAAAGAGTCTTCCATGCTTCCACTGGTCCTTTGCAATGGATAATGTGTGAAAAGTTGGTTTCATCCACATTTGTGGCAATCATACCAAAAGCCTTCTTTTCACATCTTTTAAAGTCCTTCTCTTTAATACTTGCATCTATGTATGGAGGGTCTTCACTTTCATCTACAATGTCCCAAAGGTCCAAAGATGCCAAAAAAAGCTCCATTTTTACCTTCCAATGATAGAAATTGTCACCTCTAAACTTCTCAATCACTCTCAAATCTTCACCCTCACTAGAAGCCATCTCTAAGAAGTAGTGTATCAAAGAATATTGAGAAAAGAAGTTTCTATGTAATCAAAAATCACCAAAAATAAATTTGTACTAGCAGAAACTTAGAATATCCTCTTGTGAACAAAAGAGTGATTTCTCACTCAAAGCACTCTCAAGTGATCTTCTAAAGCTTTTAATTTGTATATGCACTCTTATGAACCTCTCAATCAAGTTCTTCTACTCTTTCAACTCACTATTTAATGAAATGCACAAGGTTAATGAAACAATTTCAATAACACATAAAGACACTATCAAGGTCTTTCACAATAGTCTTAAACTCACTATCCAAGGAGATAAGAATCCACAAAGCAATATTAGAAATCTCTAAGCTTACAAATTAGAACCTCTTCTTGCCATAACATAAGCTAAGATTATATAAACTCAACAAAGACTTCATAAAACTTCTAAAACTCACAAGCAAATGTGAGTGGGCCCATAATCTATTAAAGAGCTAAAAATTAGAAGCCACAACACTTAGCATCAGCAAGATTGCATATAAAGAGAAGTGTGGAATGAGATAACTCTTACTTCCAATACCTTTTATTTATAAGTGCAGTTCACATCCAATATGCATAGACTTCATCTACATTCATCTAAAACCAACCGCCTCTCGAGACTCTAAACCTAGCCGCTTGTCGAGATCCTAAATCCAGCCGCCTGTCAAGACCCTAAACCTAGCCGCCTGTCGAGACCCTAAACCTAGCCGCCTGTCGAGACCCTAGCCGCCACTTAATCCCTAGTTGCCTTTTGACTATTAGAAATTTACTATGTTTTAAACTCTATATTGTAATAATCCAAGGAACTCTTTGTTGAACTTTAACAAAGACTTTATGGAGGTGAAAAGATGGATATATGGAGCTATGATAATATTTTTGATATAAAGATGAGTATTTGAAAGGAGATTTTAGATTTTCTTAGAAGTTATTAAAAATCTAATTTATCAAAAATTAGTTAGTTATGATTTAGCATAAAAAAAGATGTTAAAGATTTTTAGATGCCATAAAAAAAATTATATATAGACCTACTTAATTATAAAAGATTTTTATTAATATAATATTTTTTAAATGTTATTAAATTTATTTATTCTTCTTATTAAGAAGAAACAACTTATCAAAGCTTTGCTAATAAATCATAGATAAATCCATTACAAGTAGATATTTAATATATTCTTAGATTAAAAATTAAACCATATAACACCATGTTATAATATAATATTGGTTGCATAAGTAATATCTCTAAAAGATAGGAGTCAACTATCTATGACCTCTATATAAACAACCTTGGATTTTTTTTACTACAAATTTTTATAGACTAGGCATCTAAAAATATTAATATATTAAAATAATAAAAACAATTAGATAATAATACAAGACTTTTTTTGATTTTTGGAATAAAAAAATCAGTTGTACAATCTCTATTATGGCTAAACATCCTCATTTTCTTATAAAGCATTTGATGATGTGGCTGCATTCTTCATTTGATATATATGTCAATATTTTTTGTGGCAATTATTAGCCTTGTAGCCAAGTTCTTTGTAATAAAAACACAAACCATGTTTTTATTGATGCTTCTTTTTTTACTTAGAAAGGAATTTGATATGAACCGTATTAATTTATATGTCTTTTACTTCCAAAGGTTAATTAGATTTGAGAGATATAGAAAATGCCAAGTAATTGGTAAAAAGTCATGGCATAGGTAGTAGACATTTTTCTTGTTGATGTTAAAATAGTCAGTTATTGTATTTTACTACTTAACAAATAGCTTTATTAAGAATTTGAGGATAAAAAATAGATAATAATAAATCCTATATATCATCTTATAATCCTCACTGAAATTGACTTATCAATGCATCTTTATCTCAATTAATATTATATGTTAATTTTCAAAATTTTGAAGAACAAATAGATATAGAATAGATTCTTTGTCGAAAGACTTAGATTTTAGTTGTGACAAAACAAATCTTTTCATATTTCCAAAAAGCTTCTACAAATTCTGCCAAAAATATTTCAAAGTCATATAATAAGAAATAATTCTTCTCAAATAATAGAACAAATTAAGACAAAGCTTAACATAAAAATAAGGTTCCAATTAGACCAACATGAGATGCTTCCATAGAATATTGTTGATGTTGGAGTAAAATAAGAAGTTGTATTTGATTTACTAAGCCACAAAACTTTAAGTGAATTCCATCAAACTTCTCTAGAAGGTTAATTTTTTATTCTTTTTTTATTGATATTAAATTGACATTTCAAATACATATATCTTCTAATAAAGTAAATCTTAGTGATGGAATTCTTAGGGTGACTTATGATAATAGATAAGGTGGTTTTATTCTTTGATCATTATGTATAGTCATATAAAGTTTTTCATATTGCTTAAACAAGGTCTATGTCTTAACTTTCAATACTTTAAGATCATTTATAATTGAATCCAATTTGGCTTATTTAGAATTTGTCATATTGAATTATTTATTTTTTTATTATAAAAATTGAATAAAAAAAAATAGATACAAAAAATCAAAAACAATATCAGTCTAAAAGAAGGTAATCCGCAACCTTTAGAATGCTATAGTACTTCTAAGAAAAAAAATAATCCGCTTTCTATCAAAAAAGACCAAGCTCTAATATTGTACTATATTAGTTTAGATAAATTATTACGGAGATATTGCTCAAGTAGAATAGGACTCCAAAAGTTTAAAGAATTAAAATAAAAGAGGTTCACTTTATATCACAAGTAAGAAGCTATGACAAGATACAAGAATAAGATCAAAAGGTCCAAGTTAAACCACAAGGATTGCGTTGTTGAAATTGAAGATTCCCTCAGCTTGGACTCTTATATATATTAGGTGCAAGGAAGCTTCTTGTGGAGTTTTCTTGATGCTTGGAAGTGAAGCAAACTTAAGATCCTTCTATGACCATCTAAGATCCTCTAGAACCTTCTAAGATCTTTTGAAATCTTCTTGGAATCTACTAGGATCTACTAGTGTCTTCCTAGTACCATCTAGAATCTTCTAGAATCTTCTAAGATCAAGTAGAACCTTCTAGGATGAAATAAAATCTTCTAAAATCTTCTAAGATCAAGTAGAACCTTCTAGGATGAAATAAAATCTTCTAAAATCTTCTATAACTAAATAGAATTTTGTAGAGCCTTCTAAAATCTTCTAAGATCAAATAGAATCTTTTAGAACATTCTTCTATTGTATGTTTGTGTCAATTGAATTCCTTCTTGAAGATCAATTGTACAATCATAAGATTAGTGTTTTGACAATATACTTATATTTTATTTTTCAAAAATATCTTGATGTTTCTTATAATATTCTAATAATCTATTGCAAACTCTATGTAAATGAAGACTTGATGTTACATAAATAACAAATGAATCTCCTTCTTTTATAGCTTGCATAAATATTTTAATTCCAACAAATAAAAATTGAGGTGATTTGTTAGTAGTTGAACTAAATCTTAATTCAATCTTTTATAATGTCCAATTAATATCAAGATTATATATTTCAAACTAAAAAGAACCAAATACCACTAGATTTGAAGGACATTGAATGATGTTAAAAATAATATTGGATATTTTATTTCCTAAGTCTATTTTCAATAACTTAGTTTTTTTAATTATATTTCCAAATGCAAGTAATTACCTATCAATAACTTCTATTAGAGTCCATCGGATCTTCTTTGAAAATATGAATTTTTATTGTAATGCAAAGTTTTTATCTATAAAATATATTAAAATTCTAATATTTAAAAGTACTTGAGCAAAAAATTTATAAATTAAAGTTTTAACAATTATAAAAAATTTTAAACAAGATATAGGATCTGATGGTAGCATAAGACTTATATTTGATAATTATGAACTAGAGTTGTTTAATTATGAAGTCCTTATTACAACTAGATGTCTTTGTTTTCCAAAAATTTTATATTTGAATTTATGCTTTGTGCCTTGAATCCACTTGATTTGATGCAATAGTCTTATATTTTATGACCTATTTTTTTATAATATAAATTTAAGTTTTCACAATAGCATTTGTTTTTTTTCTTGGATGTTAACCATATGTATTAGATAATATCAATCTTCATAGGTTTTGATCTAGATGAATAGATTTTTAAAGATTTAAAGGTTGTTTTCATTATTTGATTTGTCCCTCTCCAACCAAATCTTTTTTTGGCACCTTTCAAAGAATTGATTATTACATGTAATTGTTTGAATAATAAATTATTTTAATAAATTTATATTTAATATTATCAATAATAAATCTTTATTATTATTTTTTAAATAATATCAAAATTAATTAATAAAAGCCTTATCATTTCAATCCATGTTGCAAGCAAGTTGTTAGAAATCTATAATATAGATAGCAACTAAATGTGATACTTGTTAAAGAGACTAGAGTTTTGTTTTTGCTATTCTTTGTTGATAGTTCTCTCCAAATACAGCTCTAATTGCCTTTAAAAATATATTCAAATCATACAAAACTTATGAATTATTTTTCATCAAAGGTGCAAAATAAAAAAGAGAACTTCTAGATAAAAGAGTGCTTATAAATTATACTTAAGTGACACCATCAAAATATTCAGAAGGATATAATTTTAAGAAGAACTTGACTTGTTATAGAAATCTTCAAAATTTTAATCTCATTCTATCAAACTTCTCTAGCATATTGATCTTTGGCTCTTTTGTACTTGTGGTAGAAAGATCTTTTGAATTCACTTGTAAAATTGATTTACTTGTACTTATTTCTTTCAATTGCATAATTTCTTGATGTAAAAAAAAAAAACTTTATTATTGGTTTCTTCTATAGAAATAGTAATAGTACTTCTATAATTGATATTTCTCATACATGAGATTTTTATTTAAAGAGTATTAGAAAGCTCATAAAAATCCATAATAGTTGCAAATATATTCTCACTTCTTCCAAGTAAAGCATCCACAAATTCTTTTCTTTTCATCTAAGTTGATCCAAATTTGAAACAAACAATACTAAGAATTATAAAAGTTAATGTAAAATAGAATAATTTACAACCTTTAATATCAAATAAAAATTTCTATAAAGACAGATAGTCACTCTTTTTTTAAAAAAATATCATTATTAAAAATTAGAAAATATATATTCAATAATTTGATGGATAATTTGTAACCTTTAAAATACAATAATATTCCTTAAGAAGTAAGATAATCTACTCACTTTTTAAATAAAATTATAACAAATTAGTTGTCTTATCAAACTATTAAAGACTTGAATTAAGATAGAATTCTAAGAAGATAATACACCCTTGTATTACTAAAAGAAAAAAAATAGACAAATAAAAGATAGATATAAGATAGAAAGAAATTAAAATGGCTATTCTTATTTATAGAGAATCTAAAGAATCTTCAATCAAGATTAGAATACAAGAAAAATATTGATAAGACTAAAAATGGCCTCAATGTTATTTCCACATATACTAGCTATTAAGAAGGTCTTATGAAGCTTTCTAGAAACTACAATGTTTGTGGCCTAAGCCTCAAGTTATAGATTATTTCTAATGCAATTTCCTAAAAATAATAAACTTGTAGAATAAGTTTTAATAGCCATGTGGCATATCTATAGGAGTCTAGAAATCTAATCCATGTCTATTAAACTTCCTTGAAGTATCTTAAGGAAGAAATTTTCTACCTAACATGTTTCTATCTACTTCTCTTTATTTTTATTTATTCCTATTTATTTAATTAACATTGGCATCTATTATATTTGTAAGATGTAATATTTATAGAAAAAAAAAGTTATTATATTATTCCTACATTGCAACTAAATTTATACTATTGTACAAAGTTTTAAAATCTCTATGTAATATAAATTTTAAAATATAAGTATTTTTAGGAAAAAAATCAACATGTGTAATTGTTCCATATAAAAACTTGGAATATAAATATAACTCAATTTTTAATTTTTAATTTTTATGTAATTTTATTAACAAAAACAACAGAAACTATTTAATTATGTATTTAAAAATGACTAAAGTGATTATTTTTTGTTACAATTTTATTTTTTAATTCACAAAAATTGAATTGTATACAAAATTTTTTAGAATTTCATAAATGAATTCAAAGAATAATGGTTAAAATATATATATATATATATATATATATATATTATTTCTAAGCATTGTTATAAAATAGTTATATAAATGAAAGCAAGTAATGTTTTTTAATAAAGATAGGAGTTATACCACTTATATAAAAATATAATAAAATAATATTTATATATTTATATATTTATATAAATTTATTAAAAAATTTAAAATCAATAAAATAAAATTATCATATTATAATTTATTTTTATTTTCATTAGTTTAGAAATTTTAAATACTTCAATTATTATGTTTTTTTTTATAAAAAAAAATTTAAACATCTAATATGTATTTTAATGCTTTTTAAATACTAATGGGTTAAAATATTGACTAGTTATATTAAAACTAAGAAAAATTTCTATATACATCTGAGGTTATATGAAAATATTCATACTTTTTAATACAGAGTATCTCTACCTCAGTCATACAAAAATAGCAATATTTTTTTTAAGTAATTATTTTATTTATGTTATATCCTTCAAGATATTATTAAAATTTTAATAATATATTCTAAACTATTGCTTTGGTATTCCTAAAGTAATCTAAAAATCATTCAAAATCATCTAAAAGTCTAACACTTATAACTTGATTAAAACAATCTTTTAAAGCTAAAATAAGTTTTAGAAATTGGAACTTGTTTTAAAAATCAAAAGACTTTTGAATTCTACAATTGTATAAATCTACCTTATAATGTGTTTTTAAAAAGACACTAAGACTGTCTATGGACATTTTAGCAATATTATAATTAAGACATTACCAAGCTATTAAAAGCCATAAAAAAAAAATTGCAATATTTTTTTTTAAGATTTATCCAAAACTCTCCTTTTTTATTTATTTATATGAGCATATACAATATTTTAAAAAATTATAAAAGACCACCTATTTGTAAAAAATTACTACTTTATGTGATCTTTAATTTTTTCTTGTTTATTATGTTTTTTATAATATGGCTTCAAATTAGACAATGTGTACATAGACACACAAACCTTGTACAAATGCCAAAAGATTTGATACTTTTTCTAGTATAATAAGTATTAACAATGATATTTTTTTTAAATCTAAATTAGTTATTTTCACAAAAAAAATATCCTAAAATTATTGAATACCTATGATTTTTAGTTCACACTTCTAAGCATGGTTGTTTTAATATTTTGAATTAAAGAGAATTAAATTGCATATTCTTTATTTCTTTTTTATCTTTTTTACAAGTTTATATTATATTTCATAGGTAACTATCTTGTGGTTGATATCAGCACACACTACAAAAGTTATGCAAAAGGTCTTAATTGCAATAGAATGTTCAACCAAATTAGATAAAATAAATAAATCAAATTATGACCTAAGTAATTTATTTTATAGAGTAATTTTAATGTATACTTTATTTTTGATTCTTTGTTTTTTTTAAATTATGAGAAAATATGACAATAACTAATTAGATATAAAACTAAAATTTTAATTTTAAAAAATACAATAGATAATTTTTGTAGCTAATATAGATGAATAATTCAGAAACTTACATATAAAAGTAATATGTAAAGATGTTTGTGGATAAGAAAACTAGTAAAAGGTACAAAGCTATATATATATATATATATATATATTAAATAAAATATAAATATAAATATAGATATGTGGATAAAAAATGAATATAAAATTTTACTTAAGTATAAAAAAAGTTTTTAAAAAATAGATTATATATTATAATAATCAAATTAATATAATAAAGATTTTAATATTACAGATTACTTTTTAAAGTATACAAAAAATATATAATTTTTTTGTAATTTATTAAAAATATTTTAAAACATTGATAAAAATTTCAACATAAGATATTTGATTTAGAACTTAAAGAATTTTATTAATGTAATGGAAAATCTTATAATTTGATATATATATATATATATATATATATATATATATATATATATATTCTTTAATATTAAAGCTTCTTGAAGTATTTTTTTCAATAAAAAATACTCTTTACTTATAATTTTATTTAAAATTGATTAAAATACTTCTTAATAAATTAAAAAAAAGTTAAAGATGACAAGGGAATACAATTCTTATAAGAAAAAAAATTATTATTATTATTATTTTAAATAATAAAATAAAATAAAATACTATTATATAAGAATATTAATAATAATAGAATATTAATGATATATATTATTTAAAGTATTCTTATATATATATATATATATATATATATATATATATAATTCTTTTTTATTATTACTTAGAATGATAATACATGTATTCAATAGAAAAAAAGTTAATAAATTAAATAACACAAAATTAAGTAGTTAAAGAAGAAAATTTGTATTTCTTTACCACTATGAACTACCTTAAAAGTGTCTTTAAAATATTAAAATAGTGTGGTAAGTGTTTTGATCTAATTTCTAATATCTAATAAATATTTATGAAACAATACTGTAATTGGTCTTATGAGAAGTATTTTTAATCTCAATTTACAATAAGTCAATCTAAATACATATATTCTTCTCTTGCCATAACTATTTCAATAATAGTCATGCAAATATTAGAAAATATTACATACTTACTATGTAAGAGTAGAATGGCAACTCCAAGTAAACACAAAATAAAATAGTATTATTATAAGAATCTTGACAAAAATAGGAACAGGCATCAAATATAGAGTAACTTAGTTACTATTCCTAAAAAGTTAATTTCTTATTGTGAGTAAAATAAGTAATAAATATAATAAGCTATTAATGGGTCACTTACTTTGCATGTAAATGGTATGTATAAAAGTGGTAAACTTTCTACATTCAAATATTATATAAAATTGGGACATAAGATATGATATTGTCATCTCAAGTTCTTAAACATTATTAGAACATTATATTCAGTGTTTAATCTTTTGATAACATTACAAAAATTTTAAGTAATAGTATATTTGACTGTAATAAAGAAAATTTAAACAATACTTAGGTTCTAATTTTAAACTTATGTGGCATGTTTATATATATATATATATATATATATGCATAATAGAATAGAATAAAACATACAATAAAATACATGCATACATCCATATATACTATAATATATTTTTTATTTGCACACTAAGATTCATGTTATTAACTATAATTTGAGTAACTTTGAAGTTTAAGACAATAAAATATTTGGAGTAATAAAATATGTTCTACTAATAACAACCACACAATCATCATTGTTTTTTTCCTATTATCACATTCTGTATGTATTATCGTTTTACAATTTGATTAATTTTCTATTGTTGCTTGAGATGATATTGTACTGTACAAAATGAAAGGTAAGATATCTTCAAACCTTCACATTTCATTGTAGCTTTACCTTTTTCTTTAAAAAAATCAAATCAAAGTTATGCATTTTTCCAAAGATTTTGTATCTAGCACCACAATGAGGTGCTTGGAACTTGATACCAAATGTAAAGGAGAGTAATTGTATTATAATTTTAATGTAATAATACATTTACATGAAGAAATTGCACTTTATGAACTCAAAATGTTGAAGAAAATGTTTTGGTAGATGTTACAGAGTAAATTGTGATTATATATATATATATATATATATATATATTCACACACAATTGAGTAAAAGCAAGTTTCTTTTCAACAAGAATTCTCATTTGGGTCAATGTAATTGACTTTATACTTCTTTGATATGACACATGTTTCTAAAAATTCTGCCTTTGATTAAACTTCATTTGTATATTTCACAATTTCCAACAGTGTTGGCCAAAATTGATTTTTTCAGTATTGAATTTGTTAATGATTACTTCACCTTCATCCACACAATCATTATAAGTAAGAGAATTAAAGAAGAATAAAGTCAATTCTGATTTATTCTAACTAATCAAAAATAAAAATAAAAATAATTTTGCTTTTATCAACTTAAGAGAGTTTCTTGTAAAAATTCTCAAATAAGTTCAATGTTTAACAATCCCCTCAACAACATTGACATAATTCTGTTTCAAGAAAATCCCATATATAACCTTCTTAAAAGATTGAACTATCAATTTATTTTTCATAAAGCATGTAATAAACCAAGTTGTGTCAAATCAACTTTGCTTTTAGAATCATTTTATGTATGTTAGTACTAACACAAAAAATGTAACAAATTTGTGTAAAAATAGGAATAATAATTAACTTTAATATTAACACAATCAGAAGACTTTTTTAAGATAAAATAAATCCACAACTTTTTTACCAATAAAATACAAACATTCATTTACAAGCTTCTGTCTTTACACACTCTTCTACTTCACACCAAAAAAAGCCACTCTTTTGACACAATGGAGATGGCTTGTAAAAAGTTCATTTGCTAACTAAACAAAATTAAATTAAATTAATAAATTTAATAAAATAAAATTTAGAACTCATCCACTCAATAATTAAATAATTTGAATTAAAATTAAATCAATTTTTGTTCATTCAAGCTATTATAATGAGTTTTCAAAAATTATGTTCAATATCTGTTATTTTGAAAAATCAATTAGCCACTGATGTTTGATATATATTTTCATCTTCTTATATGAAAGTTGTGTAAATTTATTGTTCATGTATAATAAAAATATATGTGTGTGTGCATATATATACAAATATATATATATATATATATATATATCAAAATTCTTTGCCATCATCATGTAAGTGTATTATATGTTAGTATTTGTTAAAATTTTGTAAAAATTATAAAATAAAATAAAATAAAACTTATTATTTAGGATAAATTTAAAAATGAAATAAATAAGATGATATACATTTTAAAACACATTTATTTAAAAAACAAGCAAGCAAAGGAAAACATCTGTATTCCTATCCAAAAATATGACTAGTTCACAAATTCCATCATTGGATGCAAAACAATTAGTTGCTTTACCAAAAGCATTGTTATTCCTTTTTCAAGGAAGGAATAAGTAGTGAGATGAAGGTAATATCCTCATTCCTTTCCTCTTGTGGGGTTTACAAGGAATGGTGGATCCACAACATACTTTACCCAAAAAGCATGTCCCAATAAAGTCACTTTTATTTAACACATGCAAAGAGCTTCACAGCTGTGCCTCTCAGAGTGTGACAGGTCAGCATGGTGATCTGACGTGTAGCCCAGACTTTTGTGATTTAACTTCAGATACTGTGTTTGAAACGTGTCAATAAATTATTGGGTGACAGAGGTCAATTTCAAGCGTGCTAACCTACAATACCATGGGTTACATCGGGTCTGTTCATTTCTTTATTATCTATTAGTTTATACGCGTACACGTACACGTACACACGAATACAACCACAATATTTTTTAGACAGTGAATAGATGTCAGGGAAATTATCCAATGAGTCATCATTTCAGGACTAATGAATGTAATTTAGGCATTAGAGGCCTTAGAATATCCAAAACAAAAAATAAATCAAACAACACAAGTAGCTCATATCAATACAAAAGGTTGCTGAATTTTTATTCAATGCTCAATCTATGTATATTTCCCCTGGATAGAAAGTACAAGAATTGGTAAACTCGCCAATACTTTTTTGTTAATAAATTTGTTAACATGACTGGAGCATCACCTCCACCTGCCATGTCAGCATACCACCACAGCCAGGTTACACTGCATGCATTTTAAATAGTTTATTATTTTTAAAATATTTTTCTGGGAACATTAGTGAGCCACGACTGGGATTTGAAGCACCAGCCAACGTACGATTCACGTATTAATTGGAGTAATCAGTTGTTTGTGCGTGTGGATACATAATACTGAATACATGAATGATCTAATTTGAGAACATACACGTACACATAATTAGCCACGTCAGCCAACAACAACCCTCCAATGTTGCTGGATTAGGCGTCTGTCCAGTCGCCACGCTTGCACCTCTCTGGCCCACCATGCCGTGTATGAGTCATCCTGAGAGCCAGGCTGTCAATGCTGAGTTGGCAGTGTCAGCTTCGCACCCTTTCATTCGTCGGGACCGGTATGCTCTCTTTTTTCCTTCACATTTTAGAAACCCGCAAGCTGTACTTGCTAAAGGAGTTCCATATAATAAGACCGACCTAGTGGTCGGCATAGGATGGATGCCACACGATGGTGGATGAGACGTAATGTGCTCCCTATTCACGTGCTTGTGTGTTTCATCCTCACACTCAGACCCTCAGCAAGTATGATGTTCTAAGAATTAAAGTCATGAATTCCTTCTCTTGTTTTTTTTTTTGCAATTTTTTCAAAATAGAGGACTGTCCAATTGTTCAACCCACTTTCATCCATGACTGAGCAACAGGAACAGATATTGACATCAGAGGAAAAAGTAGGAACTGTAATTCTTCTTTTCAGCAAGCACAGATGCATATCCACATAACACACTCTATGACTCTTCAAAAGCAATAAAAAGAAAAAGAAACTTCTAATCAATCATGATTAAAATAATTAAAATAAAACAAACTTCTAATCAATCATAATTAAAATCAAACTTTGGCTTGAAAATACCGCTATCCTTCAGTATAAATATGTCTGTATGTATATATATATATATATATATATAAGCAAAAAGGGATTAATAAACAGAAACTGCAGTTTCTTTTTTACTACGAATCACAGAGCAACACGTGTCAACGTCTCACCTAGTGGGGTGCATTCACCACAGCGAGGAAATGAGGTTTGACCCCAACTGAAGCAGGTGAGTGATATATCAATAGAAGCCCCCAAAAAGAGTTCAACCAATGTCACACAACTGATGGAAGTTGGTATTTTATTTTAGCCCTAGGCAACACCGATGCGACCCATCTGATCTCTCTCACTCTCTCATTCACTCAGCAGTAGCCTCTTGCAATAAGCTTGCTGTAGGGGATGAGGGCAGAAAACGCGCTAAAATAAGGCTCTTAATACAGTTAAAATAAGGCCCCACTCTGGAGGCATCCACGTGAAAGCCAGAGGTAAGCCTCCAATGGTGTTTTGGAATAATGAGGTATGACATGGATGTAATGATGAGCGCCCACGAGGGAAGCTTTTCCTAGTTTAGACTGACCGAGTCGATGGATTTTTACCGTTTTTCGATGGATTTCTACCGTTTTTAATCAGTATTTGTTCTTTATGCAGAGGTTGGAGTGGGAGGGGCCATGGTGTTGCGGTTTTGGTATGCGTAACTGGGGTGTGGGATTGTGGTGTTGGTTATTTTGGAAACGAGGTGCACGAGTGGGTGGATTCGTCAGCGAGGGTGCATCGACTGAACCATGATGGGAGCTGTGTGGGTGCAGGTGGGAGGATGGTAAATGAGTGTTGATTGTAGTTGTTGGCGCGAAGCGGCTGGTGTTTAAATAGGTGACTGGGGTGCGAATATCGACGAGTCAGAAAGATATGCATCGATTCCCTGAGGTGTAACACAAACTGCAACCTGATGAAAGCTCAAAAAAGTGGTAAAGGGTGCAGCATCGTCGGCAAGTATGGATTTGATTTGCATGACAGACTCAACTGGATTCCGATGCCCACAGGAGAACAAGAAAACCAGAGTACATTCAACATATGCACAATGATGCGTCCGTTCCCGATTCATGCACACCAGAGCAAGACAAATACAAGCTATGCATCGTGGCAAAGAATCCATTACAACACATGTAATTCCAAAGCTTGCGCAACAGACCATCTCAAAGCATACATCTATCAAAACAGTTTGAAACAGAGCGACAGCAGAGGATAAGAATGCAATAACATGGTGATGAAATAGTATGCAAGTTCATGTTACAATATATCCAACTACAACAAGATCAACCGATCGTCTCAGAAAAAAGAAAAAAAGAAAAAAAGGAAAGCAAAAAAATTATAATCTCAGAGCTAAGAATCATGTAAAGACTTATTAAAGAGTAGTTTACACTAATCTCTACCGCTATGTACTCCTCCCGACCTCCTTCCGAAAGCGTGTGCTCATCTTTATAATCTAAACCAAACAAGCAGCCTCCAGGTCATCTCCCTATCTCCGTTTCTCAATTCAACTCTACTGCAAAGAATGCAAAGATCACACCACAACCTCTTCCGGACTCCCTACCCTCGCCATCTTCCTCATACCTTCATCGCTGGCACCGTCCCTCTTGCGAACGCCCCCAGAATTTATCACCACAACATCAGCAGAACCTTGCACTGCAACGGCAGGCACAGGCCGCCATGGCAACGTCCACGCTCCTGGGCACATGTTCCACCCAAACGGCATGGCCGAAACGCCAGACATTCCAGACATACCAGCCATCCCCTGCGGCATCCCAGGCATCCCTGGAGCCCATAAACCAGTCCACACATTCCCGGGAGGTGGACACATTCCCGAGGGTGGAGTAGTGGTTCCCAACGAGGCCGAATGCGGGCTACAGATCGCAGGAGTGCCATTAATCGGTCCTGCACCGCTCCAACCAATGCTGTACCCATAGGGCCATGCACCATTGAAAAATCCAAGCGGGGAATTGCTCTTCGTCCACATCCCTTGCTGCTGCACTTCTTGCTGCTGAGGTTGCACTCTTGAAGTCAAGACATGGCTGGTGGGTGATTCAGATACAAAAGGGCTAGACACCGGGCTCGAGACATCTTTCCCCTCCGGTGCGTCCGTCCTCGTCCTCTGCCGCAGCTTGGACACTGAATCATTGGAAACATCGGGTCCTGCAGGCTTGAAAGCTGAGGCAGAAGAGAACACCTTATTACTCTCCTTGCCACATGAGGTGACCGTGCTTTGAGCCTCCGAACCTTGTCTCGGAGGGCAGGAAGCAGCAAGCTGGGGTATGTTCATTGGCGGGACTTTGAGACCGTAAGGGTTGATGGCACAGGGCAGCATCGGTTGTGCCCCTTCATGGTGATCAAGCCGGACAGTAGTGATACTAGAATTTATACCCTCAGAGGCTTCCTGCTTTATCTGACTCGAGCCATACTTGTTTTTCCGGCGCCCTGCTCCCACTAAAACATTTCGTAAGGTGCCACCAGCAGTCCAGTAACGCTGACAGCTCTTGCAGAAATGACGCGGCTGATTGATGTTGTAGTTGTTGTAGTAGCAGAACTTCGTGTCAAGACTATCGCACCTAGGGCACGGGATCAATTTGTCAGGCTTGCGTAAACATTGCTCTTTCTTCTCCTCAACAGTCAAGGGACGCTGCTTCTCTTGTACTACCGCAGCGGCCGGTGCTTGAATGGAGGATACTACGGTCATTGTTTCAGAAGCAAGCTTTACTGCGGAGACTTGCGATTCCTGCGGGACATCCTTGGGAGCCTCGACATTTTGAATTTCATTGCATGTGGAACTTCCCATCTCATCCGCTTCCGACTGCGTGGATGCACCGTCCACCTCTTCGCTACCAGCCTACACATCACAACAAGTCCTCACCACAATCAACAACAACTCTGTGACTGATCTCTCGATCGCTCAGCTTCAAAACAAGCACTCCAAAAGTATCAAGAATGTTGATGTAAGACCGAAAACTCTACCTGAGAAGCGCAGGGCTGCGCGACAGCGGCATCGGCTGAAGTTCCGGCTTTCGTGGAGTTCTCTTGCGAATCACTCACGCCGCTGCTCACGGCAATCGTCTTACCAAACAGCTTAATGGCGCTTGTGTCCGCGCTCCCGGCGGAGTTTTCCCTCTCCTCTTTCATCATCCACTTCCTTAACTTCGACATGGCCAAGAAGGTGAACCGAGTGACTCTGTGGCTACGTGCTCAACAACCACCTCATTCACTGGTCTCACACCCTGTCCACCTGCAACCTGAATCCTACTTCTACTTCTTTGCGCTTCTCCCCTTGGCTTCGTCCACAGATGCTGCTTCCGCTACGGAACCAACGCACCACTCTAACTTCCACGTCCAACTCACGGGGCAAAACCTGCGGCAAACCTCTTCCTACAACAACTGATGACAAAGACCCTGGCGTCCCTTGCAATGAATTTACCAGTAGAACCAGCACAAGGATACAGACACAGAGAGGCAAGCGCGATAACACGCACGCGCGAGTAGACAACTTGGAAAAACACAACTGAATCCAAATACGACTTCGGTAAAGTGACCGACACAGATACAGAGAGAGAGCTTTAGAGCAGGAGAGGGAAGAGGGCGAGACGGTTTGGTTGAATGAGGCGATGTAACGATTGATGGAGGGCATGTGAGGGGCGAGTCCTAGAAGACAGAAGAAGAGAAGAAGTGTGGCCTTAGAACCATATGAGGGAGCGCAAGCTCGTGGTGAGGGGAAAAAGCATAAAGGCACTGCGGGGGAGGGTCTCCTCCTATGGGGCCACGGGCATTAGGACGCCCTTGGGACCACGATTGAAGGGGGAGGGAGCTATGAGCGGTCGCCGCGTGGCCCGCTGGGGGCTCTGTTTCCCTCCCCACAGGGCCTTTTCAGTTCGCGGGCAGAAACGAAAGGGCAGGGAGGAAAAAATACAATTATTACTACTATAATAGCAATATACAAAAAAAACTGGGGAGCTACCGGATACTGTTGGTTTCAATGGCCCCTTCCCCATTCATTTCTATTCTGTGACGATTTTGGGACGGTACTTTCATCCGTTTGTTATTTTTCTTTGTTGTCCTCGGCACAGCGATGAGCTTGTTGTCTCCCCTAACTTCCATTCAGCCCTTGCTCCTTTCTTTTGCGGCCCCAGACGGAGCTGTCAGTGCAAGAAAGACAGCCTTTTGGTGATTGGATTGCAATGGGGGAAAAAAACAAACTTCCAAGTCCCTCCAACAACATGAAGCCCCAAAAAAAAAACCAGTGTGTAAGAATGAATGGCTGTCAATACGAAAATGTTTCATCTGTTACTGGATGAAAGATTGAATGGACATATACTCTATTTACTTAAAATGAGTAACAAAACCATCATTCCCATTAGACCAAGTCATATTGCCAAATGGTTTGAATGCCTTGCCAGCTTGGAACCCCACATCATCTTCCTAAACTCTACCAGTTTGTGTTCTACATTTGCTCCAAAGCCTCATGGAATTATTAAGATGAAAAAAGTGATGATAATAATATTACTAATAGAGTACTTTTAGTTCATGGACACACTAAGCCACTTTCTGAGGATATATATTATATGTTATGATGTGTGCCCATGCCTCTGCTGAGCTTGTGGCTAAAGGGCAGCTTGGCCCTTGCTTCAGATGCCAACTAAAAAGAGGAAGCACATTGGAAATTGAAGAGAGTGACGTTAGAGACAAGAAAAAAGTACTTTAAGCTATTTTATTGTCAAAAGTAACTGTATGGAAGGAAGTACACTGCCACTATCAGAACAGCAGGCACAGGTTGGGCAGTAAAAAACAGGCTCTTTTTCACATGGATGCCACCCACATTTTTGCTCCTTTTTGCATTGCTCTCAACATATACTTTCTGCTTTTTCATAAAGCCCCAGCACACACTCCATTATTTTCTTTTCCCTCCCTTTCATTCTTTATTTCTTTCTTTTTCTCCCCCAACTGTAAACTTCAAAAATCTAGTCCTATGCACCCCCACCCCCACAAATTTTAAAAAATAAAAAACATCTTGAAAAATATATTCCTAAAAGCTTAAATGAATCCTTGAAGAAATGAAGTAACAAGGACATGAGGTGATATGCCAAATTAAATAAAATCATTCAAAGACAAGAAATAGTTGTTGATTCAGTTGAATTTATTTTCCTTTAGTTATTGGTTTTTTTATTTCTTTTCTTTTTTTCTTTTTTTCTTTTTTTTTTTTTTTTTTTTTGGGGGGGGGGGGTGGATTGAATGAGAATTCAGAAAGCATGAAAATTTGTAGAGGAGAGTCATCATAATAGGGATGGGAGATGATCCCAATGGCTTTTGCTGAAAGCAGGCCACATGAAAGTATATGGCTGAGCTTGCTTGGAGCTTTTCTGGTCTCTGCCACAGTGCATTTTTCTTTTTCTTTTTCTTTTTCTTTTTGTTTCCCATTTCTTTTAACTTGCATGCAATCACTTACTACACAACCCTTTTAATTTCAGCTTCATATGATAAGTCACCTCAAAGCCCATTTCAGTGCAGACATGCCCCTTAATCACAAACAAAGTGGGGAAATATCACTTCTAAGTTCTCTCCTCTTTGTTCTTCATCCTGATCTACTTCATTATAGCTATTATTTTCATTTTTAATATATTTTTGTGTGAGTCTAATATAATTATTAATATATATATATATATATATATATATTTTCCCTTTTTCTCACATGGGCAAAGGGAGGGATGCTAATGGGTACATGCTAGAGATGGTTAATGCTGAGAGGGAGGGGGATTCCCCAAAACTCTTGTCTGACGTAATGTCCTCCACCTATTGGGCAGGGGGACGGGGGGGCAGAGGAGTAAGTTAAAACAAAAAATCAAGAAAACAGTTGCCCACATGGCATGGGACCTCCTCCCCAACTTATCCAGAGCAGGAAGCAAAAGGAATAATGGTATTAATATTATTATCAAGCCCATGTGAAAAGAGAGATTTGTGGATGCACCCCCATGTGAAAGTTGGCTTTATGAGACTCCTTTACAGTGCAGCACAAGATAGAGATACACAAAGCCTTTTGGACAGCCAACTCTAGCCCTCAAAAAGATTTTCTCTCCCTTGGACCCCATGATCTCATGTTGAGCCCCAAATAGTAAACCCAACATTCAGAGCAGGGGAAAAAAGAAGAAATACATTAGTTAATACAAAATGAATGCTCTCTTCTTGAAGTCTTCATGATCTGTTCCATGGTTGGACTTCATTTTGTTGAAAATTGTGGGGTGGTACTTGTGTTGCCAAACAGTAAACAAATAAGATAATATTAATACAAAATGGAATGGGAAAACAAATTATAAGCTGTTGCATGTATACTTCATTTTTTTAATGCCATTTTTTTAATACCAACCTAGGCTTTGATATTTATAGACCAATTTGGTGACTATTCACATTGTTCAAAAAGTTAGACCTGGGAACATAGGAGAGGTGGTGTGGTGGCCTTTGGGGAGCTTGCCAATGAAATATCTAGGGCATGGACGAGAAATGTCCAGTCAGGTGGATGGATGCAGTGGGCCTTTTCTTTCTTGCTTGCATCGAGGTGGATGAATGAATGGGTGTTCGTCGCTCGCCCATGGTTAGATGAACAGAGATCCTTGGGTGGTGGAGGTGGTATTCCCATGCACAGGACGGCGGGAGCCTCTACCACGTTCTTCACAACGGGAACGCGATTGGAAGTCGTTCTCTGAGTGTTGGGGAGTGCTAATCAGACTTCTCACACAGCCCTTTTCATAGATCTCTTAAAAATGGTGCTGGGGATTGATAAGCTTCCTCGTTTATCAAGGAAGAAAAAGAAAACAGTAAGATTTTTTTATCATTTTTACTGTTATTGTTGACATCAAGTACACTTGTTCAGAGTCCTTTAAGCTGTATTAGTGTTTAACAGACATATATATTTGAATTGAAGAATATTCAACTAAACCTGGGTCCGACCTGGTTCGAGACCTCGCACGAAGTTCCTGCAATAATTTTCGCAGAACACATACAAAAAGAAAATCGTTTTCTAGTTCCCAATTTTCCCTCTTTGCGATGATCAGGTTTTTTTGTTTACTTTTTGTGAAATTATTGATAGAAGAAGGGCACTATGGCGGTTGGCGAGCTCCGAGAACGAAAAGAGCTCATGTACACAACAAGTTATACTAGTGGGGAACTCTCACCTGACTTCAGAATAAATGCAGCACAGGGTCAAAATGACCGCCACCAGGTCCCAAGTATCACGAGAATTCAATCAAGGCTCTGTGCCAGGTCTCGAACCAGGTCCGACCCAGCTCGCGTAAATTCGACGATCACAGAACATGTGGGCCACCCCAGGACTATGAGCTAAAGTGATGGCCACAGGAACAATCATGTGGTCAGCCACGCATGTCGCCCCACTAGATCATATTCTTAAGCCGACTCAGCACGCACCCACCCTCGCTTTTCTGTCCGGGGGCCTCCAATTCGCCCCATCGGATCCCCATCTTCCGCTTTTCCTAGTCCACTTCAGCATGTCCCCAGAAAAAGCAATTGAAAGCACCAAGTTGGCAGAGCGCCGTGTGAATGTTAAACAACCGGATCGGGCCGACCAATCTGGTTAGCATTCTAGATCCACGATCTTTGCCATTTGGGGTCACATCTTTTGGATGAGCATCGTGAATGGATGACGTCAAAACTCATTCAGGGGGTTTCATACTCAGCACAAATCCTGAACCTGTTTAGCGGGGTAAACTGATTCCAACCAGGGCCCACATTCCTTTTCATCCATTTACTTTGTTCATCTACCACTTTATTCATCCTCGAATCAGGACATTTAATATTCCCGTGGTTTGGTGGAAATTGGGCTGAAGTCCAGTCTTTAAGTATTCTCTAAAGATATACATAACGACTACAGTAACTAACGCTTCGAGGATTGGTGGATCGGGATAAAAATAAAAATAAAACCTGCCACATCGTCGTGTGGCGGACCAACCCATGCTCACTAATAGATATCTCCCCTATCCCCGTCACCACCTCCTTTTCGACGCTTCCTTTAATTCTGCCAGCCTGGGCTGGGGGTCTCCGCAGTTTACTCTTTTAGCTCCTCGCATTGACACGACTCAATTTTTCGTCATTGGATGAAATCATCCTTTCTAATCCTCACGATGTTGGACGATGCGTGAAATTATGCCCCAGCTTCTGAAACGGTTATTCCATCCCACTTGGAAGTCTGTTCCCTGAACCCCACTAAGTGTCCCATCCATTTTTTGAAGAATTGTCACGGTGGATTTCTGGCCCTCATAGGTTCTTTGTATGAGCTTCCCGTAGATTTGAAGTGACTGCGAGTTACATAATCATAACAAGAAACATCTTGCAATTGCACTTTTGGTACTGACCAAGTGTAAAGCACGAATTAAATTTTTATTACAAAATTATACTTGTTAAATCAAAACTAAAATGCTTGTCTGTTACTTCATGCTTGCACTCAAGCGTTCAGTTAGCATAATCTTAATTTGGGGTTGAAGCAAGAGATGTATGGTGAGTTCAATCAGGCATCCATGTATATTAAGAAATCAGGCAGCTTTACTACATACCAATTTTGAAGGTTGTATCTAAAATCTTACTTCGAAACACTGGTATTAAGCTGTAATATGAATTACTTCAGGTTCAAGCCTCCTCTTACTCCTTTCTTTCTTACATTCAGCTTGGGATTGGAAGAACAAAAGTATCATTGTACTTTTCATGAACACAGGAAGCAAGATAACCCAGTGGGATTCTTCAAGGCTCTCATATCACATAAAGTTAGATGAGAGAAAGAGAGAGAAAAACCTCTTCTTTTTGTGCACATATGTACACTTAGAGACAAACACTAGATAAATTTGGAGTCAAAGGAAACCAAAGCTTTGGTCCCAAACACCCAAAGAAATAGAGAGAATGTGCAAAGGGCCGCAAGAGCCTTGCAATTTCTGTGGACCATTTGTTGCATCTTAACAACCTTTTTAAGTGTTCTTTTTCGGGAAAAAGGTTGTTTTTCTCCAGTCCATGCATTCCTTTTTTACTTTTCTATTTCGTTTAGGGTTTCTGACCACAGGCTCCAGTCCCACTGTAAGCTCACATAATGGCCCCCTCCCCCACAAAGGAACCTTAAAAAAGAAAACTCTGTGGGAGATATTATGAAGATACAATTAGGAAAAGGAAGCCACTCCTTTCAGATATGCTCAAAAAAAGCTATTTTCCCTAAGGCACCACAGAAGATCTTTCCTTTTTCCTTGGACATGTTCTCCCGCAGAAGGTTCATCAGATTGGGCCCCTTTCATGGTGCAGAATGAAAGGAGGGAGAGAGACCCCCACTTGCAGAGGGTAAGGCTCCTGGAGCTGAACCCATTAGAATGGATCTGCCTGGCTGCCACTTGGACGAGGAAGTTGTTGAAGCCTGTCCATTATCTTGTTTGTAGCAAACTCCATTATAATACAACACATACACATTGCAAACCGTAGTTGTGTAATCTACATCAAATGTAAATTTCCTATAATCTATAAATGGAAAAGGGGTGACGAGGGTTGTGTAGCTCCTACCAGTATTACTTAAGCCCCTTAAGCCCCTTAAGCCCCCGTCACCAACTCCTTTCAAATTCCTCTGTAGCACATCCCTAGCTCTAGCTCTAGCTCTAACCCCCATTTCATATCACGTCCCAACCCATTAACCCATAATCACGGGCCAATGCGGGGTAAAACCTAGCAAACCCGAAAGCACGTCGACCTTAAAGCACTTTAGAAAACGAGAAGCGAATGGGTCCGGATACCGGGATTACGCATCCACTGCCCCAGTGCCAGATGGGGTGAGCCACGTGAACGTAGCGTGGGCTCGCGCTCGATTTGAGGTGTTGTTTGGGTGTGTAAAGTTTGCCGAGCGCGTCTCTTTTTCGCAAAAGCTGCCCGGAATGGCCCAAAAAGTCGCAATTCGACTCCTCAGGGACGGGAGTAGGGGAGCCAGTGACCGGTTTTAGGGGGACGACGGATCTTTATTCCATGGAGAGAGAGCCTTGATGTAGGGTTAGTCAACGGAAATATTTTGTATGGATTAAGTGCATGTTTTTTTTAATATAAATTGATTTGGTGTGGGTCATAAAAACTGAGCTTACTGCGGGATTTTGTATAGAATGAGCTGAGTCACTTCACCTTTGACTTCGTACATAGTCCCGTGAAATAAATAAATAAACAGATTAATTAAATCGATTTCGAAGTCAATGTGTGGATAAGCAAATATGACTTCTTTCAAATATTTTCTTACAAATACTAAAACTGATTCCCTCACCAAGAGCGCGGGTCCACGTCACTAGGGCCTCGCTCTCCTGGTGGTAGAATCGAATGCGTCCCAGCTGTCAAAGTAGAAATGACCACCTGAGCTGGCATCCAGGTGGGAGTTGAGGGACGACGTGGCACACACGTGGGGCCAGGAAGAGTTGTGGGTGTCCTGGCTTGGCGCTGCTTTTGGTATTACCTCCGGTTCCTTTCCCACTTTGCCACCCAATGACGCTATCCTTTTCGACCTGTCTGTTTGCTTTCCGTCTCCCTTAGCGAGGATGACAAATTGCAGTGTGTTTTATTCGTTGTGCTCCAAGGGGCTTTGCCAATAAGAGAGGGTGTCGAAGAGTCCTTTTTTATCCATGGAGCCCCCTGGTTCCACACATGATTGGTTGAACACAACTTCGTCGGCTTGTTTGAAAACTGGTAATAAAACAAATATTAATTTCCCTCCCAATTTTGGCTTTGGTTTTTTACCTGAAGGACACATATTGGCATTTCTTGTTTGTGCTTATTAAAAATCTACGCAAGTTTGAAGATTTCAAACAACGTTTACAGATTTGAAAGGATATGTGACTGTGTGCTTTTGCTTTGGACCTTCGTTATTAACTAGTGAACTATCGAGGCAACATCACCTTAAGTTGCAAACTTAGAGCGTATTGATTTATTGTGAAACAAATGTGGAATGTTTGAATGGAAATTTGAATTTAGCTGTGTAACCAACTATACCAAATATAGTTGTTCTTAAAATCATTATCTGAGGATAATTCTTAAATCACTCAGTTAAAACCCATAAGAAATGTTCATTGATGACAAACACGAACCTTATTAAATGGTTCTTTTAAACAATTTTGACTTAGTTTCAAAGACTTAAAACGATGCTTCTAAATATTTATAATAATAATAATAAAACATCTGAATATTTTTTCATAATCAGATTTACAACATGATTGCATAGAAACCAAATCAGACTTTAAAAATACCATTTGAATTGCCTTAGATACTTTTCAGATGATTATTAAAACGTATCACTGTTGTTAATTTTTTTGTTCTATTTTTCCATATCATGATTTGATTCTGATAAAATGTTTCAGGGTTCAGTTCAATCAGCAGGAAGTTGAATTGTTTTGTGAACAATGGTTTTTTGGGGATGTACAGTGCTTTTGAAAATATATTGCAACTAAAAGCTGAGAATAAATGTGTTGAATGACTGAAAAAAAAAACTTAAAAAAGAAGAAGAATGCAACATACAATGCAATTAAAAACTATTTAATACTATTTAAGAAAAAGATCGCTTCCACTTTATTTTTTGATTTTTTGACACTTATTTGTGATGTGTTTATATTCTGAAACAATAAACCATTGTAGTGAAAATCCACAATATGTTTAAAGTAACTAATGTTGCTAGTTATAGAATTCGAGGGTTGTCGAAAATTATAGGTTTAATTAAGCGCAACCAAATTCTCAAAATAACTCGTGAAATTTCATCTTTGGGATTGTAAGCAACCCCAACGACTGTTACTTCTAACAATCAACATGAAAAGAGCATATATGTATTAAAATTAAAACTCATACACTTGAAATAAGAACATCATAAATCACACATGTCCTTAACAATTGTTTTCGAAGCGTATTTCAAACAATGAAATTCTCATATACAACACACAGCGAATCTTAGAATTTAATTATTAGTCGTATGATTTCATTCTATACTTGGTTTTTTGACATAAATCTGAGAAGAGGCCTCCACATGCAACAACTTCGAGGCTCAGCACAAACTGTCAACCCAGTTATCAATTCCAGATATTTCAGGGAATCGATCCTCAGAGACCGACAGCAGTCAGATCGGCACCCAGTAGGAAGCGCCCTAGCAAATGCTGAGACATTATCGTCGTTCCAGGTTGGAACGATCCTGATTCCGGTGCCACCTCGGCACTGGGAACTCCTCCGGCCATGTCAGCTCTGGCACGTGGACAAAAACTCTCCACCAATTTCTTGTGGAATCGTGGGGGGTTCGCGGGACGGGTCGCGCCGGGTCGGGCCGGGCCGGGCGGATATGAGCTCGGTTTCGCTCCGCGTTTTCGCAGCCTCTGCGGTGCACTTTTTCAAAGATTCAAAAAGTGGACTGGGGGCAGTGGGGACTACTGTTGCTTTTTCGGGTACCCTTTTGGAAAGTCACTCATCTCTACGGATATCTATATATACCTTCTCTTCCAAACTTTTTCTCTCATTATACTTTTTTGTCATATATTTTTTTCTTCCTTGATTTGCTTTTTAAGATCCATTCTTGAACTTTTTCGCGAGGACAGATGTCAGTCAGTTGGTCAGCTTCCAAGCTGGCAAAAGGTCATTCATCCACCACTTCCAAGCAGAACCTTCGCCTCCGCTAATCATTTAGTGGATGATTTGAGCTTATACATTCATGGTGACTGTCTATTTCTATTTTTTGAATACTTGATGTTTACTCTATATATGTGTGTGAATGTTCTATATGTCTGTATATGTGTGTGTGTGTGTGTGTATAGTATATATATATATATATATATATATGCATACACTCATTCTCTTTGGCCTAAATTTGTATTGATTAGATGATTTTAGGATGTCCAAAACTTGGAGACTTTTTCTTCATTATCTGCTGAATATGAATTTTTTAAAAACATGTTTTGCAACAATATTGTTCTAAGAAGTTAAAAAAAGTGACAAAATTTTCCCATTTTCAGCAATAGGGTTTAGATTCAATCAAGTGGTTAAGAATCATAGTTCATTTTTATTCAGAACGGAGTTGTCACTTCAGGAAGATTTTCAAAGTAGTTATACAAGGTTGAAACTCTCCATTGTTCATTGTAGTGCCATTTGAGTCTCAAGTTGTAACACCCAACAGTTTCTTTTACATGGTCATAAACTTGCACCTTTTCTGGCGACTTTGTGTTACAAAACTCAGCATACACTGGTGGGATAATTTTCTCTTTTTTTAAGGGTTTTGTGGAGCATGTCTTCTGTATCTGGGAGTATTTTAATATTCACAAGAATTTATTAAAAAAGGGGTGGATATGTTGGTAGTTGCATTTCATAAACCCCAGCTAGAAGTATGAGACCTAACACATCAGGTTAAATAAGTTTGTGTCAGGAAACAAATACTGATCAGGGAACATGGGTCTGTCTGGGAGCATCAAGTCATTCAAGAATTTTGGTGAGTTGAGAGATCTGACCATCAGAATTTTGTGGATTGAAAAAATTGGTATTGAATGATGTAGGTAAAAGGCAAGATCATTTTCTTTAATGAATTGAAAGAATGTTCATACAGAGAAAGCACGTCTGACGATTGACTAAACAACTGTATAACGTGCACTTTGTAAAAACAAATGATAGAATATGGAGTTTATGTTACCTTCTCGTAGAACTGTTTGGAAAACGTTGATTATGAACAGCATCTAATAAAGACATTTTGGGGAGCCTTGCAGCGAAGTTGCCATAGAATTGTGCAGCTTATCCTTCACAGGCAGCAAGTCCAAGATCCAAAGCACTGTGTTTTATCTTTGAGTATTAAAAAAATTAAAAGCAATATGATTCTAACTACTAAGAAATCATTCCTCGTTTTAGAGTAGTCAAGGATGACTTTCAACAACCGAAAGTCCAGTACCTACAATATTCCACTTTTTCTACCGTCACAAGGAGATAGGCTGTAGACCCCCACTGTTCTTTGACTGTCTTAATACCCGTGAATATGTAATGGCAGCATGCACAGTGCATAACCGAGGAAAATATGAAATCCCTTCTATATTAGTGGAAAAAAAATGTTCCCCTTCATGACTATTGTGGGTACAAGAATAATTCGAGCCACTGGTTTGGAGGAGTTGTACGAAATTCGTGATTGTATAATCTAAAACCACTGTAACAGATCATATAAAATGCTTTCATTGCCTTAGTATCTTTTTACTTGACAAATCGAGGAGCGCCCAGCTAACAAGGAACTAGGAAAAACCTGTTTGATTCCAGTTCGGTAGATGGCTGGACGTAAATTGAACATTAAGAATACAGGTTGTGGTAAGTGGCCCCAGAAGGAATAAACAAGAAATGGTTTGCAGAAGGTCTACATGGGCACCCTGTCACAGGGTAAGAATTTCTACACTCGACTCAGTAATTAAAAGAGTGTGTTCAAATTGTGCTGATAAACCACCATCTTCTGTCACACACGTCCAGTTGTCGTTCCACATCACGTCCCTTATGCTCCCTTCTGTCAGCATAGGCTCTGCACAGGATGAACAATAAACCTTAATTATATCAAGAGGTAGAGTGAACGAGCAAGACAATGAGACGAAAGTGCCAGGATTCTGAGCGACTGATTGAAAAATTTCCTATGAGCACAAGGTGCAGACTAAACCAAAGGGTAAGAAAGGTGTGCCAGTATCTTTTTCACTTTGATTTACTTTTTAGAAATAAATAAATTGTGAGACCACACCTATTAATCAAAATAATGTAATACCGAATTGAGAAGCAACTTACCAATAGTGAATGTCTGCCCAACTACCATCCGTCCAGGTTGATTATTACCTGTTAACAATCATACGTAATCAACTTTAACAGCCAAAATCTATCCGAGAAGCAAAAAATCTCCCCATACTTCCTTATAAATATTCGAACACATGTTCTCACATAATAGCTCACTCTGACATTCGAAAAATATATATTCAAAGTATTTACTGACCGCAAGCAAATTGAAAAAATATGAAGAATTCAATAACTCACGATGGTGCAAAATGGAAGGAGCAGAATGAAAAACTTTTCCAACACCATGACCTACAAAGTGCTCTACTACACCATAGCCGTACTTATCAGCTAATTCACTGCCATAAACACACAACCGAACTCAACCACGTTAGAATCCCGAAAGGTTGAACTAAATAATAATGTAATGAATGTGTACATATATCTAAACCCATGTGAACAAACCTGGAATTTATTTATTTTTACCTTTATTGAAAATGAATTTAATCAGAAAGCCATGATGAGCACCATTTAAAAATCCCACGTAGGCCGCTTACTTGATAGTTCTGCCAATTTTTTTGAATTCGACACCTGGTCCGCAGATGGAGATTGCTTTATCAAGAGATTCCTTTGTTACCTACACATCCATGAATATTATGCATTCAGACTGAACATCCTTGAAACTTGCATAAGCTAGAACACATGTAATCGAATTGTGGAAGAGGATCAAACTGCACAACTGTCGCAAAAAACCAGCCAGAAACATGGAAAATAAAGATCGAGAAGTGCGAATTGGATGAAACTACAATAGAAGAGAAAGACGCAAGTAATTGCTATATACGTACTTGAAGCTCTACGACAAAGACAACAGATGTAATCAAGACTTCCCCATCAGCCCAACGAGCTGTAAATATGATGGCCCACCTCAACTAGCTGTTTAGCTTCATCACTAACATTACCACAATAGAAAGTCTTGGAAGTGTCCCCATGGTAACCCTGGTCATTAACAGCATGGCAGCATTAGGACAGCTGAGAAACCATGAGCAACAAAGACACGAAAGTCCATCTTATCAGCACCTCAATTAAAACAAGCTCCAATCTGTAACCCAAAGTCAACAGATGCTAGAATGGAGAAAATGCCAGCACATCAGACACCCCACAACTGGCACCCCTAGTCGAGACATAAAGAGTTAGGTATCAGCTGATGAATCAAGGGCGCGTACATTTAAGTAGACCGTGACGTCAATATTGACAATATCTCCGTCCTGCATGCAATTAATGTCACTTTCATCAATAGCAGGGTACACCATATGCAGTGACAGCTTTCGATCTTTAAAATTAATAATACATGCTGCTAACCCAAGTAACTGGTGCCAATTCAGATGCGTCTTCAAACAGAACCACAACTGCAAGAGATTTTAAAATACCACAAACGCCAACCTCAAGAGGACGAGAGTCGGGAATGCCATGGCAAATGCACTCGTTTACAGAAGTACACACACTCTTCGGAAAGCCTCCATAGCCAAGAGGAGAGGGATAAGCACCAGCATCGACAATCATCTGATGTACAGCTTTATCAATCTCATCCGTTGTCACACCTGCCTGTACCATATCATAATATTGAGTCTTAGATTAAAGACAAGGGATTGCATTCTACAATACCAGCAGCAAAGTTGTAGAGTAAGGGAGCAGGAAGTGGTGAGTTGTTTTCAAAATTGAGGGTGAAAGGAGGGTTACCTTCACCAGTGTTCCCGCAAAATCGCGAACCCGTGCAGCAAGCAGACCAGACGCCCTCATGCGCTCAATCCCCTCAGCGTCTTGAATTTGAAACTCGTTCAGAAATGCAGGTGCCTTTCGCGAGTCAACGTAAGGAGGGCGAGGAATGGACTTGGGAACTTCCAAACGAGGGGAAACTTTGCCTCGCTTTAACGGGGGTCGCCGGATTCTAGATTCATCCACCTGTCTCTCCTGCTCCCCTGACCTACATTATATTTGTTTATCAGTTTCCAAGCCACCCTAACCCTATCACGAAATATCAACCAACTGCCAAAGAAGATTAACTTGAGATTAATTGACTTCTCGTTGTCTGTATTCATGACATAATTTCAGGCTTCTAACAAACGAATTGCTGCCTATAACAACCCCTCGCACTACCCGGCGATGAGGTAAACCGTTTCTTTTTTTTGTTTTTTCTATCCTATTCCTCATCCTTATGCTTTGGTCACACTCTGTTCTTCACACTGCTATTCAAATTCTTATACAAGAATTCACTGTAGTCTTTCCTGCAAAGACCTTCTTAATCCAAATTACAGTGTTGTCTTGGACCAGTCCTGTTAGCATTGCCAGGAATTATGATTCAAGACAGTGAACGAATCAGGCGGAGTGATTATTTGTCTCATTAAATGAGTCTTCTTGATCATCTGAATTACGTCAGGGGATCGCTGTCGGATGGAACACATACCTTCTGTTCATAAACAACTCTGCGAACCCTGATTTCTTCCTTGCTAAAATAAGCAGAGCTCCTGCTCTTCCACTTGGACAACCTGTTCACACAGTTCGCGCAACAATTATCAAAATGCTCACATAAAGTGGTAAAATACGTGATCCTCAAAACCCTAATCCCACGAAATTTGAACCACATCGAATAACAGAAAGAATTATCAACTCTTTAGAAGCCACAGCTACTACAGAATTCTAACAAGTACAAGAAAATTAAACTAAGACCCATCCCTCGGCTCCAATTATGAGCATGTATGTATACCAATGCTTTGCATCACCCAACCTGAAGCAACTAATTAAAAGTCTGACGAGAGGGATGATAACAAGAGCGGTGCGAGCACACTTGGTAAGATGCAAACAAACCATACCTTGCAATTCATGCCCCAATCCAGAAAAATGCAACTTCGAAGACGAACTATTCATGAAATTCCTTAAATTCCTGCCCGATCCCCACATCGACGAGGAAAAACAACCAGAACGGGACCCGCGCACGAGGGAAGTAGGAAGCGAGTGCCGCGCCACAGCCCCCATCGCCGCCATGGCTCCAATGGGCGCCATTCTCCAGCGCCCCACCTCTCAAAACCTCTAACCTACGTGCACCAAATCCTTCCGAATTCTCACAAACCACCTCGCAGCGCACACAAAAAAAACAGACCCAAGCTCCGGTCCGCTTCGAAAGGTAAAAAGCGAAAGTGAAAACACGAACAGAATGTAATTCGACGGGACAAAGCCGCTCTTTCCACGCCCGCGACGACGACGGCGACGACGGCGACGACGACCACAGCGGACACAACCCCGCGGATCCTGGCCAATCCTCACAACCCACAAAACACCACTCAGCAAACCCTGGAAAATTCTCGCAACCCACCAAAATCGTAACTCTGAGTCATTTCCCGAAATCTCAGGGAATAATCTCGATGCGCGATCGCCCTCGCGACTCCCCCCTCCAACAAAATCGAGCGACGAGGGCAGCGACTGCGAGCGATGCAGGCAACTGGTTCTAGGCTTATTCACGGTTCGGTTATGCGGTTAACCGGTCAAAATTTTCTGGAACCGGTTAACCGGCAAATTTAATCGGTTAATTCTCATTTTTGAAAAAATCCTCGTGTGAACGGGATATTATTCATCTCCATTCAGGGGTGGGGATTGCAGCCTGAGTCAACCTTATCGTAGCCAGACCGTGGTTCCTTAGTTGAAGCCTTGAAGCATGATTGAAGAACGGAATTGCAAGCAATTTTGCAAAGATCACAAGAGCTCAGCTGACATACCACACAATCGGAAGGCTCAACCTTTGGGGGCTCAACAAGACATTTAACAAGTGATGACGTCAAACACACTGCACAATCGGAAGGCTCAACATGTGGGGGGATCAACAAGACATTTAACAAGTGATGAAATCAGACACACCGCACGAGCAGCAAAACTTGCTAGCACGTTGCCTCCTCTTTCAGCTGCTGTGCTGAAATGTATTGACCCCACATTGTGAATGCTTGCTATGCCGTTACGATATCAACGATTCAATGTGTTTTCTGATGATGGGAGAAGACTCAAAAGAGGTTATATGGAGTTTGAGATGGGGACCGTGGAGTATAGAAAAAGGGAGAAAACTTGGTCGCAATCTACATCACCGAGACGGTGCTGTGATGGCATGGAGTGCAGAAGTGGGCATGAGCGCCGCAACTTGGATGTCCGATGTTGTAGTACGACCATGACGCCATTGGTGGTGACTGACTGGTGATTCAGCAGAGGTGTCCACTGTCCATGTACGAGACAATGACAAACGATTATGAGAAGGTGATGAACACTGCAAATTACAATTATGCCCTACATTGCACATTTCATATATATATGAGAGTTTAAGTTGGAAGTGCGACACCATTCCCTCTTGCTCCTTGTTTTGTCCTCATCATGATACTGTTTTCTCGTCAGTTTCTGCTCGGTTGGATTTGTGATTCTGCTCCTCGTTTTCTCCTCATCACGATATTTTTTCCTCGTCGAATTCTGCTCGGTTGGATTTGTAAATGTGCTCGTCGTTTTCTCCTCATCACGATATCGACTGTCATCTCTTACAATTTCTTGTGGTGATCGACTTGATTTCTACTTCATGTAGCTCATGTCTACACGACGCAATTGCAGGAGACTACTGTATGTCGCAAGTGTAAAGGGTGTGGTGCGGAAGACTCAAAGGTTACAGTTGAAATCCTTCAGGTACCACACGTGTTAGTGCTTGAATTGAAGGGATTACATAGGGACCGTTATTCCCCATGCACCAAAGTTACATCTCTTGTGAAGCTCAATTGTCGCCTTAATATTGGTACGTCAATATTCTCACTCATTCATGTGATGCTTCTGTTTGTAACTCATTCACTGTCTGTATGTACCAATGAATTGAGATTTAAGTGAGGAATTTGAAAGTTTCTGTTTGTTCAGCATGAAAGATTCTGTGACTAATTGCAGGTTGTAACTTACTTTTATTATAGAATGAGAATCGTATGCATTTTTACAATTGACGTAGAAATTCTGTCGCATGCTTGTGGTGTTCTCTATTTTGATTTTTTGTCTACTCGAACCTTGTTTTCAAACAGTTGTAATCTCGAACCCTGTTTTTGAACAGTTGTAGTCTCGAACCCTCTTTTTGAACAGTTGTACGTTCACAGAATCACAGGTTTCTCAAGCCGTACCCATGTCAGAAGATGTTGTATTGTATGATACTGATGTTAATAGCAAACTGAGCGAAGAGGATGAATCAAACAATGACGATGAACCGCACAAAGACGACGAATGTGGCTCAATAGCATTTTCATCAACTGGCTGTATCAGTTCGGCTGAAGAGGCGGAAGACAACGTCCTGGATTTGGGATCACTTCCGGATAGAAGATGATGATGAAGGAAATGCGAGAAATTTTTGCTATCATTGCATCGACAAATATAAGGATCGCAAAAATGTCAAGTCATATCCTGTAACAACAGGCAACATCTCATTGATTGCGCATCTAAGGAGCGCCTATCATATTACAAAAGACACAGGAGTTGCAAGTGATCCAACTCAACCAACCTTAGTCTTTGATCGGTCGTCTCAATCTTCATCACCAACTCGACGACGATTCCAAAGCAGACATACTCAAGAGTCTCGTCAACTGGATTGTGGATCACAAGCAAGGTTTTAATGTAATTGAAAGTACCGCTTTCAAACGATTGGTAAAAAAGCTGAACAGATGGCATAAATTAATCAGCCAATTTACAATTGTTCGCTCCCTGGAAGATGAATATGCTAAACCAGAAATGAAATTTAGAGGGATCCTCCATGACAGTTGTGAATTTGTTGCTTTAATTGCGGATGGATGGTCCTCTTGAACAATGAGAGGATACTTTATGATTACAATTCATTGGATCACCGATGAATGGGAGTTGAAGTGTAGCGTATTGGACTTCAAGTATTTCTCCTTGCCACTTAGCACTTGGTCAACACAAAATTTGGTACTCGGAGTTTAGAAGGAATACAATCTATTTCTGAGTTATTACAATGGATAGTGGATTTGAAACGGACTCGGCGATAAAGCTCATATGTGAAGATATTCAAACAGAATATAAAGTTGACGTTGGAGAGAATTGACATTGTTGATGCATTTGCCATATCATGAATCAGTGTGTTGCTGATACAGAGGCCCTGGTGAAGGTCAAAGTGAACAAGATACAGATTTTGTTGAAATAAATTCGGGGATCTGTTCCTAGGCAAAATTTCTTCAAGGCTGTTCAAGTCCGGCTTGGACGGGCGATTCTTGCCAAAGTGCCCAACCTCGACATTGAAACGCGTTGGAATTTGATGTTTATGATGATCGAGAAGTGCTATGAATTGAAAGATACATTTCAAGCTACATGCAACAACGACGACTTCAAATCCAAGCTCCAATATTTACAGCTAAGTGACTTCGACTAGAGAGTTTTAAAGACTTCTTGGAAACATCATTTCAATACACAAACATTGTGAGTCGGAATGGTTATGCAACTTTAACTATATAGCCGTTAATTTTTTATTCATTGTACAACCATTGAGACGACACGATTCAAGGTCGAGCAGCAATCGGATTTACCACTCCCATTGTTAAGGCAACTGCTTCAACATTCAAGTCAAAGTTGGAAAAGTAACGACCTCAGTTATGGAATAATCTATCAAACTTGGCACAAATTCTTGATCCACGCGTGTTGAATTCTTCTCGCATGGTCTAAATAATGAAGCTCCCGATTTGACGTATCCTTATTGAGAGATACAGATATGAATCAGTCAATGGTTAAGACGCTCCCATTGAACCAAAGCAGAGCAGAGCTGCGAAGTTGTTCCAAATGGCTCGATAAGGCTCAAAATGAAAATTCTCTTGACATTACAATCGATGAAATCGACTCATTCTATGAGTTCACATGAGAACTCGATGGATCGTGTGAGGATGTATTCCTGTGGTGGAAAAACAACGGGACTCCATAATTTCCACAAATAACCAAGCTTATTCGAGATACTCTTATAATCATGGGATCTTCAGTTCCTTCGGAATCCTCATTTTTGGACAATGGGCAATTTGTTTGAGAGGATCGAGGATTGGAACCAGCTTATGAAGAAATATGAGGATTGAAAGATTTAGGGTGCTGGGCCCGGTTAACTGGTTAAGCCAAAGTTGGGCCCGGTTAACTGGTTAAGCCAAAGTTGTAACCGGTTAACTGTTTAGGTCCGATTATTGGTTAACTGGGCCCTGTAACCGGTTCCGTGCTCATCCCTAACTGGTTCCTTCCACGGCGATAGTCCCACACTCCGCACTGAACTCACCATGGATCCTATAACTGTGCTTTCTTAGAATCTTCTTCGTAATGACATGTTGGATTTGGAACAAAGAATTGAGAATTATATATATATATATATATATATATATATATAAGTATTTAAAAAAAATTACATGTTATGGTTGTTTCAGTGAACATTGAATTAATTAATGTGACCTTTTAATCAAAGTTTCAAATTTAATAAAACTATATAAAAACCAAAAAAAGAACACACACACACACACACACACAAGTTATGTTTGTGTGTATGTTGAACGAAAATTAGAACATCTTTCTTTATATGCTCTAAGATAAATTGCAACCTGATAAAATGTAAGGTGGACTTTTAAATTATAAAGTGAATTTATTGGCTTACACAAAATTCACCAATAAGTAAATAACTTATAAATATCATTGTCTGTATAACTTTAAAGACATGAATAGCGTACTTTTCTTTTTAATTAGTGATAATCAAAAGTATTTGGAAGATTTTTAAATTAGGTCAAATTTTTAAATAATATTATAGAATTCAGTTTCCAAGCCCTTTTCTAAATGGCTATTTATTAATATACTTTTACTGTGGTGTGTTATGTATGTAGATATATTATCACTTCTGTTTGAAGATGCTTCAATGTGTTACAATGGAATTTTAAGCACATTCTTTAAGATATTATAAATTACAATTTAAAAATTAATTCTTAAGATGAGATTTTAACAACAAAAATGAGTACATATATGTTCATATAGATTCAAAAAGTTCAATATTACAAAAAGATCTCTTCAAATTATTCATTTTTAAAAGTGATTCTCAAGTATTTTGTTGGATATAAAAAGAATAGATCAATACAAAAACACCAACAAGTGAATAAATATATGTATCTTATATATTAAAATGGTGACAAGAAATAATAAATTAAAATTCTTTGCAACATTTGAAAGTTACAAATGAAAAACTCTATTTATTTTAAATTCTAATTTCGGAGTAAAATTGTAAAGATAATGGGTTTCAAAACATATGTTGCCGATTCTACTAAAAATATCTGTAAACTTTTTTGCTATCTACGAATATTATGATTTTGAATATTAATTGAAAGATGAAATATGTCCTAAAGCATACTTGTTTGATTTGTGACATCACATAATAATATACATGTGTGTGTGTGTATATATATATATATATATATTGAACACTATAAACATTATATTCATAAAATATTAATTTGTTCTTGAGATTCAATATTTCAAGGCACCAATAAGAGTAACTAAAAAATATATATATTATAATGTGTAAGTATACTAGTCAGTATAATTTATTTTTAAAAAATTAAAATAAAAAATTTATAAAGTGTTTGAAATAATAATACATTTAAAAACATGAACAACATTCTGTTTACATAATAAACATTTATGTATTACATGCATGTATGTATGTATATATGTATTCATAGTATAAAAGAATTGTAATTTTAGAATACATCATCATAATAATAACAATGTTAAACTTAAGAAAAAAGCAGTGTTGTGGTTATTTTAAGAATGTTTTTGGTTAAACATAAAATTGATAGCTAATCATAAAGATATTATTAAATTTTATTTTTTTGTATATGTAAGTTTTTGAAAATACAACATTAATTAAAACCATGAGTTTCATGTAGTTGCATGTCATATTTATTTTCTATTACAATTTTACAACTATATGAGTATTTTTTTCTACTTTTTTGTGTAAGTGTGTTGTTGTTGTTGTTGTTGTTGTTGTTGTTATTATTATTATTATTACCTCATTTATTTTTTATGTGGTATTAATGAAATATTTTGGTGTGTTTGTTGATAAATTCTATGAATTTTTATTCATTTTTTTATAATATATTATTACACATCAATAACCTGCTTCAACATATTACTCTGAAATCAAAGTAAAAACTCTCCAAATGCTATAGTGTTTATATCACAACTCATGACACAAATATTGGAACAGGAAACACCTCCAAACTTTAGTTGGACTTATATATAGAAGTCCACGTTGGATTTTTAGACATCAAATCTTAATTGTACACCACGCCATTTTGCCCACGTGGCATCCATCCACCGATGGAAAGGTTTCAAGCTTTCCTTTCAAAAAGCAGGCCTGTTTTGAAACCCGTGCCGTCTCCCGCAAACACCCCCAGCGGCATTTTCCTGGAATCCAGGGCCGGGTTCTCAGCGATGAACGGGCAGACATCGGCCACCGAAGCCCGTCCACCAAGGTGAGAGGGGACAAGGCGGGGTTAAAGCTAATTAAGCCCTAATTAGTGCATGATTAGATTGAGTAAGTTACCCAGGCATGAAGTAGGTGAGCCAGGCACATCAGAATGTGGAAAGGAGGATGGCGTGTCAGTCCTGCAAAATTAGGGTTTCAAACGAGGATGTGGCGTTAGGAAGGGATTATTAGAATTAGGGTTCTACTTTCCATCCATGTGTCTAGAAGGTTCTAATTGCTTGAAGTAACTAAAAAAGAGGGGGAGGAGGGCCCCTCCACTCCTATAGCAACCCCTCACCAGGATTCTTAGGGATTGCCTGCTATTATCATAAAATATTCTCCTCTTCATCAAGGTCTATTCAAAAATCAACCTGGAAGTTGATATGTTTGAATTAGTGCTGTTTCATGACCTAGCAATCATTTATGTTTGATTTTTTTAATGAAAATAACTGTGTTTTGTTTATCTCAAAGTTGATTCTGTATATAACTTTGAAAAGGACATGGTTCTGAAGCTAAGTGTTTTTATTATATTCATTACAGTTATAATAAAATATGTTTTTTTTTTTACTTTTTTAATTTTTTTTTTTTTTTTTTGTGATGTGAATTAATGATTTTTTGTTTTAAGCCAAGTTTTGTTTTTCTTTTAAAATCTC
Organism: Physcomitrellopsis africana; assembly: GCA_036785485.1. Taxonomy (NCBI): domain Eukaryota; kingdom Viridiplantae; phylum Streptophyta; class Bryopsida; order Funariales; family Funariaceae; genus Physcomitrellopsis; species Physcomitrellopsis africana. Next base: position 274,155 of record JAWRVF010000160.1, on the reverse strand, counting down.
ACTAACATTGAAATTATAATTTATCTTCCAAGCTTCAAAATTTATATATATATATACATATATATATAAAAATCAACAATAGTACATAGAGTGAAATTTTAAGAACACCTACTAAATGCAATATTTTGTTCTTGTGAAGTACTAGTGGAAAAAAATCAAAACTAAAGTTTGAAGGATTAAAGGAATTCCAAAAGAAAATATTTAAATAAAAGATTGTGTAGAAATACAAATAATCATTTTAAAAATAAAACTTGGCACATTATTATAAAAAGTACAATATTTGAATGACTTCAATACATGTAATGTCAAAAGTGAAATGTTATTATTAACATTACTATCATTATCCTTTAAAAATTATACTTGTAATTCTAAGAGAAAAATTACATTCATTTATTAAAAACTTCTTACAAATGTTTCTTGTCCATCATTCTTTCTGGTTTAGTTTAATTTATTTGATTTTGAATTTTGAATTATATGGATTGTTATCTTCCTAATGACGTCATTGTGATTGTTGTCACTTGCATAATTGATAAGTTTGTGTAGCAGCACATAGAGTGATGTTTTTATAAAAAAATAAAAACACTCAATATATGAAAATCAATATAACTTGATTACAGTATTGATGAAGGTAAAAAATAAAATTACACATTATAATTTTCATTTGTGTTTTTTTTTTTGGTTTTTTTTTATTTACTTTTACTTTTCTATAATAAAAAAATAAAACCACACTATGTTATTGAATAATAATAAACATATGATACTAAATGATATACTATTAAATAGAAATAGAGAAATTAATATGAGTTTCTGACATAAAAATGTTAATCTCACTATATTTAAAAAAAAAACCCAATAATTTTTTTTTTGTTTTTATATTACTTTTACTATTTTCAGAAATATTAAAAAACTATAGTGCAACTTGGATGATTGCATATCCTAAGCTGTTTCAATATAATTGAGACCCTTAAATATTCTCAAACCTCATTTAACTTAAAATTTCTCTTTATAACCTTTCCTTAAATTTGTATACCCTATTTTTTCCTTTATAAAATCTAAAATATAATTCTCATACACAAAGTTTAATTCTTTTTGTCAAGATGACTAACTTTTTGTAATTTAATAATAATAAAAATAAAATAGTATTTTATATTTTGTTATTATTTGTTATTTTATTATTATTGTTATTAGTCATTTATTAAGCTTACAATCTTAAGTAAACTAATCTTCACTTAAATTTCAAACCAAAAATTATTTTGAAGGTTTTAAAGTAAATAATTGACCAAAAACTAAATATTAGTTAAATATGTTTGTGTAATGTTTGCAAAAAAATTCTAAACATATTAGTCATATCAAACCTATTCCTTTTTTATCTAATTACATTGGTTTTCTATATTTTGATACAAATTGCTCATGTGACCTGATTAATGCTTGAGTTTTTCAATCACAATATTTATTTACTGTATGATATTTGTTTAAAATTTTCCTATTACTCTTTTTTAAACATTATTGTCAGTTGATTTTTAAAAAGTAGTGAAACATTATATATACAAATACCTGCAACTTCAGGTCAATCAACAATCTACTAATGGGATTTAATATGTGAAGTACAACTTTAGAGAAGTCAAATAACCTAAATGAACATTGAAGCTCAATGAATCAATATGGCCATGAATCTACACATATGTAAAATGTAACTACACAAGTAAACATCATTTCATTAACAATTAAATAAATAAACAATAAAAAATTGGTTTATTTATTCTAACAACGTGTTGAAGACATGATCAAAACATTTATTTGGATAAGATGAACGGTTGCCAAATTAGACTTTAGATTCTTCAAGAAAAATGGACTTTTTTGAGTATAAACTGCATGTGCTTCAATGCATCTAAAGGATGAAATTATAAACATTCCCACGAAATCTGTGATTTGAGCTGTATAATAACATTTTGTCATATTTTCATTCAAACCATGATGGTTGAAAACAAGTAATACAGTATGGTTTAAAACAAGTAATGAAAATGAATCCTCTCATTCATGTACAATAATAATAAAGATGCATAAGAGTTTACTTATATGTACACATACATATACACATAGTTTTATTTGGATCAAAATGTTAATTTTCTTGTATAGTGAGAAAAAAAAACAAAAAAACAAAAAAACAAACAAACAAACATGTTTCAAGAACTTACAAATGTTTTTTCTACCAAAAATGTACACAAAAAAGTAACATAGTGTAAACCAGAGCTGTACTTGAGAACAATTGTTTATTTTGTAATTTTTTTAGTAATGTGATATAAAGCGGAAAAATGAAATATAAAAAAGTACTTACAAAAAAGTAAAAAAAAAAATAGTATGCTTTGCAATATCCAATGAATAATAACAGTAATAATTATTAATATAACTACATTCAAGTTGAAAAAGCCCCTTTTTGCATTTAATTACATTCTTTTTAGCTAACAACTCCACAAACTGCTAAAAACTATTACATCAACAACCTTGTATGTAATGTTGGCCACTTTTACAACCATTTTTTTTTTCTTGCCTTTTCATTTATTTTTTCATGATTTAATTTTATTAGTTTCTCAATCTGAAAACATAAACCTAATGCAATTACTACCCGTTTCTTTTCTGTTTTTTTTTTTTTTTTTTTTTTTTTTCCCAATCACATCAATCGTTGTTTTTGTTTTCCAATTTTTTACATTCATAGTTGAATAGAAATACAACTTGAAAACACCGTTATGTACAAACCTATACTGCATCTTCTTATGAAAAACATTGCTTTCAATACACAATACAAGTATAAACTATTATGAAAAAACAAGAAAATGAGAGGCACTTTAAGAGGAAGCAACTCAGGTGTTCAAAGGAGAAGCATTGGCAGCATCCATTCTGGGTCAACACTGTTTCAACATCCCCCCATTTGGCACTTAGGCATTACGAATTGATATCGCCTACACTATTTAATGCAAGAGGGAAGGGGATGGGACCCGCACTACACTATAGACAACGGGACCAAACTTGAGCCGCTAGGTGACGTGCCGGCGGCAGCAGATCTAACGCCAATTGCCGCGACGCGCATCCGCGGCGGGGCTCGCGACGAGCCAGGGACGAGGAGAAGGCTGCGTCGCGTGACGCCTCGGCGGCCAGCGAGATCGCGAGTCGCACCGCGGCTTCGCTCTGTCCCCACCCATCGCGTGCCATTAAATAGCCTCGTCGTTAGCATGTTCGCGCCCAGGACCGCCACCTAGCGCCTTCTTACGCGGCCGATTGTCTCTCGAAGGTGGCGAGATCGCCGCGCTCTGGCAGGTCATTCATCCCATGAGGCAAATTCGTTGCATTGTGGTGACGACGACGGCCTCTGTTCATTGCGCGTTGCGTAAGCTTACGCTGATTCGCGCTGGTCGTCTGCTGTTGTTGTTGGAGTAGGCAGACATCACGAGAGGGGGTTGGGCTTGGCGCAGATCTAGCCTGGAGTGCCGATCCCACCCAGCCTCTCGCACTTGGGTTGTGGTGTATGGAATTCTGAGGTGGGGTAGTGAGGCGCTTGGTTTGTGAGCTGAGGGAATTGCCGGGACTGAGTTCATGGGAGGCAAAATGTGGAATCGGGTGTGGACTCTGGCGGTGGTGGTCGGGGTGGTGGTGTTGGTCAGTGGATCTGTGGAGGGGGCGCAAATTAGCGAGAAGGAGAATTGGATGCAGAGGGCGGCGGATAAGGTGAAGTGGCTCCCCGGGCAGCCGCCCGTGGTGTTTAACCAGTGGGCGGGGTATGTGAATGTCGGGGAAGATGTTGGCCGGTACTTGTTTTACTTCTTGAACGAGTCGCCGAAGAACGCGAGTTCCAAGCCACTGGTGCTGTGGTTGAACGGAGGTACATCGCTTCACGCATCCTGCTAGTGAATATACCCGGACAATGCAGTTGAGTCCACGATCAAACGGGCGTTGTGGCTATGAGACGCTACTCATGACTATGTGAAGTGAATTGCGGTTATATGGTTATGATCTCTTCCGAGGATGTTTCAGACTGTAATGCAGCGTGCTGCTTTGAGGGATACAATGCTGCGATTGAGCTGTCGAAACTTCACACGGTTTTTCTTAGAATTTTGGCACAATGTGGGAATCGGTGGTTTGCGACACGCCGCATTGTCCTCTCGCCACAAAACTGTACAATTGCAATGGACACAGCTGTTTAGGGGATATGTATGTTCGTGATGATGGGTTAGAAATTGAGACACTACATTCGAAAGACGTTCTGTTGTGGTTCTGTTGGCGATGTCTAAGCGATTGTAGAACCCGACGCTATGACACGGCTTTGGAATGATTATGCGTAGTCCAATTTTTGGATCTGCGGCATGATTTTATGTGGTTTCGTTGTGCTTGAGTGCAGGTCCCGGTTGTTCGTCATTGGGCGTAGGATGGGCGCTAGAGATGGGTCCCTTTCGCGTGCGAGAGTATGGCACCGGCCTCGAAACCAACACACATTCTTGGGTTCGATGTAATCTCGCATACCTTCACATGGTCATGAATGAACTCTGCTGCGGTTGTCAAAACGTTCGTACCCGTAGAAACGTGTAATAGTTGAGAAAGATTAATCCAGACTTCATCTTCACTTGGAAGTTTCATGATCGCACTAACAGTGTGATCGTGTTCGCAGATGCTAATGTCTTGTTTTTGGAATCCCCTGTTGGTGTTGGCTTTTCTTACTCTGACGACCCAAACGAGAATCATTCTGGCGGTGACTCGATTACTGGTAATTCTATTTACAGCCCCAAAACCTGAGTTATCAAATTCTGTGTGCTGTTATTTAATTTGGAATGGAGCACTGTACTGAGGTATGAAGAGCTTTTGCTGGATTTCGCTCGTTTTCACAAGGACAAGTTATGTTTGTTGTTGTCTGAACGCTCATTTGTCTTGCAAAATGGTTGCAGCTGAAGACAATTACATGTTTTTATTGAGGTGGTTGGATCGGTTTCCTGAGTACAAGGACAGAGATTTCTATATCACGGGAGAAAGCTATGCCGGTAGGTTCTATATTCTACTGTTAGATGAACCATTGTGACTGATGGGTACATTTCCTTCGGATGCGGAAGTCCCGTATTTTGATGCGAGTTATAAGCTTTTAGCGATATAAGTGCCAAGAGAGACATGCCTGTGTGTACAATATGACTTTGTTGTGAGACAAAACATTGTGCAGTTCCACTTTTTTTTTTTTTTTTTTTTTTTTTGTGTTTTGTATTTTTCGAAGCTACTAGGATTGTAGTGGCTGTAACTCGCTATAGATGGACCAGGTTAAGAATGTTTAGTGAAATAATCGCTTTAGGATACATACGACGCAGTCGTTTTCTGGGTTTTGTTTTGTTTCGTTTTGCGTGTGTGTAGCATAGCTTGCACCCAACAAAGTTTATTCCTCTAACATTCTTGTTCGTCATTTGTAGGTCACTATATCCCTCAATTGGCGTCACTGATTCACCAACGTAATAGAGACTCTGAACAGAAAATCAATCTAAAGGGTATCATGGTACGTACCATATTTTAAGTTGTTTACGGAAAGATTCCCAAGGTTCCATATACTTCTACAGCATTATTCATACTTCCACACTTTAACTTTCGTCAGACTAATTCTGAGCTCACTTTCTGCAGGTGGGAAATCCATCGACTGACGAGTACTACGACAGTATAGGCATCGTTGATTTCTGGCTATCTCATTCTATGATTTCTTCCCAGACTCACGACCAGTTCATGAAGGTTTGTAACTTCACCAATTGCTGTTCGCCCGAATGCAACGAGTTGTATAACTATGCCGAACAAGTGGAGATTGGTCCCATTGATTATTACGCCATCAATGCGCTTGCATGTACCACCGATCAAAATGGCAACCCACTGCGAAGGAGGCTTTCCAAGGCCTTTAAATCCATGACAAAGAATAATCCAGTACGTGGTCAATTTTGTTCATGTACTTCCTGTTTCTTATCTATAACCTGTTACTTGTGTGTGTGTGTGTGTGTGTGTGTGCGCGCGCGTGTGTACACATATACACACATTCACACAGATGGCTGTGCACTTCAAGGTATTAACCGATTTATTCGAGTGGGCTGCAGTTTCTTGGGTTTAGAGCTGGATATGATCCTTGTGTATCAAACAGTTCTGAGATATATTTCAACAGGAAAGATGTACAGAAGGCACTCCATGCAAATGTGTCCGGTGAAATACCATACAACTGGACAACATGCAGGTGATTGTTTCCCTTCCGTTTTAGTGTTCGATACTCAATATTTTCTGTACATTGTCTGATCATGTACAGCAACTTAACCGCTGAAAGGCGCAGCGTATTTTACATCAGTTGCGATTCTGCAAGCCTGGCTTCAGATTCAATGACTCACGTATGCGTGTAGAGCATATTTTTAGTATGTTATTACTTGTTGAAACTATAGTTAACATCAACAGACGCAAAATATTACGTCTGTGCGGGGAAGGTAAAACCAACACGAGACCATGCCCTAATGACTAGTAGAGACGGTAGAGTCAGAGTCAGATATGTGGATCACTTCTTCCCATGTGTTGAAATATACTTTATCTCATTCTTCAAATTGGCATTACAGCATCGACTTGAGCTGGACGGAATCAGCCACCACAGTTCTTCCTTTGTGGGAGGAACTTATTGCAGCGGGCTACAAGATCTGGATATATAGGTCTAACTAAATCTCGTCACCCAGTTGTGGATTTTTATTTTATTTTATTTCAATCTCAAAATCATTAGATGGGACGTTGAGAGGTCTAGTGTTTGTCATTGAAATTATAATATATAGGTTGTTGCACGCCACGCCTCTCAATTCTTTTATTCTACCAACATGTGTGCAGTGGAGATAACGACGCTGTTGTGCCGGTGACTGGGACTATATATGCCATTGAATCCTTGGGCTTGCCAATCACCAACCCTTGGTATGCTTGGTATCATAAAACACAGGTAGTGTATCGTCTATTCTACAGTATTCACTTCGATTCTTGAAATTTTTTAAAGGTCAAAGTTAATGACCGATCTCGAACCATGGAAGTTTCAGAAATACTTCCTGTGTAGGATTTCAGTTTCCCCAACCCTTGTCTCTGTTAACCTATTGCAACCTTAAGCACCCCTTGTCAAACTTGATTTCTTAGCGTGAACTTATAATGCTGTCTTAAGTTTTATCTTTGTTCATTTTTGCTGGAAACAGGTAGCAGGCCGCACCCAGTGGTACAAAGGAGTGACGTTTGCGACAATTCGCGGTGCGGGGCACGAGGTTGCTGTCACGCAGCCAGGGAGGTTTTTAGCCCTCTTCAAGTATTTTCTGGCAGGAACAGAGCTACCCCCTGATCCATAAACTCGATTCATCCGATTGCTTCCGTGTTTTTAAACCCGTGTGAAGACCTGAGATTATATTTTGGAAAGCGGTGAGCACTTATGAAATGGGTGCTGCACCAGTCAGTTGTGATTTGTTACTCAACTCCCTTGTCAACCGAGGTTGCTGCTGAATCTTCGTAGATGCTGATGAGTACTGGTAGCTTTATTCTGAGTTCATTTAATGTACTGGCTTCATCATTAACCTATGGTTCAATTTGTGAGGAAAATAGAATCCGCTCTACCCACAGGGTAGCCATTGTTGGGAGATGACATTGAGGGACATTACCATGTTTGAATAGGCATTAGCTAGGCTTTTCACAAATTCTTGTAGTCTTGAAATCTTCCTTTATGCTGAAACAAATGAACCTTGCAGGTGGTTTTTGCCACCGCTGTTTGGTTTTGTTGTGGTGATGCAAAGCGTGCAAGGTCTCATGCAGTAAAGTGTTGAGCTGGACTTTTGTTTGGAAAATGCCACAGTGCGTGAGAAGTGGCATATGCCTATTTCTTTTGTCGATGGTCACACCATGCTTATACCTCCTTTTACTCCATTTATAGTTCATGTCGAACCTTCTGCTCTCTTATTTCCAGGACCTCACCTGGATAAGAGAAGTGATCAATGTGGCAGTGGTTTGCCCTTGTCCAGTACACGTATGGTTTATAGCTACATCTATCTATACAAATCGACAATGCTCCACACAAGCAGCAGACGACATAAAGGACTTTGACTTGACAGCTTGGATTGAAGAAAGGAATTTTTGTTGATTTATTCTAGTGAGTACTAAGTGCTAGAATTTGGTGAAAATCGCCAAAGGTTAGCATTTGGTTGTTCGATTAACTAGTGTAGTTAACCTTCGGAGTTAGTATCTCAGCTGTTCTTCTCACGCATTGAAGGTATCTCAGCATTCAAAGTAATCTGGACACGGTGGCAAATCTCAACAGTTAGATCAAGTTTGAAAAGTAATCTGGAGTGCTAACCTTCTGTACATTATTATTATTATACCTGCGTACTGAATTTGTATACGTATATATACAGCGCATCATCACAGCTCAGTATTGGTACTCAGTGCATCATGCAATCCTTCAAACCCACCTGAAGTTGGGCTTAGTTTGTAGGTAGTGATGGAAACCTAGCAAATCAGGTGTGGGAAGTAAAGTGCCAACATATGCAACGTCATATGATACTTTAAGCACATACTTCAGTCACAGTTTAAACGTCACAAATTCCATATTATGGATTAGATCGTGGAAGGTAGACTGGATGGGACTGTGGTCACTGAGAGGTATTTACTTTTGCGAGCCTTTTCTCTGCTGCGATGTGTAGCGTGGGATGGACCAACTTCCGAAACAGTTTCCGATGCGGAAGATTCGAATCACTTCTCACCAACTGACTGGGGTAATTCTCAGAGGGTAACAGAGGCACTGTAGCATGGTGCTACATATTGGTCGGTGCTGGGGTTTCATTCAATCCTTAAGTGATCTAACATCTTCTTCCTCAGATACTTGGAAAGCTTGCAGCTGGGGCGGCGGGGGGTCACCTCGGCACTTTTATTACACACACATTTGAGGAGAGGTGTGCGTGCACTTTCTAAATGCTCGATTATTGCAACCCAGATGTGAAGTTGGGGCAGGGCGAGCGCTTTGGGTTCCGAATGAGGGAGGTTGGAACGTAGTTTATTTATTTATTAGTGGGGGAGTTGGAACGGAGTTTTGATCTGCGGACCATCCACACTGTAAAGTCGGTATGTGCGCAATATTACGGCATTTTCCTTGTCGCTTCCAGGAACCTTCCTATACTCAACGGAATCCAAAATTCGATCGTGCGAAAGAGGGCACAATTCATATGCTTGTGAGGCATTCTTAAGTCCAACTTCTCGATTCTCAAGGGTGTTCCCATGTATAGATGGCAGGCTAAAATGTTGGATTTTCGTCGTGCAACATACCCTTGTCTTCTCCCCTCTTGTTGCATTAGCTTCTCAGTGTTTCAGTAGCTCTTTCTAACTGCCTGTTTCTTCAGAGCAATTGTTTCTAGCTTTGTAAAGATCTGGGAGGGTCTGTAATGAGTCTTGTAAATGGAGTCCTAGACTTTGAGGATTTTTAAGGTGTCACTATCGAGAATTTGTCTAACCGGTTTCCATAGTGTAAAATTCATTACCTGGAAATAGCTCTTGATCATTCGTGCTGTGAACTTAATCCTTTTGCGGTGTTTTTTGCAGTTATTCATGAGAGTATTGTTAGAGAGTGAGCTTGGCTACAGTGCACAAACTTGTTTTGTACTTTGATCATTCACAAATTTCCGATAGGTAGAGAAGGGAATCAACTGGTGCAGCATCTCAGATCTAATTCATTTCTTTTAAGTAGATCTGTGGAGATTGCCATGACAAGCATGAGCTCAAGTGGTTCTAGTCTGACAGTTCAGGGGACAGAATCTCGAGCTCTATTTGTAGCGGTCATTTCGTTTTACATAACTCAGTGCGCTGCAATAACAGATGTGCACAACAGCACCCTGTTGAACCAGCCTGGAGTAGTTGGGGTCTGGAGATGGAACGATAAGGATAAGTACAACCCTCCCTCCGACTTCCGCGATGAATCCGCCCGCAATTTCTACAATCTGTGGCCAGAAGACAACGACGACTATCCCTTCAAGTTTCCTTGCGAAGACATGAAGTCCAGGCTGATGCTGAGTAATTTCACCTACTCCATGAATGAAGGTCTCGTACAATCCTTGTTATACCATGATCTCGCTATAGTCGATCAATATCGACCGTACTGGCGAAGACCTACGACTTCCTGCTTCGGTTGTGCGACAAATTTGGTGGGATATCCTGCCATCTACTGCGAGCGTGGTGATCTTACCTACCTATATTTCTACAGGTAGAGGATTGTTGACTCTTTGGCCATGTCTTGGTTTGCTATGTCTTCTTCGCAGTCACAAGGTTACTATGGGGTTTATTTTCTATCTTAGACTAGAGATTTCTCATGAATGCGTTTTACAGAAAAAATATGTTTTGCTAGTGAAAACACATGTATCATGGAGTGATCTAATTAAACACGCAAATGAAGCACGCAACTTGGTAATGTAGTTTTCCTGTTGCTAAGTTTGGGAAGGTTGGTCATGTCTAAGTACATTGTTCGTATTAGAGCATTCCTCTAGACTCTCAAAGAGTAAATGTACCGTAGAAAGCTGGCTTGATCATATCACATCGTTTGTTGACGATATCAGGGCAAAGAAGACGGTGTTCCAGGGTGTGATTTTTGGTGTGATCATGGTGATCGTCCTGCAAATTGGATTTATCACAATTTGTCTAATTATCCCTTTTTATCTACTCCACCGATCACGATCGGGGGGCCAAGCCAAGGTCTTGTATCGCATTACGGAAAAGCATCTGAAAGACCTTAAATGGGGTGGGACATGTGTTGAGTGTTTGCACCTCATAGCTCTGGGAGCGGCGGGCTACCTCATGGTTGAAGGCTTCGGCCACAGCGATCCCCACAACTGGCGAGCTTCGATAATGAATACCTTGGCGTACTACTACCGGGTGCAGACAGCTTGTGCATTCGTGTCTTCCTTTCTGCGGCAGTGCGCTAACAGCTTGAAGTTGATCTCTGATGGGAAAGGCTTTAAGACCAGCTCCCACGACAAGCACAGGGAAACGCTCATTGGCCAAGTGGTGGTCTGCATAGTTATGGTGGAGTACTTGTACCTGACCGACGAGCTTTATATGGACTTTATGATCCAAGTAGTCCCTGGTGTTGTCACCGTTGCTGTCACATTTTCAATGAGCGTTGTTATTTTTGTCGGCGGCAAGTCGTTACGGTACATTGTGAAAACTCTTTTGAAAAAAAGAAAATCTCGAGTTGCCATCACGATGGCCCATGATCCAGCCGCAGGCTCACAAACTTCTCCCAGCAACTCGGCTCCGTCTCCGGCCCCTGATCCAGTCGCAGGTTGTCCACAAACTCCACCCAGCAACTCGACTACATCGCCGGCCCCTGATCCAATCGCAGCGTTTCCACAAACTCCACCTAGCAGCTCGACTACGTCGCCAGCCCCCGATCCAGCCGCAGGATGTCCTCAAGCTCAACTAGGCGGCTCCACTGCGTCGCCGCCGGATCCATAAACGGTACTACGATTCAACTGATTTATGAGAGGAAAAAATAATATTGCCACAATCTAGGGGGACCCTATTTTAGAACTTTACTGTCCTCATTCCAGCACACTTGGTCCCTTCATATCCACCTTGAGAGCCATGACAGCATTTGTGAAAGATGCCTTTCTTGCTCGAGTTCGTCCGCTCTTTGCCTAATGACCGAAAGAAGCGCTGCGATGAACTAGACAGAGAAAATTCTTACCAGGCGGATGGCAACACTGTGATCCAGAACAAAGGCAGGGAACAAACCAGTTTTTGCTGCTTTGGAATTCGACTTTGACATCAGGGTAAAATTTCTCAAGAATTGAATCAAGAATGCCTTACAAAGACTTCCTTGCAAAGCCGCTGGGCCGCTTGGAATCGTGGGTGGATCATGGGGATGGATTCTCCACAGATCTGGTGATCAAGGTCTACGCCCTTAATTTACAACCATAGTGAATAATTCATGGTGCACTCGGGCACCCAGAGGATGAACAGTCCAGGACCGCAGTCATTCCAACGCGCCAACGCGCCAACGCCCCATAAGTGCTCTCGTGAGGGCTTTGATTTCTTCATGAAATACCATACAATACCGGCAACACTGTACAGCGAAAGCAGTGGAAAGTCGTCCCGAGATCATCAATTCGTCAGGCAGGATCGTCTGTGTTCGGAGGTTCTTCAGTGCCAGATGGCATTTAAACTTGGCAGTCTGGGTGCGGAGACCTCATCTGGGCTTGAATCAGGGAACTGTGCATGTTCCAGTTGGATGAGCTCCGCCACTGCATTACAGACTCCGCCAGACCACGTCAGTGAGAGTTCAGTTCCTCGCGTGGGACGCGGCGCGAGGCTCACGCTGGAGCCCACAAGTGTCTCTCAGATCCTGTCTCGACAACCATCGCGTCGACACTGGATTCGCTGCGTGTCGACCGCCGCGAGCGGCGTTTTCCATGAATCCTCCGCCGTTTAGACTTTTGCTAGATTTCTGGTGGTTTGTGAGGACTTGAACTGGATGACATACTATCTAGGGCTGAAACTAAATGATATATTTCTGAATAAAATGGCACTATTCTTTTCATTATAGGAATAAAGAAAATAAAGGAAAGAATAAAAATCGATATTTATATGAAGATGACAGTATTTAGTAAAGGTGATAGAAGTCCTTATTTAAAGACTTATTCTTATGTCTTGCATTCAATTACTTAAATATTATAACTTTTATTTCTTTATGAAGTAGATTTTGAGCTTGATGTACCTGCAAAGTTAGTCATTAAGCAAGCCAAATCAAAAATTGATTTATAGGTTAATTTTATTTTATTTTATTAAGAAAGTGTTATTAAATAATAAAGAGTCTTATTGAGCCTTAATATTATCTATTGCTAACTTATAAGAAATTTAATATAATCTTACAAAATATAATTAATAATATATGCTTAAGTCTATAGATTTTTATATAAATATTACAAACCTTAATTGGTTTCTTAGTTTAAATTCTAAATCCTATAATTTGATCATACATTATAAAGGATATTAAATGAATTTCACAAACATTAAGTATTTATAAGATTCAAATGATAAACTAAACTATTGAATCCTAGAAAGTCTAAAAATTCTAAAAATTAATGTTAGAATTTTAATTTATTAATTTATTATAATCCTAATTTTAGTATTAAATCCTAATTCTAAAATATAATTATGCTTTAAAGATCTTAATATAAATATTACAAAACTCTAATCATTTCTTAGAGTCTAGTTTTATTTATAGATTATAAATTCTAAATCTTAAACTAAAGTCTATAGCCTAATACTAATGCTAAAATATTTAATGTAAATCTTACAAAAATTATCTTTTTTAATCTAACTATTAAATTATGAAAAAACTTTTAAAACATAGAGAGAAATAATATCAATTCTTAACTTTTACATTGAGTTACATATTATCATTTGTAATGTTAGTGTTTGTATAAAGTCAAAGCTTAGGTACCTCTTAAATTAAAAATCAAATCATTTCAATGAATCATTATAATTGCTAAGCTGATATAGTTTATAATATAAAAATTATAATTAAAAATAATATTAGAAATCATATAAAATATTTATTATTAATCATAATTTTAATTTTAGTTTTTAAATTAAATTAACTTATTATTATTTTTTATAGTTTAAAGTTTTTTTTTTTTTTTTTTTTGGTTTTTTATAAATAGTATCATTCTTTTAAAAATTATATAAAAAAATATAACTTGTATAATAAAACAAGAAAAGATTTATTAAAAGTATTAATATTAATATTATTCTTATATTGGCAATATTTAAACAAATTAAAGTACTTACAATAGTTAATATTATACTAATAATAAATTATATTGGAATTTAAAGCATATAATATCTAATACAAATTCCAATTAATTATAATCAAATACTAATTTTTGTTGTCTATTGTACATATTAGAGCAAGAAAAGAACTAAATCTATATTTTATTTGTCACACTAGTTTCTAGGTCTCAACATTGCACTATTTAAATTGGCCATTACACTTTGCATTGCTTCTTACTTTGGCTACTTTGGCTAGTATCTTTGTTCTTTATATTATAGTCCTATTTTAGAGTTTAGACATTGAATCTTAATTTAATCCTTACATTCCATCCTCTACTATAATGGATGCTTATATTACTTAGGTAAATAGAAATAAATAGAAATAAGTAGAAACATGTTAAGTAGATAATATCTTCTTTAAGAAGCTTTGATAAACTTTCTTAGAAATGGATTAAATATTTAGACTTTTATCAATATTCTACATGGCTATTAAAACATAGTAATTTTATTAGAAGATAAAAGACTATGCAACTAATAAAATTTGTACTTATAAAATTAAATTTTTTTAAAATTATAAAATTATAAAATTTATTATTTTATCCTAATAATTCTAATTTTATTAAAATTTTAAGTCTAATTATATATTTTATAATTTTAATTTTTAGTCTTAATATAATTTTAAAATTTTAAAATTATTATTATTTTTTAAAATTATCTTTTTAATACTGCAATATAATGTTTAACTTTGACACATATAGATTCAAAATATGACTTAAATTGTGCATTATTTAGCTACAACAATTGAAGACTTTTGTACAAATTGATAGAAATAGATGAAAAATAAAAAATAATGTGTACCAAAATATATTCTTTTATACTAAAAAAATGAATTAAATTATTTAACAATTTTTTTATTTAGAAACACATGACTTTTGTGCCTAGATCTTAGAACTTATATTGTAACATGCATAATTTGTCTTATACAATTGTATACAATAAATGTTGTTAATGTATAGAACTATTTTTTAATAAAAGTTTTTTTTACTTAGTGTTTGTCAATATATTAATATAATATATGTACTATCTATAATACCAATATTCTATGGAACTTTGTTATATATTTAATAGTTCCAAAAATGATTGATCTTTTTATTTAAAAAAGTTATTCAATAAATTGATTTAAAAAAAGTAAAAGTAAAAATAAAATACCACAAGCTTAATCCTATTTGTAAGCAATGTGATACTTATAGCACAAAATATAAATATATTTGCAATACTAACTCTTAATGTTTGATTTCCATACCTATTAAATTAATGTAGTACAACTAATAGTTAGAATTTGATAGACATATAATAAAACCAACTAAGCATTGAATTGTTTATTTATCTTCTCTAACACTTGATAGAAACATTAGAAGGATATTCACAATTTCTTTTAAGTTTTTTCTTCATACTAGATATTGATAACAAATAATAAAAAAGTTAACTTTGATATGTGATATTTATGTATTACATATCTATAACAAAAAGCAACGAGTTAAAAAAAATTGAGGTCTACTAATTATTATGACTCACCTTTTGAATAACTATTATCTTAAAGTTGAGCATTATAAAAAATTTGCAATGTAAGAAAATTGTATTAAAACTAAAAATACATGTATGTATGTGTGTATGTGTCTTTGTATATATATATATATATATATATATATATTCCAAAGTGCTTATTTTTATTTTTAAACATATTATATTTTAAATTATAATTACTACCACAATATTTTATAAATTATATAATATAATAATTTTTTATAACATAGGGCATTGCAAAGACCATGAGTAAAAATGACATTCTATACAAATATAAAAGTAGTTAATTATAGAATAGATTTTGAAAGATTTTGTAATAAATAATGTTTAATAAAACAGCATAAATTGTTTTATAAATATATACATAAGCAATAAATACTTGATCTAAAAGAGTTTTAGAATTAAAATTTTAAAAGAATATAAAATAGTCAATATCAATAATAGATAAATTTTTAATAAGAAAATGACTCTAATTTTTTTAATTTTGAAAAAGATTCAATACCAAAAAAGATGTGCAATGAAGAGTCAAAAAAATAAAATGTGAATGATGAGAAAATTTACAATAACAGGGACAATAAAAGCATCCAACACTCAATATGTTGTTGAAGTTACACACTAGTAACCAAACATGTATGAATAGATATAGATAGGTCAATAGTGTTTTCAATTGTTTAAATTAATTGTGAAGATGATGTTACAGAGGAATATGATCAATTGGAGCACAACTTTGATATGAAACAAGATAAATAGACCACAGATATTACTTCAGTCTGGTCATATTTACAATAAAGTTGCCAATATTCCTTTTTCAGGATCATAAAGAGAAAATGCTGGAAGTTAAATAATACAATTAATAGCATGTATGGCATTAAAAAGTGCATGACAGTGACCTCAACTTGAAATGGAGCAAGTTCTTTCAGACTTACTACAATTGACATGCCTAAGAGTTTGGCATAACCATAGCATCCATCAAAAAATTTGTCGACTGAAATTTAATCACAATATGCATTGACAAAAAGAAAAAGAAAAGATCAATAGTGGCACAATTGAGTTTAAAATTCACGTCTTTCTGTAGTGCTTGAGCAAAACCAAACTCATAAAACCCTTTCACAATTTCAACTGTTGTACAATTCCAAAAAGAATCAAAACTTGACCACGTACTACCGCGCATTGAATCGAAGTAAGCTGCCTTACAAAGACGAACAATTACTTCATTCCCTTCTCACGTCCATCTGGAGCATTCAGAATGAATTACAACGCCACTTGAATACCATTATTAGGGGCAACCCTTTTCATTTCAACACTCAACAAAACAAAACAGCATAAAGGATGAATCAAACCACACTGCCATGAGAAATCAAGCTAGTAAAGCCCAAAATTCTTTAAGGGTGACCAAGAATATTCTAGCATAAATGTCAATTCGCAAGATACACACTCAAGGGAGGACAACAAAATTAAATAATTGTCATCACTTCTGCATTTCAGAAGGACGCCTTTGCCACAGGATTTATTTGCAAGCGATCCTTACCTCGCCAAGCTCAATCGACATGTACAGAAGCCAAAAGGAATAGATCGCCTATTCAGTAGCACTTATAGCGACCTCTAAGTTAGCCATCAGACATGGCCGCGTGGTATACTAATATGCTATGGTACATGTCCTGCATAAATGTTAAAACACTTCAATAGCCATCGCCAAACAGCTAGAGTAAGGACACTGCAGAGAGACATACGCTAAGTACTAGCGAACTCACATAGTTACAATATTAAAAACAAGAACTACCGGCATCGAAGGCTGGTACCGTCATGTTGACGTGAGACTGCTCGCATCTTCTGTGTCATAATTTCTTAGCATCGGGGGTTCTAATAACCAAGCATTAACATAAAATGGAAAGATTCCGAAGAAAACACTGGACAATATGAGGTGTATCTTCATACGCGCCACTCGATTATGCAAGGATATTTGAAGTTCGTGTCTTCGACCAAATGCACGCACTCTGTCCTCTGAAGCCGACCATCGCCTCCATACATTATTAAGTGTACTTCGTAGAAGAGAGAACACCATCCTTGAGTCGAGCCAACTGGCGAGCAGGGTCCTCGCCAGGTGGTATTCAACAAGGTGCAATTTAATTCTCATCACTCAACTGCTATGGGACGGCGAGGATGATACATACAGAAGTACAAACGTTGTTCTGTCAAAGAGTATCTCTTCGTGTGCACGATGCATTTCGAAGCAGAAGAGCTAATAACTCCAGAGGCCCAGACCTTGAACGAACAAGGCAGACGCTGTTACTACAAGGGCGGCAAAAATGGGTGGCACTGCGAAATCCATTCCTGATTTCCTGAACATGTTAGCAGGAACACAAAGACCATCCCGAGGACCGTCAAGTGGCAGTCGAAAACATTGTCGACAAGATGGCGAAGCTTTGTTACTTTGTAAAGAGCACGCCTCGGCTATCTCCATATGAGGAGAAATGGCAGTACTAAAACCCATCTCCAGGCTGAGTGCAGCTACTGTCACAGTCGCTGCAAGCACTAATGTCCAGAAAATAGTGTATAGCAACAAAGTCTGGCTTGCCAACTTCCGCACAAAAAAGACCGCTGTCTGACAACAACACATGTTTCAGAATCATGGATAAGAGCACTGCAAAACTAGCATAGATCAAATGAACTTCACGTAACGTGAAGAGCAGAAAACACAGAATATAAATCGATTCTTTTAGTGCGACTATAACAATATGCTTGTGCACGGTACTTTTCGTAAGTTTGAGCTTTTTCTTGAAACGAGTATGACGGATTACAAAAATACCTGACAATTCCGCCTTAGCATCACTGTAGGACCACGTATATAATCGGCTGCAAAGTTGTGTTGTTGAACAAAGGATATCATCTTATCAACTGTTCCTGCATATGGTGATGCCATGATACGCTTCCCTGCGACAACACAAGCAAGACATCTCCATGACTTCTGCGGAAACAAGTGCTTACCACTGGCGAATCCAAACCCTACAAGAGCATATGACTACACACAAGGATTTTTCCAGTGCACGGGCTAGTGATCTGCACCTGCTTCTGAAAAACTATCCTTCAAAGACATTCAAACATTAAGCAGTGACAATAAATTACTTGAGAAGAATTTAACTGAAACAAAAGGAGATAGAGACTCTCGCCACAAGCAGAACACTAGACCTTGTTAGTGGACATGCCACTCGAAAAACTTCTGGGTCTTTGTAGAGCCCCATGATTAAATAAACAGATATCTGAAGGGTGCATTATTTCAACCAGGATAAAGATTTGGAGTATAGACCTTAAGAGGTACATTTATGTAAGTCATTATTTTCAAACTCACAAACGTGAGATTTTCAGAATTAACAAAGATCCCCGCAACCAATAAAGAAGCCATAGAGAACTTCACTCCATACGCTTTCTCTAATATATAACCCAAAAGCATACTTGCTTTCTCAATTACAGTCACTCCTTTACGACTACATCAGTTGTACATTTTTAAGAACAGCGAATCGTCAAGTTATGTTTGAGGACCTACAATGTATCTCCAATATCATCTGCGTCTAATAAGTTCTTGCCACTCCATAAGGTATGGTACCTTCAACTGTTCATCGAGAACACATTTTATCAGAAAGGCGTAACCGCAGCATTAACATAACATAAGGATACATACAAGAATTGCAATAATTAAGAAGGCGAGCCCAATCTACAAAAGTCTCGACCACCGCCTGGTTTTCGATTTTTCATTTTAAAAAACGCCTACACTCTCGAAATGATAAACTGCTAGCTCAATATCATCTAATGACGCACTACTCAACTTCACTACACTAAAATTCCAAAATATACTTAAGATAAACACCTAGAGGAGCTTTAACCAAAATACAATTCAAGGAGACTAATATTTCTCCACGACGGTGTTCCAAAACCCTGGTTTATTGTAACATATTGGAACACAGATAACAAAAATGAGAATACAAGAAAACGGCAACCAAAATTCGTTCCAAAAAAGCACCAAATACAGTGGCAAGGCATAAGTAATGCACTAAACGGGGCAAGCCGTGATAACCAAACACTGCATAACAAGAACTGAGGAAGCGAATCCCGCGTACATCAAAACAAACAAACACACAAAACAAAAATAAAAATAAAAGTTTCATAAACTCTATGTCCGTGAGAGAGGGGAAAGGCCAAGAAAATTCAACGACTCGATTTCAAAGAAAACCCCGCTAAAGCAACCGGGAAGGAAGACAGCTGTACTAATGCTGCCAAAAAGACACCAGAGCATCCACTTCGTAACGCCTGACTTGACAGACTTCAGTCTCGTCGTTGGCAGGAAACGCCTCCGCTTCACTTCCTCCACACACATCTTGACAATGTTGCCGATAGGAAAGGACAAAAATCTCAACCAATTGATGAGAACTGAAAAATAAGAGAGACGGTTAGAATGCCACGAACGAACCTGCAAACGGGAAGCTAAGTACTGCACTGGACGGGGTGAAAGGGTGACAAGATAGAAACAGAAGAAATCCAAGGTAGTATCTCTGGCAAGAAAATGACCGCCAGGAAAGGACAGGAAGGCCTAACGACAATCCAAGGACACAAACTAACGTGTCAGGTACTCCTTGCACCTGCATGACACAAAGCCAAAACCAGAACCAAATACATCGATAAAACGTAAAAATAAATCTTCGAAGATCAGCTATACGAAGATATGCATGAGAAAATTCCACCTCCCAAAATTGAAACGCGAAGGTATGACTCGGCTCTCTGCTCTCACACTTGAATCCTGAAATTCGAACTCTTCATACGACGACACTTTGGCTCCCTAGCCCGGAAAGAGCTAGCACAAACTCCAGTCCTCCACGTTAACAATCCGAATTCTACAAAAATAATTCAAGAAGCGACCGCTCGCCTACCAGGGCCGCAAGATGCAAGAGAAGCCTCACGAGTTCAAAAACCAGAACAACTACAGCAATCAAATCCCGCTCAGGAAGAAAACAAAACCAGCATCGTTGCGTATATATATATATATATATATACATACACACGCGCGCATGCACGCACGAGAAAAATTAAATAGATAATTAATAAGAATCCCCTGCAAATTCGACAGGCAATCACGCTTAACTCCCACAACCTTTATTCAGAAATGAAGCCTAACGCGAACCGCGACCTGTCACGAAAACTTAGAGCCTTACAGTGGGCGTTATCCGCTGTAGGGCAGAATGAGGCCGGCAACTCTGAATGTCTTCTCGAGAAGAATTTCGCAGAGAATTTGAAAGGAACGACGACGACGACGACGACGACGACGGCGACGGCAAGCACCAGGGGTAGTGAAAATCGGACGTGAGAGAGAGCGAGAGAGAGAGGTATAGCTAAGGAGAAGGCACTTGCGAGGCTTGACGCAGAGCTTCTGAGACTATCGCTTCCTCTCCGAGAGCGACGTCCACAAATTGAGGTGCTGAATCAAAAGTACCATACATGTGCGTTTGTCATTTCATCCATTTGGATGGATGCACGACGTTTTTCGTTGTTTTCGCGTATGACATTAGTTGTCAATTTATCATCCGGCACTTGTTTATCAACCCTTTTTTTAGACCTCGACAATTAACGAACTTTTCATGCTCTATGAGTTTTAAGAAGAATCCTAAATCCCATTTTCATTTAATATTACTTGTATAAATTGGATTAAAGAATTTACTACAATACGCTTTATACTTTTTGCATCTGAACTCTCAATTTAAGTATTTGTGTCACAGAATAGTTCTATTACACAGAATAGACCAAAAAGTATTAGTATTAATAATTTTTAAGACAAATTTTAATGATGGTTATATCTTCTAAAAAAGAAGTATGCAAATAAACATCTCTGTATTTATTGAACATGATGTGATTTGAGCAACTAATAGATTTTTCTTATTTTTCAATGTTCAACTTTGTGCCAACATATGCTTTTTTATTTGAATGATTTGAAATCAATATTAAGCATTCATGAACAAGTTTTTTTTTAGAGACTGCAAAAGAGTATAAAAAGAGATTGTATAAGCAATGTGAGTATCAAATATTTAATATGTATATATATATATATATATATATATACACACACATGCACTACAAGAATTATAATTCATAGTGAAGGTGTTTATAATAAGAAAATAGTAATCCACATGTTTATGCACTCTTAAAATAAATTAAGCATCAATTTCGAATAAAACTTAAAAAGTAATCATAACAAATCCAACCAAAAGAATGTTGTTTATAATAAAACACTGCTGTTGTAATCAGAACTTCTGAGTGAATCATTGACGTGTTTATAAAATCTTCAAATGAAATTAATATGAATTTATAGATTCCGAAAATGATGTGCTATCAACTTATTAGGTAGTAAATCCCCAAAGTTTCAAGAAAAAATGGGTTTTCACTTTTCGCAGTAAATATTTTATTTTAGCCCGGAAGCCTTGGCTCTTCACTCGGGGATGCAAAAGCAGGCGCCACTTGGCTGCCACGTGGGTGGAAAAGACGCGTAGGCTTTCAGCTTGGGATCAAAATGAGGTAACCCTGCGTGCACTACTTTCCAACCTACGTGGCAGTTTCATGCACGACACTATCGTCGATCTGACCTATCCAGATATAAACCGTCCCAACCCATACTCCAAGCACTACTCTGTTTCATCCATCTTCATCCACTTTATTTCATTCAATCGATGTTTGCTCCGTTGGAGTGAGTCTGATTCTTAAATTGGATGACCATACGCTTTGACTTCAACACAATCTTTTATTGTTTGAGTATTTGCATGGGTTAGTTGTCCAAAATTGCAATCTCAAGAACCTACATTAAAGGGGCTAGGTCAAAAAAGGTACCAATTGGTACCATAGCAATTTTCTTCTTCATCGATAAATAGATTTCAAGTAATTTTAACAAATGTTTTACATGCCTACCTTTGTCCATCCCCTCCTATTAAAATTAGAACTTAGGATTGAAGGAAGCAAAGGCCAATGGAGCCTTGGCTAGAGTTGGAGGAGGGCTAAGGCAAAGAATCAAGGAGAATCAATTAGGTAGTAAGGAGAAGAACCAAAATATAATATTAGCATAATAGTCTTTTGTGCAAGTGGCTGGAATCAATCTTAGCACCAGCTCAATGCTACTATAATCTATTGCCTTTGGCACTAGCCCTTCTAGTTGCTAACTTCAACATTTAATCCCACATTATTTATATTAATCTTGATTTTGTCCCATCCATTGCTTATAGATAGCAAGCAAGTAGTAAATAGTACCAAACCAAGACTAGTACTGCAGATTAATGAAATCCATGTGCAAGAATGAAGTAAAATTTTTGAGGTATTAGTTAGGTATCTTTTTTGTTAAATCGCATCATAGATGTTAAAAGAGAAGAACATATAAAACAAAAGACTAAAATGTTTCAAATAAGATGAATATATGTGTGAAATTTCTAAAGAATTTAAAGAAGAAGGTAATTAAATTTTAAATTAATTTTTAACTATTTATCTTTGAAAGAAGATATTATTGAAATTACATATTAGTCACTTTAAGATTTTGAATTTTAAGATAATTGTGGAATTTTTGAAAGAATTTCAATCTACAAAAATAAGATTGGATTGTGTATATTCTTTTGAAAAATAATCTTCAACAAATTTCTCTTCTTTAATATTCTTTATTTTCTAACACTTACAATATGAAGTGTTGAAATAATCTAACTATGTGAAAATAGTTAGATTATTTAGATTATTTCAACACTTCATATTGTAATAGAATGAATATTGTAATAATATTTTCACATAGTATTCTATTAACCAAGATCTCATAATGGACTAACTTTTGGTGCTTGGTGTTATGTTGTGATTTGGCTACTATGTCAAAATATTGTACATATATATTTAATATATAATTTATTATGTAGCTAAGTGAGAGCCATATCAATAGATTTTTATTAGTTATAAAATATGGTTAGATTATTAGTTTAAAAAGGATTGATTTAAAAGGACTATTATTGAGATTTATACAACCTTATTTTTTTTTGATAGTAAATTTTGATATTGATTTTATATTGATTATAACTTTATATATTTTGAATCACCTTTATTAGACATTAATGATCCTTGAAATCTTATTTTATTTTTTTTATTTGATATTTAGAACACATACTATGTAAGTCTTATTAGAAAAAAGATTAAAAAAGAGTTTTTAGTACGAAAAAGAATAGTTAGGCCATCTATGTGGATGAATGGAGATAGATGATAGAAATCTCTATTCCTATTGCTCAAAAGTCATGCCAAATGGACTTTAAAGAGGTTATCTGAGGCCTTATTAGGGATTATGGTTTTTCTTTTGAGAGATTTGAACATCAAAGATTAGGATCAGCAAGTTTAGATTCTTAACTATGGTTTTGGTGCAAAAATTGAGTGATTTGGAATTTTTATAAAGGAAATATAGGCACTCAAAGTTAAGGTGTCAAAATTGTACCTACTATCACTCTTTTGGATATAGCTTGCACATATAGAAAGTAATAAAGAATTAACAATCAGAGTTAGAGAGAGCACTTTCTTAACTACACTTTATACATACAACTCAATGAATTCTAAGTTTGAATGAAGGAGATATTGGGAGTTGAAATCAATGCTTGCAATCTAAGGATAATAAGCAATCCACTTAATTAATAGTTGTATTTTGAGTTGTATCTTAAGCAATTTGATAAGGTTTTGGCTCAAAATTTTTAGAAGTATGTATGTTCATGTTGCAAAACTATGTATAAAATTTTTGTGGCATTAGAATTTTGGATTTTTGAGATATAAAGAAAATAGTGCTTAGATGTCTATAAACTAGGATTTTAAGCACCTGTTAGGATTTTTGAGATATCAGACGATTGAAAGCAAATCTATAGTTAAATTTTCTTATGGTGAAGCTTAAAGATATAACCTACACTTTGAAAGAATTTGATAGAAACTGAACAATTGGATCAAGAGTTATTGGATTCAAAAGTTCAAGAAGAAATCAATCTTTTACCAGTGAATGAGGTATTGAAGGATTTTGTTGTAATTTGAACATTTTGTAAAAACTAAAGGGATTTTTGGGAGCCATGACTTTATAGAGGTGAAAAAATGGATATATAGAGTTGTAATAAAATTTTGATATAAAGATGAGGTTTTGAAAGGAAATTATGGATTTTCTTAGAAGTTATTAAAAATCTAATTTACTAATAATTAGTTAATTACGATTTTATATTAAAAAAAGATGTTTAAGAATTTTCTATATGCCATAGAAAAACTTTATGTGCAAACCTACTTAAATATAAGAGATTTTTAATAGCACAATATATATATATTTTTTATAATATTATTGTATCTATTTTTCCTTCTTATTAAGGACAAATTACTTATTGGAATCTTATCAATAAGTTACAAGTAAATTCTCTACAGCTAGGTACCTAGTGTATTCCTAGATTGAAAATCATGCTACATGACATTGATAGGATGAACAAATCTTATCAATCTTAGACAACCAATCTAATGGCTTGGATGGTGTGACTATTTGAATTGCTAGGATTATAAGAGCCATTCCTAAGATCCATGGTCTTTAAAGTCAAAGCAGAAATGGGAGTTCCATAACAATAGATGAAGTTTGTATCTTTTTTGAATTTATAAGAGATTATTATTTACTCTTTTTATGTTTTGGACTAAAAAATAAGAAAATTTAATCATACTTAATATTACAATGTTATAATATTTAAATAATTAAGACTTGTGTTATATATATAAATAAATAGTTTTATTTATATAAATAATTTATAATTTATCAAAAATAAAAAAGATGATAATAATTAAATGATATTTATAGATTTTATATTTATTAAGATATTAAAAATTTATTATTTATGATGTAATACTTAGTATTATATATATATATATATATATATATATATATATATATTTATAGGTCTATATATTATTTTATTTAAAATATTTAAAATAATATAAAAATTAAATATAAAAAATATATTTGGATAATATTTCTAACAAAATAAGATAAAATATTTATATTATAATATTCTATAATTTAACTTTGACATCTATATAAGAAGCACTTAATAATATATATATTAAATACATATTTTGAATAATTTCTATGTGTTTATTCTAAAAAATAAACTTACATGCCTATCAAATATTTTTAAATAAATGATTTGTAACAAGTTGTATATATTAATAATATAATTTTATGACTTTTTATTAGAAATACTCAAATATGTTTAAAATGATTTAAAATTACATATACATAATGTTTATAAAAAAAAAAGATGTTTTAAATGAATAATTTTTAAATTAAATATGTTATATAGATACATTTTTATAGTTAGAGTTTTTATATTTTATTTTATTTTAATGTATGACAGATATTATATATCTGTAATAATAAATAAGATTGATATAATTTTTAAAATTACTAATAAGTTATTTGATAACCAATGTCAAAAACACAATTAATTAACTTATTTATCTATAAAACCATGAAAAAAGTGAAGAAACATAACCAAAAATCAGTTATATCAAAATAAGTTATATATATATATATATATATATCTATATATATTCATATATTCAGATGTTTGTTTGTATGTTAAAATATATGTCAATTCATAAAGTAAATAAGACTCTACAAAAAAATTAAAAAGACCAATTATTCTTTCATCTTAGATTCTATTTATACTTGTCACGGACATATACATAGTTACCTATATGATCAGATAGAACTAGATAAAAGAAGGTAAAAGCAGGTTAATTCCATAATATCTTTAGAGAAACTTCCTAGAAACTTCATAGACGCTGCTTTGACTTTATAAGTGTCCATAGTAGACTTTTGGATTAGAAACTTGGTCAATAAGTTAGCCACATGTCGCACATGTTGGTAGCTTGAAGACCAAGCTAAATACGTGGCAAACATATAGGAAACTTGCCCTGCAAGTTCGACACGTGTCTTGCAACTTGGACACGTGTCTTGTAAATTGGACACGTGTTGGAGGTCCTATAGAACATCGCCACTTAGCTCTTAGGTAGATAGTATAAATAGAGACAAGAGTGAAGCCTTCTTTTTTCTTGTCAACTCCTTTCTTGTTTCCAGTCTAGTTCAAGGGTCTCTAGTTTTCTTGTCTTTTTGGCATTAGCCATTCCAGTTTCTTTTTAATATATATACTTCTTTATATTTATTTCTTTGAGAGAGGTCTCACTTGTTTATTTGACTTCATCCAGTTATTATCCTTGACAATACTTGTACTTACTAAATTTATTTTATTTTACTTAAGCATCTACATAATATTTTCTATAGATTTTTTTATTTTTATTTTTATTTAAAAATAGAACTTTAAGAAGTTTGTGTAATATTTAGAGTTTCTTTTCACAATTGCAGAAGATTTTTGAAAATCAAACAAATTTTTAGAAGGAACTAAAAGCCAATGTCCATAATACCAACTCTTCCTTCTTTTTGCAATAAATTTCTAAAAATGACATGAACTTTATTTTTTTTATAATTTATGAAAATTATGTACATGTCATAAGATATATATGTATATAATTACCTCTCAATTAATGTAGGTGTTTTCAATATCAATGATAATATCCAATCATATGATTAAAACCCACAAATCAAATGAAGTTTTAGACACAAGGTGACAAGAGTGAGGATATATTCACACAATGGGGATGAGGATTGCTAGTCATAGACTTTAGTCTCATGAGTTGAATTTCCATGATATTGAGCGTGACAGTAATTTTGTTGCTATAACTCCATGCTTTTCTGAATCTTGTAAAATGACCATTATAACCAAGAATATTCACAACAAACTACCCATGCTTTTGTTCAATACGTTCATATAAGTGACTGCAACTTTATTGTAATTCTTTTGTCATTTTATTGCTGTAAGTAGAGTTATACTGTGTTATTGAAACCATTTAAAAAATTCTATTATTGTGTATGTGTGCTTATATACATATATTCCTGACCCGTCAAATGAAGTCGATCACTTCAAGAATTTCTCAAGGGACATTCCAAGTCGAAGTCACTGCCTCTAGAGTTTGTAGTGGGTTGCAAAGTCGTGTGAAGCATGAAGAGCAACAAAGGAGCTCAAAGACTCGCATGATATCCAAAGCACGCCCACTACCACAACCACCACAGAGGCTGCAGGACACGGTGACCCAAACTAATCGATTACAGTAACCTGCAGCACAAGATCAGACAACAACATTCTACAGTACATGTTGACCTTAAACCTCGACTTTAAGAATCAAAACAGCAGAACAAGAGGTCATTGTATCTAAACGGTAAATTCTTGAGCTGTAAGAACAGACAACACTTAGTTGTGTGAAGCCATATGCCAAGTTTTAAAGGTGGTGCAAAGATCGCTCACTTGTCTGTTGAAAATTTTACGACTACCCTGGACAGAATTGAGAAACAGAGAACGTGAAAAAGTTCAAGCAGCTGCAAGAATTGGGTGGAACACCAGAAATGACTGGAGAAGGGAGATGAAAGAACGAGAAGATGCATTTGGAAATTCATGTTTTGTATTTAAGTATTAGGATCTATGCAGCGCGGGGATCCATTCCCATCTGCCAGACGTAGACGGACTCATCCCAGGCAGTGCTCGCCAATAAACCCTCCACCAAGACGCTCATGTCAATGCCTAAAGCGAACTCTGAGTGATGGTTCAGACGAGCAAGCAGGGCGTCCTCAGGCTGCCGGAAGTCCCATAAGCACACGGTCATGTCGTAGGAGCAAGATGCCAAGAGGCTCTCCTGGTGGGGAGAGAATTTCACCCGCCGAACAGCATATGTGTGGCCCAGCATTCGCGTCAATTCTTGACGTGGGTTACGAACGTCCCAGATCTTGATCGACTTATCCACCGAGCCCGATGCGAGCATGAACTCGTTGTATTTATTCCAATCGCATGTGAGGATCTCCATTTCGTGTCCAGGGATCACGTGGGTTGAGCGAGGTTGGCGCACGTCCCATATCCGAAGGGTGCAGTCACCAGAAGCGGACGCGAAAATATCCGCATGTCTTGGATTCCTGGACAAAACGGGTTTCGAGTTTGATTGGAGTATAGAACTAAATGTTATTGATTTCCCCGATTTCTATCCTAGGAGGTAAATCTTTGACTAGAACTGCTGTTGTATGGGTTATTATGCGATGATAATATATTCTGTATGCGAAAATATGGCAGCTTATCAAAGAGACTAATGATTGCACAAGAAATTGAAAGTAGCACCAAGGTATATGATCAGAGCAAACCAGCATGCGTTGTAGACACAATAAGAGTGCTCGGCGAACGTTCTCAGTGAGTGCGGTGAATCTGTGGTCCACAACTGCACTAGAATCCAATAATTGCCAACATTAGGGCCAGATGTTTTGCATACACCCTAAAAATCGACACTTGACATGCAAATATGGTTGGTTACACTAATGTAACATGGTGTTAGCGAATTTTTGACGCTCATATCCTAATGTACAGAAGAAGATGTGATTTCCTAATGTCCAGAGGCATGAAACAGATGTGATTGCCTCTGAACTTTAGAATATGACATTGGTACAACCGTCGACATCAATCCCCAGAATCCATCAAATAGACGCACAAACTTCAAGGTTACAAGACAGAATTAATTATAATTACAGAATTAACTTCACTTACGACACATTGCAATGTAGAAACATCAGAGAATATCAAGCTTCGGACATACCCCTGCATAGGACTTTTAGGTACAAGTATAACGTGCATAATCAAACCATGTAATCATGGGGTTACATGACGTCCAACGCAAAATGTCCCTAGTTACAGAGTCAAAGAATGAGACTTAGATGGGGAAAAGCCTACCCGAATAGTGTCATCCCATGAGCTACTCAAAAATGAATCCTTCCTAACCATGTTCCAATCCACCGAAGCCCTGCCCCACACCATAATAGATTCACCTTAAATTCACAAGCATAAATCAGCAGAAAAAAATAGCAAGGTTGATAACGCAGGTCTTTTGTCCCAGAGAATGAAGTGCCAGTCCCCTGAAGGTGGTAAATGCTTAGACTAGAAGGTGATGCTTATTACGAATAGTTACGGGAAGAGATAAGACATACACTTCATGTGCATGCTCTTGACGATTGCTAACTGGGTTAGCCATTGGAGGAGCTGACAAGTCCCAAACCTGAAATAAGCAAATAACGTCGTGCAAAAAACAGTTAGAGATCCTACTGGCAACATTTAACAACTGATCAGCAACTAGATTACATATTTGACTAACAAAGTTTGATGAACTTTTTTTCTTTTTAGACCCAGTTGAAGGTCCACTTCAAGGACTTCGGCTACGACTCATATAAGTTCTGTAATATTGGTGATGATGTTAGGAGCAAATCTAGCAAGTTGATAGTTGAATTGGCCCAGTCACGCTTACGACCTAGCGAGCAAGAGAAGGGATTTTCAACTACCTTGATGCTGCCGTCACCACTTGCTGATATTAGCACATTTTCATTCTCCTGTTACATGGTCCAAATGTACCAAGTCATAACAAGTACGATGTCTCGTTATAAGCACCAAAAGTCAACTCTGCAAAATGTAAGGCAGATTTGAACGAAACAACTTCTGCATCGGCAGTGGAACATGATAATTCCTTCGACGTTAGAAAGAATAAAATTCGATATTCTAAGATAGACAAACCACAAGGAACAGACCCTTGACCTTTATGCAATTCACCAGGTAAGGTGAGAAAAGCCTACCTCAGACCATGCACAATCATATAGACCATCAGGAGTGTCAAACGCAGCAATTTGCACCATGCCATTAGGAGTCAGCTGCAGAAAATAAACATTAAATTTAAAGCTCAGAAAAATGTGTATAAATAAGAAAACTTGTCGTGCAACTTAGATATCCATCCTACAACTATCGATTATAAAAAGTGAAAATTGAACTCTTCATTTCAAGTATCGAAAGTGACCGCAAGAGACTACTAATACTGTCCCGCTTTTATTGCCTGCAGGCAGAAATAATTATCAATTACCAGCGAAAAGTATAGAACATAAAAATACTGACATAAGAAACTTACGTCAATTATATGCTGGCGGCCAGTTCCAACAATGCCAAAGTTCTCTGAAGTGGAAACAGCTAGGCGATTCTCCAGAAAAGGGCTAAACTTTACCTGCAAACATCAATAAAAAGAGGTCCTTCATCTCAAATTCAAAGAGCTGTGGTCTCAGTAGCATAGATTGCTGATCTAATCGTAGATGTATCACAGTCGATGAACATCATATCGCTCGAAGAAATCATATAAGCCATCAGATGAGAACCGAATTCAAGAGAACTGAACACTCCATCATATCCATAGGAAGAGAATAAACCTTAAACCCTACTGAGTGAGATACTATTTTAAAGTAAGACCATGGTAGATGGTGCTTGGTCAAAGAACTGAATTGTGGTGGCCTCACGTCTACACGGCAACAATCCCCCCTAAAAGCAGATCCTATACTATTTCCAGCTCAAATCTTCATATTACACAGAGAAATTTGTCCTCGTAAAGCAGTACAAATCCTGCCCAAAGCACCACCGCAACGAAAGCACTAAATTCTAGAAAATCAGGGGTTTAAGTCATCTAACTTGCACTTCACTCGCATTTACCGGATGCAGAGAACCCTTTAAACAGAGAAAAATTAAAATCTAACAGGGATGTAGCCAAAATTAGGTCATACATACAATGGTTCAATGACAAACCCTGCTGCTCACACGAAATTTGCCAAGAGTACTCTCGCAGGCTAAAATCATATACCAATTGCCATCCAATCCAAACTCGCTACCCCTTCATCGATCCCTCAAACTCTAAAACCCTTCAAATTTTCCATCGTAATAAGACTTTTTACGCATGAACCCAATCCTCCCACAATTTCTGATTTTGCCAATACTTTTGGAAAAAGAAAAATTAAGAAGAAGCAGGGGCAAAACCCACAACGGAATCAGCACAACAATCAGCAAGGCTTACAGAGTAGCCATTGAAGGCCGTCTTGAACACTGGCATCCTGACGACGCTCTTCCAATCCTAGCAGCTCCAGAGGCGCCACCGTCCTTCCTGCTTGTTTGCCCTCGATCTGTGATGCCTGACCTGAGAAACTACCACCTCTTTGGTGAAGGGTCTCGCACCCGAGAACGCGAACGACGCTTCTCGGTTGAGGAAAAAACACTTCGCCGATTCTGAGTAATTGCAGACGCTGCCAGTCGGATGAGGAATCCGTAGAAGCAAGCGCATCGTTGCGGGAAGAGCACAGTCGCCGGAACATTGTGGGGCCACGGCAACCACCAAACTCCCCCCTTATCATTCATCCTCCCCTGGTTGACAGAATCATCCATTGGATGGACGTGGATGAACAATTTCTGTCCGTTACTGCCCTTGTGGGTTTCTACGTAAAACTACACCAAATTGCACATCAACACGAATTCCGTCTCTTTTCCTTTCTTTTCTTTTTTTCTCATTTTTAATATTAGAAAGTGTTTAAGGTTTACACCAAGTTTAAATAAATTGAACAACTTTACATCTTTAAATATATTAGCTAAAACTGGATGTTTAAGTATTGGAATCATTGTTAAATAAATTGGATAATCTTACATTTTTTATTACACTTAATATATATATGGATGTGTGAAGTTGACATCATTGCTTGATGGATAAGGAAATTTTTTATCTTTTATTGCATTCGAAATAAAGGGATGCTTAAACTTAAAGTCCTTATCTAATAGATTAAACAATCTTAAATCTTTGGCTATATTTTATATATTTAATTGCTCAAGGTTGACATTGTTGCCAAATGGATTGAGCAACCTTACATCTTTGACTAAACTTGTTTTATTTAAGTAGTTAAGGTTGATGTCATTTCTAAAAAAATTAGATAATCTCATATCTTTATTTGTTCTTAATATAAGAAAGTATCCAAGTTTAATATTATTATCAAATGGATTGGATAACCTTACATCTTTTACTATATCCAACTTTTGAGGTGCTTAAGGTAGATATTATTGGTAAATATAAATGTATTAAATCTTCATACTATTCATACTTGACATCATGGCCAAATAGATTAGGCAACCTTATAATCTTGTCTACACTTAATATAAAAAGATGCTCAAGTTTAATAATGATTTGAGATTAATTTAATTATTTTATTTAATAAATTGTACTTCATATAAGAAGGTGTTTAAGGTTGACATCAAATCCAAATAGATATTTACATCTTTAAATACACTTGCCCAAAATACTAAATCTTTAAATACACTTGCCCAAAATACTAAATCTTTAAATACACTTGCTCAAAATACAGATCCAAATTTATTGCTAAAAAATAATGTCCTCAAAATAAAATCTTAACTTTGCTTAGCTTTCACAAAGTCATTACAAAACTCATTTGCATAAATCTAATACATATGAAATCCTTCTAAAATCTCCTCTCTAACTCGACTTTCTAATCAACAAAAGAATCCCATATTTACCATAGATGCCTGTTTTATGCCTTCAGATTTGATTTCAATCTTTTTCTATAAATAGTCCTTTTTTAGTATCAATCTAATCTTTTTTGGTAATTTTTGCTAGGAATTATTTTTATCTTTCATCTAAAGGTATTAATAATGATTTTTTTTCTATTTTATTATATTTTGTCTCATTTATGGATTTATGAAGTAAGTAGAAGTTCTTCAATATTAAATGTAGTATAAACATTAAAATTTTTACTTCCTCCTTTGTATTACCTATGATTTGTAAGGAAATCTTCTATTAAATTTTCAATTAGACCCTTCTAAAATATTTGTCTTTATTTACTCTTTTACCAAATAGTTGTGATAGAATACAATAATGGATTAAACAACTTTTCATCTTTAACTACACTTAATACAGATGGTTGCTCAAGCTTGACATTGTTGCTACATAGATTAGATATAAAGTACATTAATTACAAAAGGGTGCTCAAGCTTGATATTATTGCCAAAATGGATTACAAAATTCAATAAATAAGTGTACTTAAGCTCAATATTATTGCCAAATAAATTAGATAATTTTATAAATTAATTTAATTTAATCTATATATTGGTTCTTAAGCTTGATATTGTTGCAAAATGAATTATGAAATTATAATATATATATACTATTATTATTTTTAAAATTTTAAAGTAATTTTAAATTTAATTTGGTATTTATAATAAATAAATATAATAATATCTATATTTCAATATATTCATTAAAATAAATTAGTGGAAATAATTTATTTCTTACTTTGTCTTATTAAGTTTTTAAACTTTGGATTAAAAGAATATATATGTTTTGGAATAATTTTTTCTATCAACTTATTGAGTGGCAATAATCAAGTATGACAAAAATTTACAAAAATTCTTTAAAGCTTGTATTATTAAAAATGTTTTATCAAAATCAAATTTTAAAAAAGATAGCTACAAATTTTAAACAACAACAATAAGTTATTATTATTTCTTTTTTTATTAGTTCTATTTTTATTTAAATATAAATAATTATTTATATAATTAATAATATTGAATATTTATATTTAAAAGTAAAAAGATTACTAATCATATTACATCAAGAATTGTGGTAGTGTTATAAATATGGCAATTAGATATAACAAAGCATATTAAAAACTTTAAGTTGAGTAGCTTCTTGAATTCTTCTACATGGTATTTTAAACATCTATAAAATGTAGTAACTTCCTTTAAATTCTATGCATAGATTTTTCATTCTTTTAATATACATAAGCTTCTGTTTTTAATCTAATCCCCTATATTTTTAAGGACATTAATTTTTAATTTTTTTAAATTAAATATTCTTGAAATAATTGGCTATACTTATTTAAGATGGCCATTTTTATTAATTAGATGTTAATTTTTTTGTTAATTTTTAATATATCTTTATTTTATATACTAATTTAAAATTAGATATTAACTTACAAAGTAGTTTCTACATAACAATTTAAGTGATCATAAAGCAAATATAAGTTTCATTAAATCAACATCTTCCAAGATAATAGAAAAGCATTCAACTAAAATCTTGTCAATTGTATTTATTCTAAACTCCATGCCTTAAGCTAACATGTATTTTTCTTTTTTTCTTTTTTTTCTTTTTTTCTTTTTTTCTCATTTTTGTTGCTTTTGAACATCAATATTTTTTACCTTGAATCATTAATTCATGAAAAGACTATACAATAAGTGTATTGAGGATAAAAATTAAGCCATCTAAAATACTTAAGTTATAGAGGCTCTAAAAAAAAGAAAATAATATTATATTTTTTTATTCTTTTATCTTTTATCTTTTATTAAAAAATTTCATAAGATTTTATCAATATACACAATCTTGTGTTTTATTTTATTATATTTTCTATTAAATTTTAAAAATAAAAACTTAAATTTTTAAAAGATTATTATTAAATAAATAATTTAATTTTTATAATTTTTTATATATTTTTAAAAGATTTTATAATCTTTAAAAAATATTTTTTAAGATATTAATAAAATTTTAGAATGTTTTGTTGTTTTTTAAAAATATTCAATAATAGTTTTCATAAAATCTAAGATTTAGTGTATAATTGATATATAAAAATTGAGTTGCACCATGATATAGCCAATACAAATTGTGAAACCATTTATAATTTCAGCTGATGCATTAAAGTAAGATAATAGGCCAATTGTTCATGCAAGCAAGAAAAATGTCAATTGTTAAATATATTGTCTTATGCATGAAAAGTATTTTTTTGCTATTTTGATTTATAAATTTTTTTATGTATTAAATTAAAAAATATATCTCAAATTTGAAGTACTACATAAATTCTTGTAATTAATATACTAATATGGAAATTCTTTAAAAGCAAGCAAAATAAGATTACATTATAAAAAAATTACAAGGTAATTTGAAGAAGGAAAAGAATTACAAAAAATCAAAATTATATTGTCCTATTACGTGAAGTCTTACTTGAGAATACATTGAGTACCTAGTTGTAGAAGATAAAAAAGAAATTGCAACAACAAGTCCTATAACCTCTAATAGAATTATATATAAATTATAATTAAAAATTAACAAGTATGCTCAAGTATTAAAGAAGTTTAATTAGATTTTTAATTAGTTATAAAAGAAACACAAAGAAATCCTAAAGAACTTCTAAAAAAGTCATAAAGAAATAATAAGGAATTCCTAAAAAAATATTAATATAAAAATTCAAAAGAATTATTAAAATAAAAATCTTTTTAAAATACTAAAAATAGAAATTATAATCAAATTCTAATCAAATCTTAGTATTACCTCAACAAAATCTTAATATTACCTCAACAAGAATTTCTACCAAAAATAAATTAGATTTCTATAATTTTTACCCATGCCTTTATATTATATTATAGGTAATAGCCTTAATCATAAGCCTACTTAAGTCATATGAATACAAAACAATATTGATGATGGTTGATTGTTTCAGTAAGTCAACACAACTAGGTGCCAACAATGACACCTTTGGCTTATATGACCATAAATTATATATTTTAATACTTGCTAAATTTTACTTTTTTAGAACTTCATGAATTACCACCTAAAACCGTCAAGAATCATTATGCTGAATTGAACACCTTGGCTTATTTCAATTCCTCTTTACCGTGTGAAATTACTACTTTGCAGGAAACGGGAGGGTGTTGCCTATAAAAGACAGTACTTGGATGGGTGAGATGAGGAGCTGCAGTTGCATTAATAAAAATCAAGGCAATACACTACTATTGCCACCTTTCCTCACACTCCCGCATCCCCATCGGGCTCTCATGTACATAAGGCTGGGGCAGAAGAGTTGACGTACCTCGGAGATTCAGTCAACACATGCCATGATCTGCAAGATAGATGATTTGCATTCACGGACTACATACCACAAAAAAATATTCGGCATTTACAAAGCACTTCATCTCAGTGTTGGTGTTTATCTGCATTGTTATTAATATCTGCTCACTACGAACTCGCAATGCTAAAGAACTTGCTAGCCTCCAAAAATATGAAGGTGGTAAACACCAACCGATAACTGAGCGAGCATATTAGAGTTGAAGGCATCTTGGCATAATCATATTGATCGAGGGGAGAGTACACAGCAAACGATGGGTAACAGCATCTGGGCATCTAGTTTCGTATCAGAAATGATGCAGTGCTCTGCATGTATTAATGAAAAACAATAACTGGCAGGTTCAAAGACACCAAATTTCAAACTTTGAAGTCACATTTCCACATAAAATCCTCCACCTACCGCAATGGATACACGACTCCAATTCAAAAAAATGTTTCCAACTGTATGGGAAAGGACCTGTGCTCAACGTTCTGTTTGCAGCGCTCACAAGACTGAACCTATAATTAGTGCTACACTAACTATTTGATCTCGATTTTACTGTCAATTACAAAGAATGGCGAGTAATAGTGCTGAACACGGTCCTCTACCAGACCTCCGAATCTAATGGTCCATTCTTTCATAAAACGTTACCAACAGTCATTGCCTGCTCAGAGCGAAAAATAGATGTCCATTGATATGAAAAAGTATGGGTATATCATGATTATGAGGAAGCAAGGTCCTTGACCTCAATGATCTTGATAACTGATGCCACACCAATGCGGTGAAGCGCCACAACGGAGTCACTTACTAAACAAAGTTTGCGCTTCAGCGCATATCTGACAGCTGCGTTCAAAATCTCTTCTGTTGACTCTGAATCAGTGGCCTTTGCAGAGCCTTCCGCCAGAAGTGGAATCAGACCCCTGCATTCAAAGAGCTTTTCAGCTGAGCACGACGAAGTTGAACAAAAAGGTTTGCACTGTAAATAGCGGAAAGCTCGAACACAACAACACAAGCTTTGAAATGAACAACTAGTACGAAAATCAGAATCAGAATCTCTCCACATATCAGCCGAACCAGGTTTCAACACAAACTGGTTAGCAAATTCAATGGAACCTGAAAAGAGAAGAACGAGATCCATAAGCATCATATGAAGAACTGTTGCCACAAACTGAACATGAATACATGTTCTGTGTGTACACTACCTGCAACAAAGACTGTGGTGGGCTGGAGACGGCGCGCTGAAAGTCCATTCCAAACCATCTGTGGTCATAACCGGAACCGCGACCGAGAGGATGGGTACATATGGCCGGTATTTTGCCACAAGCCTGGCAGTGCTACCTCCCCGTGTCAACACAATGATAAGGGAGGCCCGCACCTTGTTGGCGGTTCTAACAGCAGAAGATGCCAGACTCTCCAAAGGACTCATTGGCAAAGGAACAGACTTCATAATCTCCTTGAAAATTGATGCATAATCCAGCGCAGCCTCAGCCTCCTGGCAGATCTGGGACATCACTGCCACCTACGCAAAGCCATTTGCCTCATTAGCAAGTCTGTGGTCATGAACGTGAGAGTAGTGGAAATTCTACTGGGAGAAAAGATTCAAAACGTTACATTAGGCTGCAACTTGTGGTGTCTTTGTGGGTAGACTAGCCAAAATCCTGCCTTCAAATTTGCAGATTTCGCTGAACGTAGTTAATATGTGCACAAGCCTGGATGATTCTACAGACTTTCCATGTTCAGATGACTGGATGTTTGTTTTGGATCAAAAACATACGATGCGTAAGAGGTACTCACAGCGAGTTCAGGGTAAGATCCATTTGCAGTCTCTCCACTAAGCATCACAGCATCGGTTCCATCGAGAACTGCGTTCGCCACGTCAGTGGCCTCTGCGCGAGTGGGACGAGGGGACTTGATCATGGACTCCAGCATCTGTGTTGCAGTCACAACTGGTTTTCCTGCAGAATTGCATTTGTAAATCATCATTTTCTGTGCCAAAAAAATCTTCTCAGTCGGAATCTCCATTCCCAAGTCACCTCTTGCAACCATCACTCCATCCGTCTCTTTCAAAATGTCATCGAAATTGACCAGACCTTCCTGGTTCTCAACCTGCATGGATCCATCAAATGATGAGAAACGAGACAAGCACATTGCAGAGTCACGAAAAGACGAGATACAGAGAGAGTCATCTCCAAATCATTGTAATGAAGTGGTTTCACATATCCCTGTTAGAACTGCTGTTCGCTTACAGAAAAAGAAAATCGTAAAGTTCGAATTTACATGAGTGCAAAAGTCTTAGTGTAGAACTGGTTTCATGACAGACGAGAAACAGTAGCGTGCTTCCACTTACCTTAGAAATGATATGGATAGAGCCAGACGCCTCTCCCAGCAGCTTCTTGATTGTCACCACATCCGAGCCCTTGCGCACAAAGGAGGCTGCAATAAAATCAATTTTGTTGGGAACGCCCCATTGCAATATATCATCAATATCCTTCTGTGTGATGGTGGGCAAGTCCACAACAATACCAGGCAGGTTCACGTTCTTCTTCTCTCCGAGCATGGCGGTGTTCTCACATCTGGCCTTCACCATGCCCTTCTCAGGTTGACACTCGAGCACCGTCATTGTGATTGTGCCATCAGAGCACAAGATGGTGTTCCCTGGCTCCAAATCTACTGCGAGTTTCGCATAGCTCATGGCTATCATGTTCTCGTCGCCCAAATGGCTGTAGTCAGTAGTGATCCAAATCTCCTTGTTGCGCACTAGTTGAATTGGCTTCCCAGCTGCTAAACTACCCGTTCGAATCTCTGGCCCCTGCCATGATCAGAAATGAACGACAAGTATGGACATCAGCGCCGCTATAAACATCCAATTTTATTCTATTGTTAAGGATACAGATGAAAGCATTTTTAAATAGCATATTACGTTCAATTATTGAGGTTTTGTACACTGTCCACATGTATTCAGTTGTCATCATGATGAAATGAAATCGTGCCTCCACAAGCAACTAGCCGCAACAAGCTAAGTCTTGCGAGAGATTCCCGCATGTGTAGAATACTTTGAATGATAGAAATGATAAAGGGCTCGGCAATCAAGAGGTAACTTCGTGAACTTAAGGGGGTTACATTTCTGTATAAACAACTGATTTACAGTTCACAGATACGCAAGTATAACAAAATGGTACTAAACGTTATAAAATGGTGATAAAGAAGGTTTGATGAGTTTACCTTAGTATCTAGAAGAACTGCGCACATGGTTTGCGTGTTAGCCATGGCCTGTCTCAGGCTGTCCAGCGTGTATTGATGGTACTCGTGTGTTCCATGGGAGAAGTTGAACCGGGCCACGTTCATTCCAGCTCTCAGCAGCTTCTCGAGGACAGGAACCTCTCTGGACTTGGGCCCCAACGTGCAGACAATTTTGGTCTTGGAGATTTTGAGATGACCATCGTCTTCATTAGCATCTAAACCTAGAATATGAGCGATGTCAGTCTTCGTGGCCATTGCTTACTGGCTCTTCTCACCTCTTGAAAAGTGATGCCTTTATGCAGATAATCTTCACAAAGGAAACAAAAACTCGTGCTCAGCTCGTCATCCCCAGGATATCTACGGAACGTTTCCAATCAGATATGCATGGTGTAGTCTAGACGGCTACCTAGACAAAAAAAAAAAAGAAAAAAAAGAAAAGAAAAAAAGACTCTTCACATTTATTGACAATGTTCACCAATAAATTCTTCACACAAGGGGTGTCAAAAGGTGTACTCAGCGCTCTAAACCTAGGTGATAGATAAGTTGAATGACGTATTTCGAATATAGTTCTACATATTGATATGTCATAAACCGTGCTCCTGCAAGTGATCAAAAAGTTGTTCAAGAAAAAAAACATGCGAACTGGACTATTCAGTTTAACCCGCAAACAAGAACCAAAGAAGTAACATATTACAACTCCTAAACATCTACTTCCTTGATACCATATTGATTTTCAATTCGTAAATCTCGATTAGATAAAGAAAAATTTAGAAACTACAACACTAATTTAGATTGCGATTTAGACATAGAACATTCTCTACACGACCTTGTCCTTACACTAGAAAGAAGCAACGACGTTGCATGAATTATTCTGATCCTACAACTGCACGAGTAAAACCCACAACCAGCTCAATTTCAAGAGAACCTACACAACGTGATACTTTTGCTTGTTTGATATGTAAGATTTTTCAAAAATGTGACGAAGAAACACACAAATCATTAAGCGAATATTTTCTCTGAAATACCCTCACGCTGGTAAGGATTTTGCCTCGTCAAGGACGAATCAAGCCTCAAACTGCAATTCATTAGCCAATACTCCCCTCACTCAAAGGCTTCTGGAACAACAAAACATACCTACTGCAATACCCTCCAATTTACTCAAAATGGCACAACTATGACAACTTCTCCGGACTCTTCAACGTTAGAATTCCCCATTTCTGCAATGACCACAGTTACAAGCTTTCTCGAGGCAAATTTACGGTTGAACATATTTTTCGTCATTAAACAAAGCATTGAGCCAAGACTCCAATTACCACAATCTGGCGATCCCATCCCAAGTTACTAAACAATCAGCAAAACCACCTGAAATAAATGTGTTAACTACCAAAAACACTATTACATAAACTAAATCCAATAACTGTGTGTAAAAGAGCAATAAAACCCCCGGATTCGCCACATTTCGAACAAAACTCAAATTAGAACCGTTAACACTAAAAATTCGGGCTACCAACAGCCCACAAACTCAAAAACTAAAGCAAATACGCTCACGCTCAACAAACAAAAACATTTCTTTCTTGTAACAACCACAACAAGCGCACTAGACCCATTAAAACCTTTCTCTAGGCTAAAATACTATGACGAGATAATACAACATTGGTTCAAAATCCTTCTCACATTACCTTGCTAATCCAAGCTAAGCCTTAAAAGCCCAAAAACTTGGAGCCAACGGTGTGGTAAGTAACGATGATACAGGGCCTGTATACCTACAGCACCTTCCTGACACAATGGTTTCAATTACGACCAACACAATTCACTAAAGCACCCTCCAATTACCTTCCAGCGGCATAATTACAACAAACTCTTCGGATTTCTTCAAGGTCAAAAACCACAGCAAGCAACTTCATACCAACAGAACCAAAGATATCCAACATGAAACTAAAAACCCCGTGTAAAAGACTCACCCGTCTGGTGGCTAGAATGACTGGAGGGTGTTAATTGAGAAAGGAAGGTACCAGTGCTCATGAATTCTTTGAATACCAAGAACAATAAGAAGCATTCAGGAGCGAGTCAAAGGCCAATTGAGTAACAGAAACATCCCATATAAAACCTGGATGACACTAGAGAGACCACACATTATCACATGAAATCAAAATCGTCCACATTACCCGGTACGCTCGCAAGCTCAAGCTAAGACTCAAACCCAACCTGTAGGAAAGGCGGTGGTGCACCGATAGCAAGAACATGCAGATGAAGCTGCGGAATCGAGACAATCATTCACACAGCTGCAAAAATCACGAGAAAACCCTCCAATGCAAGAGACGAAGAGTACAAGCGCCCGCTGAAGGGATGAGTCGACAAACCTTGCTCTCGGTTGCACCACCACGGGGGTGTCGAACGGGTTGCAAGAAGCACGGAGCGACGAGGCTGCTGAGGTTTAATCGACAAGCGACGAATGAAACCAAAAAGGGAATCTCTCCACTCCAGCGATTGGAATGTTTTGGGCCACAAGACGGGATTGTGGCTTGTTGGGTGTGCAGGGATAGCTCGAATTACTCTACTACGCCCTGGCCCCCTCTCGAGAAATCCTCTCCGCCTCCGAGCTCTCCGTCGCGCAATGGCGACTCGCGGAGCACGGCCCTCGGCGCTGCTCTTGAGCCACCCTGCTACGAAAACGTTACTTTTTTCTTCGTTACTTTATCGTTGTCCCTTCCAATTCTGTTCGTTACGATGGTGCGTTTTCCGTTCAGTTAGGGTTAAAAAGTGCCACGAGGACGATGAGACCAACGCCGGAAAAGTGGGTCCCATGGAAAAAGCAAAAGGTGGGGGAGTGGGGGGAGTGGGGGGAGTGAGGGTTGAAGATGTGCTCCAGTTCATCGGGTCCATGCTCTCAACCTAAAAAGTGATTAGAAAAGAAAAAATATATTTTTAGTATAAAAGCCCTAAAAGAAATGGATATGGTTAAGTGGCTTCATTCCATTTGACTAGGATTACAAGTGAATAAGTCAAATGACGTAAAGATTATCAAATATTTATCCTCATCATCTGGTCCATATAAAATGTTTTATGAGTTCCAAATAAACTATCATTTATTTATTTATTTGTGCCTTGCAAAGTTGAGTCTAGATAAAAAGAAATCAATCCCACATCAATAATAAATTAAACGGTTATTTTCAAAAAAATATGTAAAAAATGTTGCATGTTGTTTCTTATTCATTTATTTATTTGTTATAACGTAATAGTAAAAAGTACATTCTTTAAAAACATCATAAAATTATTAAGAAAAACAAAATAAAGTTTAAATCAATATAGGTGACAAGTCAATTCAATATATACAACAAAATCATTTAAGTTGATGTCTAATAATGTAATCACAATCTTTGTATGAATACTGCTAAAATTGGAGTCAATCTACCAGAAATTGACAAAAATCAATTGGCAGTTGAGTGCATATTGTACCTTAAACTTTTAATGTGAATGAACAATGTGTGTTTTTGTACTGTGATCTTTTTTTCTTTAAAAAAAACAAGAAATTTTTTATTTCAAATGTTGTCAGTCCAAGTGTGAAGGGTGATCATGCCATGTACATTGGAGAATATGTCAAGAAGCATATGCTAAAATACTTTGTTAACTTTGAAAGTTCAATTCAATTAATAGAGTAAGGGGCTGTTGATTATGCGACTGGGTGATATCTAGGCATCTCCCTTTTAGTACTTGTACATGTGAGTGGGTGTCAAAGTTGCGTAACTTTCCAAGTCCAAGTGTGGGGATATCATTTTGATACAAATTTATTGATTGAATTTTAATAGAACTGTTTCATAAAATGATCAATTAAACGGCAATATTGATAGTTGTAATGCATGTCCTTTGTGAGTAGGATGTGATTAAAAACATAGTTGTAGATGGTTTTTTGTTTTGTTTTGTTTTTTTAATGGCCATAAAAGTTTGAAGTAACATCAAATTGATAAGTGATATATATATATATATATATATATATATACACAAATTAACTATATATATACTATAATATACTATATATTATATCACAAATTAACTATATATATACTATAATATACTATATATTATATCACAAATTAACTATATATATACTATAATATACTATATTTAAATTATATTTTTATTTAAAAGTTCACAAACCAAAAGAGATAATTCTTTTTTTAAAAATAAAAATAAAAAATAATTTATAAATTTATAATTATAAGCTAAAT
The DNA here is from genome assembly GCA_036785485.1 of Physcomitrellopsis africana. Lineage (NCBI taxonomy): Eukaryota > Viridiplantae > Streptophyta > Bryopsida > Funariales > Funariaceae > Physcomitrellopsis > Physcomitrellopsis africana. Next base: position 230,412 of record JAWRVF010000160.1, on the reverse strand, counting down.
TTAAATAATAATTCTTGTAAAACTTGGATATTATTATATAAACTTCATAAAGTATTAATATTTATATTTTTCTTATGAAAGAAAATTATACCTAACTATTATTTATCAATAAATGAAATGTATATTAATTGCTTCTTTAAAACAATTTTAATGTAAATATATATAGGATATTAGTAATATTACTATAATTTTTACTATTGCCACCATCACATGCCATTCACACTCTTTGTCAATGTTATTAATAAAAATAAGTTTATTTTTTATTTTTTATTGATATTAAGAAATAATATTAAAATTATTGATAAAATTAATTAAAATTAAAAAAAACTAAATAAATACATCAAGTGAATGGCGGGTTGTGGTAGTAGTAGCAAAAATTGTGGCATTAGCAACACCCTATCCATGTATATATATATATATATATATATATATATTAGGTATTGATTGTTTCATAAATCTAAGTTATTAATTTTATTTTTATTTATTTATTTCTATCATCATGTTTATTATAATTTGTATCAATTTTGATTCTTTAACAACAATCCTTTTGAATAAAGTAGAAAGATATTTACTTAACAATTTGTGATTTTTTTAGGATTAAAAGTACTTAAAGAATATTTTTCTTTATCAAGTATGATTTTGCATTAATATAATATTAATATATTTTTTTAATAGAATAAATTGATACTAATCATATATTAAAATTTATTACTATAAATTAGAAAAATAAAAAATAATACTATAATATTTGTTCAAAATTATTTTATAACTTGCAAATAAAAAAATAAAAAAAAATCATTAGATTGGCTAAGAATTTTTTTTAAAGATTTATTTTTAATAAAATAAAAGATCATTTTGAATATTTTTTGAATTCTTTGAATTTTCTTAAATTATATATATATATATATATATATATATATTCTTTTAATATTTTATTATAATTTATGTCTAATTAATAATCTATTTTTGAAATATTTTTGATATCTATTTTTATATTTTTTAAAATATTAATTTAAAGTAAAAATAATAATATATATTTTTTTTTTTTTTTTAATTTGATTCAATAGATAATTTTTTATATTTGATTTTTTAAAATACTAAAAACTAATTTTATCATATTAATAATTTATGTATTGTTAATAATAATAACAATAATAATCATAATAGAATATATGAATAATATTGATAATAAAATTATATTTGATTTTTATCAAGTATTAAGAAAAAATATAAAAATTAGAAATATTAGATTACTTAAACTATTCATAATAATATTTTTTCTTTTAGAAAAATCTTCTAGTGATTGTAAATATATTTTAAAGAATTTTTATTATAATTTATTCTTTATTTTTAAAAAAAAAATTATTTTCTTATAAATAAATCTTCTTAGTTGTCAATTGCAATGGACTTTGTTGCCACTCTATCTTAATTGTGTGTCTTTGTTTATCATTTTAAATAGCTTTGAATAAGACTTTTAATATTTTTACAAACAAAAAAACCAATACATATTTTTATTCTTTATGTTTTAAAAAATCTAATTATGTTTTTAATATTTTTAAGAGTTAAAAGATATAAGTTTAAAGTTTAATTTAAGTGATTGATTATTATACTTAAATATTTTAATTTTAATAAAAAAACCAAAATTTATTCAAAGTCTTTGAATATTTTATTTAAAATTATATTTTCTACATCATATTAAAAAATTCATATCCACAAGGTCTATTAGCAATATTTACTTTTAATTATTGAAATTGAAAACATGTTGTGATTACTATGTTAAAATAACATATCTTTGAATATATTATGTTATTAAAATCTATTAAAAACTTGATTATATTTTAATTTCTATAAATTATTATATATATATATATATATATATATATATGTATATATATATTAAAATTTTATAAAATATATATATATTTAAAAGTATATAGTTTTAAATTGACTATTGCTAAGTACAAAGAGACCAAAGAGTTTTCAACTAGGACCATAATGAAAAAGACATGTTGAAAAGATTGAAAATGTTTATAATTTTGTATGCGTATGTAGACTAGTTAACATAAAGATCATGTTAAATCTTCCTAAAGACCATAAGTCTTGCAAGATAAATGGATACTTATATAATAGCTTCCAAAATCCATAAAACTTCTAATAAAAGATATAATAGCTATATAGAATATTATTAGATGCTTGTAGCTACAATCTATGTCTATATAATTTTTGAATTATTATATATATATATATATATATATATATATATATAAATAATTAAAGTAATATAATTCTCCATAAAAATCTAATTAAAATTTTTAATATATATACATATATATATATATATATATATATATAATTCTTAATTTAAAATATTTAAAGCTTATTATTAATTTAAAAAAGGAAGTTTTCATTGATTGATTTAATAATTAGATTAATTAGCTAAGATGCTATGAGCTAAGAAGATGAAGTAGAATTATTTTTTTTAAAATTTTTTATATATTATATAAATAGAATTATTTTTTAAAAAGTAGATTTTATAATAATTATATAATAAAAATTAAAAATATTCTAAAAATATTCTAAAAATGTATATTAAATTTCTATGACTTATTATAATTATAAAAATTAAAATATAAGTTTTTTTTATTTATTTATCATTATAATTTTAAAGTTTGATTTATGTGATAGCTTCTTTTTTTATTTATATTATCTCTAAAAATTAAAAGATTTTAAATAACAAAATTTTCCAAGCAAATAAAAAATCTTTATAAGTCATTTCATATGATAATTTATTATATATATATTTAAAAAAATTATATTTAAAATTATTTAATTAATAAAAATATAATCATATATATATATATATATATATATATATACACACACAAACACACTACTTAAGTAGAATAAGACTCCAAAAGCTTAAAGAACTGAAACAAAAGAGATTCATTTTATATCACAAGTAAAGAACTACAACAAGGCACAAAAATAAGACCAAAAGGCCTAAGCTAAGCCTCAAAGATTGTATTGTCAAAATTGAAGATCCCCTCAATCTTAACTTCTACATATATTAGGTGTAAAGAAGCTTTTTGAAGAATTTCTTTGATGCTTGGAAGTGAAGCAAGCCTAAGGTCCTTCTTCGGCAACTTCTTAAAATATCTAAGCCTTTTAGAATCTTTTTCAACCATCTAAGAACCTTCTAGGACCTTTTAGAACCTTCTTGGAATCTATTAAGACATACTAGGCCTTTCTCAAAACTATTGAGAATCTTTTAGAATATTTTAGAACCAAGTAGAATCTTTTAGAACCTTCTTTTATTGTATGTCCTTGACATCACTTCCTTCTTTAGTTCTAAGTTCCACAAGAAATAATGGAGTCAAAGTTGATCACAGACAAAAAAAAATCAAAGATGTGTTGCATAGTATTTGCCACATATTCAAATTGCTTTTGCAAGTCAAAAGATTCATCAATCCTTGCAACCAATAATAGTGATTAATGCCTTCTATCATAGACCAAGCTTGAACTTCTATATCTTTGTTGCAAAAATATTCTTCAAAAGCTATTTTAGGACGTTATTCATGGACAAATTCTACTTTGATGATGATTGCTTTAGAGCACCTATTAGATATTCTATGATATCTTTTTAGTTAAGATGATTCTTCATCTTGAGGTTGATAATATAAAATACTTAATTGAAATGGCCTAAGTGATATGATATTGTCTTCTTGATTATCCATATTTAATTATATAATCTAAATTAAGTATATTTTAATTAAATAATCTAAATCAAAATATAGATATATTATAATCTTATATTAGAATAAAATTATTTTTAGATTTATTAGTTTAAATATATATATATGATAGTTGAGCTTTAAAACTTTTGGAACTGCTTCCACCCTACTTATAAAAAAATTGCAAAGTCTAAAATGCACCATGTTTAAATATGCTTAGTAGAATAGATCCTTTACATCATCTTGTAATTTCTAATGAAACTAATTTATTAATGCATCTTCATTTCAATTAATATCACATGCTAATTTCTAAAATTTTGAAGTATAAATAAATACAAAATATGTTCTCTATCAAAGGACTTAAATTTTAATTATGGCCAAATAAATCTTATCATATTCTCTAAATATTACCAAAAATATTTCAAAGTTATGCAATATGGAAGAATTCTTTTAAAACAATGGAATAAACCAAAACAAAGCTTGATCTAAGAATAAGATTCCAACCAAACCAACATGAGATGCTTCCATAGAATACTATTGAAATTAGAATAAAGTAATAAATTATACTTGATTTATAAAGCCACAAAACTTTAAATGAATTCTATTAAATTTCTTTGAGAGATTAATTTTTTGTTCTTTTGTTGTTGACATTGAATTGCCATCTTAGTGCATATATCTTCTAGCAAAATAGACCTTGGTGATGGAGTTCCTATGATAAATTGTGGTAGTGGCTAAGGTGGTTCTGTTCTTTGACTATCATATAAAGTTCTTCATTTTGCTTAAATAAGGTCTATATTTTGATTCTCAATACTTCAAGAGTATTTATAATTGAATCCAATTTGGCTTCTTTAGAATCCACCATATTAAATTCTTCACTTTATGTCATAGAAATGAAATAAGAAAAATAAATATATATATATATATATATAAAATCAAGAATAATACTAATTTAGAAGAGGGTAATCTGCAACCTTTAGAGTGCTATAGTACTTTTAAAAAGAGGGATAATCTACTTTCTATTCAAAAAGACCAAGCTTTAATATTATGCTATGTCAATCTCAATAAATTATTACAGATACACCATTTAAGTAGCATAAGACTTTAAAAGTTTAAAGAATTGAAAGAAAAGAGATTCACTTTATATTATAAATAAAGAACTATAATAAGGCACAAAAATAAGACTAAAAGGTCCAAGCTAAGCCATAATGATTATGTTGTCAATATTGAGGATCTCCTCAATCTTTGCTCTTATATATACTAGGTGTAAGGAAGCTTCTTGAAGAGTTTCTTTAATACTTAGAGGTGAAGCAAGCCTAAGATCCTTTTTTGGCAACTTCTTAAAATATCTGAGCCTCTTAGAACCTTCTTCTATCGTGTGTCCATGATATATATATATTTATGTCATACATATATGTATAGTTATATTATATATAAATTTATAATGGTTGCAAATATACAACTAAGAAGAAGCCAATCTGACATGTTTAAATATAAAAATAAATATTTTTGTGTGAGGTATAATCTTTGATTTTATACTAAGAATTTTGTTGTATTATATTTAATTTATATTGGCTTGATACCTATACAAGCCATTACAAATCAAACTTTAAAATTCTATTTTTAATTTTATTTTTTAAAAATTTTAAAAATATATAATTTATAAATTTTAAAACTAAATTGAAGTAATTTACACTATGATTACATCCAATTTATTCTATCAACTTTTTTTATCAAACACAAGAAGTGAAAGAATAGTGCAATAAGGCAATAAGGTTGCAATAAAGGTTGTTTTTTCTTTGTTAACATTCTCACAATTACCATAATTTATAAAACTACTATAATAATAAAAAATAGAAAGAAAATAGATAAAAAGAAAAAAAGAAAATTTATAAAAATTAGCAACCAAAGAAGGTGGTGGTCACAAAGCATTTTGCACTGCACAATGTAGCTTCTATTATATCTGCAATGACAACCTTTGTACATATTCAACAATCCAACTTTTTCTTCACTTTTCACAACAAATTACATCTTTCATTAATTTTCTACATAAAAAGTTTTCAATGATTCTAATTTAGAGCACTATTCTCATTAGAAGCACCCTGTTTTAAAACAAAACAAGCTCAAAAAACCAACCCACTTACTGTTTAACTCTATAAACTCTAATTTCCCCCCTAAAAAAAATCTCATGTGTTTCCATAGATTTGGTTGCTGTTCATGCTAGTGACAGAATTAGGGTTAGCAAGTCAATCTGGATCCATGGATTTAAGGGCTTTTTCTAAGGCCAGAAAAATTTATTGGAAAGTTACCAAGGTTTTTATGTATTGTGGCTGTTTGAAAAAAAATTGGTGTTAGTTTTGGAGAATACTTTATTGATGTGTCAATCATGTTCTGTTGTGTGGATTTTGCAGGAGAGTCACATGGTGGCATAGAGAGTGCACTGGATCCACAAGTGGCACTTCTATCATAAAGTAATGTTTTAGTCACTATATTGGGGCGGTCTGTAGCAAAGATATAGTCTACTTAGGCTTGCTTTGTCCTCATGTCACATTGTAGCCTATTGTAAGAGTTTATAGTTGAATGGCCCTAACTTGTTTGCCAATCTTCATCATCCATCAGCTGCATTAGTAGCACTGACATTGGTGCAGAGAGATAGACTTCAAATTCTTGAAAACTAAAGGATTGGATAGAAACCATTGCTATGGCATATGTTTCAGGACAAGGGTTGCACTTGTATTGAGTTGGCAAATATTTGTAGGGATAAGAAGAAATTTAATTCAGTGAGGTGCATGCAATTCATTTGCAGCCAACATTCCACTATTTGTTGTCTTACACAAATCATGTTGATTCCTCTGTAATTTCCTATGGTCTGGTAACCAAGAGTGATCATGACTTCAAATTAGAAGTTTACTTCACTTCTAATTTAAAGTTTCAATTTTGATGCTTGAGGTGAGCATTTGGTTTATTGTGAGTAAATGATTGAGGAATAAAAACAAAAATATTTTATTGTGAGTAATGCATATAAGGTATTGATTATTATTAAACAATCACAACATTGTCAAAGTTCTTCAGCAATTGAAATAAGGATTGGATTAATTGTAAATATTCTCTATAAATTGTATTTAGAAATTTTTAAACTGTAAACAATAATTACAAGTTTTCTTATAATATATATTATATACATTTAAAGAAACAAAATAATATTCAAACCAAAAAATATTAAATAATATTTATAGAATTTTATTTATTTTTATACAAAAATCCATAATTTTTAATATAAGTAATACAAAAATTACTTGGTTCTTATAATTTTAAAAAAATGTTATTCAGAAGTTTTATTTATTGATTTTTACTTTTATTTTTTAATATATTTATATTTTATAACTTAAGTAGATAAGTAAGTACTTTTATAATCTTTTCAACTTTTCATAATGGTATTTGAATTTTTTAATTATATAATAAATAATTTTAAAAATTATTATTATTATTATTATTTTATTTTAAAAAACTTATTTATACTTTGTATACATAGTAAAAACTTAAATAGCCTCCAATGATTTGTACAAATTTTTGACTAAACCATAACATTGGTCATTATAATGTCATTAATAGTAAATCTTTATAATACTTTCTAAGAAGGATTATAATATATCTATAGTGGAAAAAAATTAAATTTTTATAAAAATCTAAAATAAGACTTTATAATAAAAAATATTATTTTAAAAATTGATATTGAAGATAGATTTTTTTATTTTTTTATTATTTTTAAAAAATCTATAAAAGTCCAAATTAATCCTTGAAGATTTGAACCTATTTAATTCTTTTATAATAAATTAAGATTAAATTTGAGATCTTTAATTTAATTAAAATTATAATAATTACTATCTATTGTAAAAAAGTCAAAAAGAAAAGAACTATATTTTACGCATTTATGATATTATTTTTAGTTTTGTAATATAAAAAATAATGAGATTTAAATTTTTGCTAATTCTTTAAAATTATTTTTATATAGCATATTAGAGAATATTATTTAACACTTTGAAGAAAAAAATATTAGAGTTTTTATTTGAAAAGAAATGATATATATGTAATTTATAATTGTATCATGCTGACCAAAAAGAAATTTAATGCCACTTTAAAGTTTTTAGAACTAAAGAGTAGAAAAAAGATGGTAGAAGAATGTAACAACCATTGGATTTAAAAGAGAACAATAGTTTTTTTTGCAAAGCAAGGTACCTATATATGTAATATAGTTATATAAAAATATAACTAAGATGCATGTAAAATTAGTTATTATAGTTTTAACAATAGGATTTGAAAGTAAAGTTATGAAAAAAATAAAAAATAAAAATAGAGATTTGTTTATTTATTTATTCTCAAAATTAATGTAATTAAAGGTTTAATTCCAACATAAATGTAATTGACAAGAAACATATTGAAGCTGCTTAAAAAAGTTTTTTTTTTTTTCCTTCAAAATTTGTATATTAATTTTTTATATTATTTTAATATGTTGTATACACCAATTCCATCATTTAATAAATAGATCCTTTATTTATATTTATATTTATTATATTGCAAGAAAAGCCCTAAGACCGTAAATTAGAAATTGTAATACTTTTAGAAAATTATGTCATATATAAATTTAAAAAACACATTTCTAAATGTGGTCAAGTATGCTAGTTTTATTTTAAGTAGAGACTTTTGATAGTTTAAAAGATTTGTGAATAAATAATATATAAATTTACATTTATAGGTTATAATTTCTTAATTTATTAGACTGTAAAAAGATATCAAGGAAAATATGTATCATTTTTGTATTTATATTTCACAAGATTTACTTTAAGATTTTAAAAGTTTATAGCTGTAAAAAAACTCTTCCTTGATGTTAATTAGACAATTTAAAACTAACAAATAATCTCTATTTTTTATGCAAATGATATTTTTATCAGAGTTTTGAAATGATGAGTTTTATAGACATTTCAGCCAATGGAGAATAAAAGAGTTATATATCCCAGTTCAAGCTTGCCAACTTTAATGGTCTCCACTTAGGGCTCATCTCCTGCATGATATCAGCGGAGAGGCCATAACATGTCAACTTGATTAAAAAATTGTGACAAGTTTGTTTGTGAGACTAGTAAGTGCATTGAATTAAGACAACTTTCGAGAGGAAAGGAGTGGAAGAATAAAAAAAAGAGAAATCTGTATAGTTCAATTCCGATGCACGACGGTGATTCCAAGTGAATGCTGGCAACTTGGGTTAATTCACTCACGTTTTACTCAGGAGACTATGCCTGTAAACAACTCATTCTACAAAAGTTCTACGTTTCTAAAAGCAGGGGATGGCGTTCATCAATCGAGCTTGTTGTCCAACGACATGGTATTCCACACTTTCGACTATGAAATTTATCGGATCTAGACTGTCGCTGGACTACTTCTACCTAAGATAGTAACCGAAGTCCCTTCAGATGGTGAATGAACTTCTATTAGTTCTGTCCAATTAAACCTGATCGCAAATCACGTCCGGATTATCCCTCCAACGACTTTTGAGGGACAAGCTCATTCTCATGCAGAGGCTTTGTCTTACCGACGAATATGACCCTGTCGTCAACATGGGGGATGGATTATTTGAGGCTGCGACTAGGCTACTCTGTTGTCACACACATCTTCTGCTACTTGCACGATCATCGTCATCTCATCAACATCAAGCGTATCAACATCCATGTCAAACGCCTTCTCGACGATTTGCTCTGTCGTGCACTTTACAATTTCTCCCTTCAAAATTCCCTGGATCACTAGTTTGTCTTCCTCGGAAATGTCTGTCACATCGTTCATTCTCACTTCTGCGTCCGTTTCGTTTTCAGGATCAGAGATTTTTACCAGTGTTGTCATGATGGAGGCCGCAGTAGTGTCCACTGTAGCATTATCAACAGCAATAGACCTCTCTACCTTTGCGTTGTCAATTTCACTTGGAGTCTCCTCGAATTCAATAACCATGTCCGTATTGAGTGGCATCCCTTCCACTAGAGCATCTAAAGAGTCTGCTGCCGGGAACACAATCGCTACAGGAATTTGCTCATCAAAGGCTACGGCCTCTTCAATGCCACCAACTTTGACATTCTCGTCATCCAAAGGAATTTTGAGGTCAGGAACTTCTTTGACATCAACTGCAAGTATCTGGTTATCTACCTGAGACGAATCTATGTTTTGAAGGTTCTTAGTGTCTTCAATCTTTACTGCTTTAGTCTCAGCATGACTGTTTTGTAAGGTACATGGATGTGGTTCTGAAGCTTCTAGCAACTGTGAATCAACCAAGAGCTTCTCCTTATCGATCTTGAGGTTGTCCCTAGCTCTAGAGGTTCCTGCAGCTTCATGAGCAAGAAGTCAGCAGTCTGGTCATCACATTTTCCGCATTGAAAATAAAAAAAACGCCTGTCTCCAACTTAAGCATTAATAGTCAGAATTGGAGAAGGAACATCACCTGCACGTTTCCTGCTTCTGCCGAATCCTAGTGTGTCTTTACCAATGCTACTGCTGTTGCGCTTCCTGCACCTCGTTGGAATCATATCTAACTCTTCAAAGTGGATGCGTCGTCTCAGCTTTCGATTCAACCTCGCGGATCGCCTGGGCGCTTTAACTGAAGCCATACCTCCAATTCGAGATTTTATTCCAGGAAAAAGTTAGAGAACTTACGACAGTGTAGCCAAAAATTTCGCATGGCATTGCCTCGTAGCCCTCTTTTGACATTGCATGCGGTTTCTGAAGCAAGTTAGTCAACTAAAATGCTGGATATGAATTCTCCAGTTTTAACCATACCGAAAGAAAGACATCTAAAGTAGATTTCTCAGTTTTTATTTTTATGTTTTATTTTTATTTTTATTTTCCATAATACACAAAACTGTCCCTGATCAATGGAGCACCTGTTTTCCAGACGAAGTTTTCCGCCTTGAGGCCTCCAGGGTGAGCTTTCAAATATCTGATGAGGTGCCTTGAAGACTTGATTTCTTCACCATTTGGAGAGATGTAGCTCACATCCTTCCCCTTCAGTGTGCAACCTCTTTCGGAAGTTAACTGCATCACATTATATCTGAATCGTTACAAAAAAATCGCATCCATGCATCTTGGGCTTCAAATTCCGACGTGTGCACCCAAACTTTCAATGACAGAATTCAAGCTAAGTGCGAGCGAACCTTTTTCTTCCAGCCACGGAGTCGGCCAGACAGCTCCACAATGGAGCAATCCGGGCTCCCGGAGGATCGAAGTGCCGCACCGTTGATTTCTGGACTTGCCATCCACCTCAACGTGCGCCCCTTCCAAAAACTCCACAACCTTGAGAGAAAATTTTGACAGCTTGTGCGAGCTTCTGTCACGTCTATAATAGCAATCACTCGTAACCCCGTGGCGTACAGAGCTAGCTTAGTGCTAGATGTCGAGAGCATCCTCAACGCTTAGTAATCAATCTCATGAGCCCTTCTTGACCCTCTAATGTAGCTTGCAAGATGGAAAAGTCCAAGCAGCTGATACAAAACTCCTATACAACCACGATGTTTCTTAAGATTAGAACACGGAAATTAGCAACACTGGTGAAAATAATTTCTTGAATACGACTCTTGGAAAGGAGTTGAGAGAATGGAGAGCAGATACATTGTTAGAGGACGGAATGTAAGAGGACACTTTATTAAAGTATCTGCTGTCCATTCTCGGGATTGTAAGAGGACGGAATGGGAGGTATGAAATGATGTGGAGGCCCACACATCAGGGTCGTGAAAGTGTGCGAGCTTGGAGGAGAAGAGGCACCATGCGAGCGCATAGGAGTTGAAATCTTCTGCCATCCCCTTCTATCTCCTCGCACCCTCTGCCACGCCTGGCTACACAGAATATCCAGTCCGTCCCTCCATCCTCCTTGTTCCCAATCGATTCCGCTTCCATTGCGAAGATCTCCATCAATCCTCAAAGAACTCAATTCTCAGAACCTCGACACCTTCGGGATTCTCGAACGGGTCCGAGACGCAACCCGCAAGGTAACTGTGCGTCGATTACTACAATACATGTAGATGAGAAGGAAATTGAGTTGTTGCACGGGGAAGAAGATCGGATCGAACGCTCATCAGGTTTGCAACGTGGGCTTGGCCGGTCATCGGTAATTCATGCGTATTTTTAACCGTATATTGTTAGGTATACAGTGACACAATCTAATATATACATCGAGACCAAAAGATACGTACATGCAAAAAGGTCTTTGAGAATTGCAGAGAAGAATAGTTGTTTGCATAGGTTGTTAGCTTTAAACCTGTGATGGTATATGTTAGCAACCACCATTTTTCAAGTGTAACTAAGATGGCAGCAATCAAATTTTGATCACATACATATGGCAATGTTTTGAACAATGATAGTGGCATATGCCTTAGAAATGATGAAGGAGATGATTCATGATGTTCTTTTATAATTTAGTTTGTATTTGAAAACCATGATTCTATTTTTTTTTAAAAATATAAAGAAGATTAAACTTCACATGATTTTGAAGATTAAACTTCACATGATTAAACTATTCTCATGAATAAAGAAGATTAAACTATTCTCATGAATAAAATGGATAGTTGTTTGCATAGGTTGTTAGCAAAATAATTTTAGTCTTTAATTATAGTTACTAAATAGAGATAATATATATATTATAATATATATATTATATATATTGTATTTTAAGTTTTATATATTTTACTAATATTAAAATAAATTATAAATTTTTTTAGATATTTTTTAAAACATAGAATTTAAAGAAATAATATTAATTAAATTACTTCTAATAAATATTATTTTAAATTATTTAAAAAAAATTAAAACACACATTAAGATACAAAATATTTTATTGTCTCAAAGATGTATCAACATATCAAAAAAGTTAATTTTTTCAAATATATAATATCTAAGTTTAAATAATTTTTATTTTGATTGTTTTAATATCATTCACTAATAGTGATGTTCTATTACTTTATTGCATAAATTCTAATAATTTTAATTTTAATTTTGTTACTTCTCTTTTATTTCTTTTTCTAATGAAAAGCAAGAATTCAAGAATTCTAAGGCACTTACTAATTAAATATATTGTAAACTTAAAATACATATACATATGTATATATGTATATAGGTATGCTTAATTTAATTTTTAATTTTTAATAGATCATATATAAAATAAAAAGTAAAAAGTAAAAATATTTTGTAATAAAATATTATTCTAATTTATACTAATTTGTATTTATTTGACTATATTATTTACTTATAATAGGATCAAAAATTAAAGAATTAAAAATTTTATTATCTATCTATTTATCTATTTCTATTAATAGATATCTTTATTAAAATTATGAATATTATTATATCTTTTTCTTGCTATATATTCTTGCTATATAATACCACTAAATTTTTAAAAAGAATCAAAAGACAAGGTTTTAAAAAACATGTGTTATTTTTCTCTTATAAAAGACAAAAAACATTGTGGAAATACAATGCCCATTTATTTTTATAAAAGGCAGGCCATTATGAAAGGACAATGTATGGTCCTCAAAGATGCACTTTTCTTGGTCATATTCATTTGTTCCATTTGTGGTGGTTTCCACAAAGTTCAATGAGACTTGTTTTTCCGACAAAACATCCTTTCATAATGGATGCGGGAGACATTCCATGCAGAGGTGGGATTCCCTCGTCCTTGTTGAGGATGGAGTTTTCGATTGGAATGCATGGATGAAAAAACGATCTCATAGTGGATGAAAACAACATTCATCCATCTATCCCTTGGTCGGGTTGCCATCCGATGGTCTTCCGTTGTCGTTTCCGCCGACTCGCTCACCCATCGGACTCCCATGACGTCTTCCTCAACCTCGTCATTGAATCCCCTCGTGTTCGTGTTTGCGTGACTCGTGTAGTACTAACGGAGAGTGTGATCACTCGTGGAGTGTAGGAAAAAAGTGTGTAAGACATCTTTCTGTGTTACCGATGATGGAGTCTTAAGAGCGCAAATCTCATGTCGAGTTAGGTCTGAGTTGGTTGATGTGTGAGTTTGTTGCCCCTTGTGAGGATTCTTCTCCTTTGTCTTGTGGTTTAGTTAGGAGAGGGAGGATAGGCCGAGGACTGGTGTGTGCGATCATGTGTTGCGGAATGCTGATAATGTCGACTTGAGTTAGAGATTCGTGAGAACGATCCGAAGAAGCAGAAGGAGCTCGTGATTTGCACCGCTTGATCTACACTGGAGATGGAAGGGGGTTGCCCTGATCAGAAGCTAAATTAGCTGTTGATTTGTTGGTTGTTGTTTTGTTGCTTTGTCTGAGGGCACCTTGCTGAACATTCGATCATGGCTCCCTTTGTTGCCACCTTGGAAGCCAGTTGTTCGAGTTTTTTGTGCGCGGGAGGTTATGTGCATATGTTCGAGAGAGACTCCCTGGGTTTTGCGGGACTGAGGATTGGTTGCTGCAGTAGGGACTATAGTGTTACAACTAGATTGCCGCATCATGTTGTTTGCTCAACATCATCTCGCTATCGGGATTCCACTCCCCGACGCCGCGGTCGCTCTCGTAATCGCTCGAAAACTGTAGGAGGTTCTGGCTCTAAGTCGGTGTCAGTTTTGCCGAACGACATGAAATTGTTGCGTGAGCTACAAGAAGTTATTTCAGCTGCTGATCTTCCACCGGAACAAGCTCCATCGACTGGGGAGCTTGCCAGACTTGGCAGACAGGACATTGCGAATGCGCCTAGTGGGAGAGTTGATAGCAGAAGTAACGGTGCTAAACGTTTTTACAAAATTAAAATTCAATTCCTCTGTACATTTCAAATTTACTTTATTGAATATTTGCCAGCCCTTGCACGTGATCACATCACTGAAATTATTAATGCTTGGAGTTAATGAAGTCAATTATGTGTTTGTGTAACTTATTATACATAGGTGATGAAATAGTTTTGATTTTATTCTCTTTTTTTCTTTTTTTTTTCTTTCTCCCCCTTCGAAGTGCACCTTCCGAGTGATCATTGATGATTACTTGACAACATGCTTGTTACACAGTTGTCGCCGCTACCTCGAGCTCGGAAGTGAGTGCCATTTCAAATGGTGTCTCTGAACCAGAAGGGTTCCAAGCCCAAGTATCCAGCCTCGGGAATCATCAGCAAATGCTAATCAGCCAACTGATTTAGTGTCTCAAATTAGGACAAATCTCTTCATACCTCACTACGAAGCTGAAACCGCTGTCGAAAAAAAACTGCTCGACTTACCTTACCACAATAATCATGTGATGATAGATAATCTTACTGAAACCTCAATTTCAAGAACCTTCTGCAGTATTAGCCACGATGAGAGAAAGAGTGATCGAGGTTTGCCTAAAACGCTGGACATTGTGGCCAGACTTCCTGAGGTGGGTGGAAGGAAATAGTTTGCAGATTTTGCTTGTCCTCTGATAATTGACTTCGTGTTTTTTTTCGTTTAGAATGCAACTCGGCTAATTAAGGCGAATGGCAAACATGTCTGTCCCATTTTTCTGAAAATTTTGGATTCTATCTTCTGCTATACTTCCATGCACGATAATCACGACATCTAAAAGTGAGGGATGGAGCAGTTTACTTGCAAACTTGAATATTTTTGACGCTTAAGTCCGACCATTTCATTAATCTCAGGTAACGGCTGCAAAGGAAGGAGAAAATGATGATGAAGTCGACAGAAAATTGTACACCTCTGAAGACTCTAGCGTCAATGAAGGTGAGGTCTGGGAGAAGCCGGAATCTCTTGGGGGTTTTCAGTGGTCTAAAGAGAGCGAAGTTTGGCAAATGCTGCTGTTATGAGATTCAAGCCTAATGCATTCCTTGATAAATCTGTTGAAAAAAGATATGTCAAACGTCAAAGAGATTTAGGACCATTATTTAACAGTTCTGCCAAACAACGGGAGTCTGAAAGGTTCTCGTAACACAAAGATCAAGATAACGTCATGCTGTCGGCAGGCAGGTACTGTAAAGGCTTTTACAGTCCATCTCAATACATCACGCTTTGATCCTGCAATAGCATATTTGTAATGTAAAACTTGTAATTGAACGGGCTTTGTCTCGACTTAAGGGTCTCCCCTGCTAACTCTTGCTCATGTAATGCTCCTGACCTTTTCCCTCATTGTGATTTCCGCTATTATTTCATGACCATGTCATATATAGAAACATTGATTTGCATGGCATATCCAGAAACAGAGCTTGCTCGACTCTCATCATTGTATCTAACCAAGGAGATGGAGAATCTTAGGGTACGTCGTGAGCTAGAAGAGACCAAGGCTACGCTTGCACTTCTTGGTGCCAAACATACTGCTGAACTTGCGTGTGCTAAGCAAGAGTTTAAGGAAAAAGAGCTTCGGCTGCAAGCTACTGAACAAGCCCTGAAATCACTAAGATTTGCAACAAGTATGTCTCTGAAAGTCAGGATTGAACTTTGATGAATGTTAAGCAAATTTGGATCTGATGTAGTGAAGCGTGCAAGAGCCTTAGGTTCATTCTCTTGAAGCCTATAGCTGTCCTTCACGGAAGAAATATTGCGTCGAAAGCAACTCATCTAAAAACAAGTTACACGTATTTTCTTTGCGTATAAATGAGGATGCGTTCCACACTTGCCTTTCGTCAGGGTTCGTCAGGGTTCTGATATGGCTGAAGCAAAATTTGTGAGGGGTTGAGAACAATTCAAAGTGAACTGGACCTACATATCTAATTTCATTTTCTGCATTCTACCCTTGTATAGATACAGGCTGAGCTGTACTCTGTCTGCATCTTACACCTTGTTTTCTTTTCATATCAGACACAGGTGGACTGGTGGGGTAAGGGAAATCAAGTTGAGCTTGCGGGCAGTTTTAATGGCTGGGAAAACCACGCCTCCATGTTCCCTGTTTATTCTATCGAGGCATCACAACTGCACTGCACGCCTGGGCTTTTGTTGTGGAGAACAGAACTTTGGTTATATCCTGGTGTGTACGAAATCAAGTTCATCGTTGATGGAAAGTGGGTGCTTAACAGCAGCCGAGAAATCGTTCAGGGGCTCATGGGTGAAAACAATCTTCTCAAAGTGGAATTGTGATTCTCCTCTCTGAGGTCTTGGCTCCTTTTATTCTTTTCGACTTCTCGTCAGGTTATGATGGAACATGGTTTAATATCAGGAAATTAACAAAGGACTCTTATATCATTGCTATATACATGTTGGCATCCACATAAATGTATCCTAGTACTTCTTGGAACTAAAACATGATTTAATTGATTTAGAATGTATTTATAATTTACTATTGGAGATGATTGTTGCCCTGAGCCTCACTTATGGGTAAAATTTATGGATAAAATTTGAAGAGATGATTCATCAACCTTGTCTTATTTTCTTATTATGCACCACTAATCAAATAGTAGTAATCAAACTATAGTAGTAAATTCTTTGCTCTTCTTTGGACCAAAAACTTTGCCAACATTAAAACAAATTGCAGTTCATTGAGTCAGATATTCTATTCTACAACAAGATCTTAGAAGTTTAAAGCATCATCAACATAGTCCATCCATAATCAACCCTTAGTGCAAAAGTAATATGATTAGCCTAAGAAAAGATAGTTATATGATTTTCAAGATTCTTTTATATGGCATTTTTGTTAGCTAAAACATATAAAGACAAGATTCTAACCATTTTTAGTCTTATTAATATTTTTATTATAACTTAATCTTAATTTAAGATTATTTAATATCTATTTATTTAAAAATAGATATTCTAATACTTATATATATATATATATATATATATATAGAGTTTTGCACAAATATATATTTTGATAAGTTTTGATAGATCCATGTCTTTAATATTAACTTCCAAAAAATCTAAGTTTTTTTTTTTTTTTTTTTTTTTTTTCTTTCTTTCTTTCTTCTTAAATTTTAAAATTTTAATCTATTTATGAAAAAAAATTTATATTAAAATTTCTTTTATAGAAAATATATAGCTAAAATCATACATATACAAGTATGTATATGAAAATACATATATTTATATAAGTATATGAATAAAACTAACTAAATAAATATATATATATATATATATATATATATATATGAAATAAAATTAAATAAAAATACTTATAAAAATATATGGATCTTATTTTTTTATAATAAATTAATGAAATCTAAGTCCATAGCTCTTATTGTGACCAAATATTGTTATTTTTTAATAAGATATTATTGTTAGATAATATTTTATCTTGATTTTTATATTCTTTTTTATTAGAATAATTTCATAAAATATTGTGTAATTTATAATAATAAAAATACAGCTTAAATTATTTCTTTTAATATTTATTTATTTATTTATTTATTTATAAGTTAAACCAAATTATGTAAATTTTCATCAAATAATCTTGATTTAGTATATAGTTTCTTCTAATCCTAGACATTGTTAATATAATAAATTGATGTGCACCACTCTATCTAAATTGCTTCTCTTATTACCTTCTAAATAATTGAATATTACATAAAACAACTTGGGTAGTTGAAATCTTTTCAAAATATTAATGTTTAGTAAAGAAATAATAGCAATTATAAAAATAAAAAAATAAAAAAATAAAAACTCTAATTTTTTTGCATTATTCGATCAAACTTAAAAGAAGGTGATTGAATTCTTAAAAAATATTTGAAGAATAATCCAATTCCATTTTTGAAAATATTATAACTATACATTTTTATGAGAAGTGATCCGCAACTTCTAAGACTCTTTGGTATACTTCAAAATAAGAATAATTTTTTAAAAAAATATAAACCATTATAATACAAGATATCAATCCAAATGTGGATAAACTATAATGTTTAAGATACAATAAGATTTCTCAAATGCAATGTAATCTACTAATCTAAAGAAAAATAAAACTAAAACTTAAAAAAATTAAATTAAATTAAATTGATTTAAAAAATAAACTTGTCAAATTTTTAAACATGTAAGATTAAATAACATAATATAAATTATAAAAAAGAAAAAATATACTTTCTATAATTAAAAACATCAATATTAAAATAAGGATATATTTAAATACCAATAAATTTAATAATAAATATTTATATAAAAATAAAATAAGTTATAATATATTTATTAAATATAATGTTTCTTCAATTAATAA
The DNA here is from genome assembly GCA_036785485.1 of Physcomitrellopsis africana. Taxonomy (NCBI): domain Eukaryota; kingdom Viridiplantae; phylum Streptophyta; class Bryopsida; order Funariales; family Funariaceae; genus Physcomitrellopsis; species Physcomitrellopsis africana. The sequence continues at coordinate 211,544 of JAWRVF010000160.1, read as the reverse complement.
TATATATATACTTAAATAATTTCAATAAAATTTTCTATTAACATCATATACATATCCATTTCTTAGATCACTTAATCTTGAATTTGATTGATTTAACCTATTTTATTTTTTGGTGCTTCTCTTGTGAAGTTGCAAGATTGCTTGTACAACCATTACCACCACTTTGCCTTGTTCTGCATGGGCATTTTTCCAAACATATACTTCTACCTTCGCCATGGCCAAAGTCAACATGTTTCCTATTTGGTTATGGGTCATGGAGGTAGTCGTGTTCTCTCTTGCAAGCAACTTTATTTTACTATTTTTAAGAGTACTTTGCTTATTCTTGATTTCTTCCTCACTTTTCTCAAGCAACACAGCACAGGAATTAACTCGATCCAAGAATTCAATACTATATTTTGATTCAAGATCAGCTTTGATCACTAAGATCACACTGTTTCCCATATTACATTTCATCTGAAATTGTCATCTCCAAACCACAAGAATTTGTGACCACAGTAACTTTCCATATGCTTGACTTTAACAATAATTTTCAAAACAGGAACGTCAAAAACAAAAAAGAACCCGGTGGAACTTTTTATTGGCAAAATTGCATTCACATTAAAACCCAACATCCAACAAAGATGGAACACGTGCTACGGCACTGAGCTGTCACTGCCGGCCACTCTTGCCCCTTGTCTCCAGCCACAATAACAATGCTCCACTTCAATACATCACTTTTGTTGTGCTTCTTTCGCTCTAGAAAGCACTTTCAAAGCTGGCAGCTTTGTAGAGTATTTTTCCAGTCCTGTTTCCCTTCCGATCTCGACTCATTTCAGGTCTTCACATCTATCATAGGCTTGCCACTGAGGCTTGGAATCTGTCTGCAGGAAAGTCGTGAGCTGTCAGAGTAGGGGACGAGGATCTTACAAGCCTTGTAACTGGCTTAGAATATTATCTCGGAGAAACTTGGAACCAGTGCTACCCCACTCTAGTACTAGGAAACACCATACCGCAGTCTATCTGTAAGGGTACTAGTGTACTTCCATTTCTTCCTTGGACCTATCAATAGCAGCAATTCGAATCAAAGTCGCGCTGGGGCCTCATTTACTGTGAGGTAGCGGTCTTTGAAGAGATTCTTGAGCTGTGCAAGGTGGAAATGTTGGCACCCTATTTGTAGGAAGTAATTATTCTGGTAATTCAGATGACCGTGGGCTGACTATTATTAAAATGAGACTATGGCTTTACGTCAAAATCCTTCAGTCATCCTCTCGTAAGCACCTTTGTCATAATGCTCTCTTTAAAGACATGCCTATCGTAAAGATGCCGTGAAGATGAAGACATGGTTTGTTGATTAGAATACTCTAGGTCAGCTCTTCGCATCGATATGGATCAGGTTGCGAAACACAGCTGCCAGGGATCTGTGCAGCAAATTTGAAAGAGTCGGTCCAAGTCCAAGGCCTTCCAAGCACCTCGGGTTTTCTATCAAGTTCACTGCCGCTCTCCCAGCCACCTTCACAGCAGCATCTCCTCTCCTACTTAAATATTTTGATCGTCTCGTTTTGGATATCAGATCCGATCGACGAAGCGAAGCAGCTCATGACTGGTTGTGGAGTCTAGTGAGCTGAAGCATTCAGTGGTTTCCAGTTAAAGCGGTACATTTTGAGAAGATGGGATCGTGGTGGCGCTACTTCATGGGGACTAAGGGCAAGACCGGGTTCGGATCCATGTCCACCGCCGAGGATGTCACCGAAGGGCTTAACCTCGAAGACTACACCGCCATCGTGACAGGTAAATTAGTATAAACTCCGCATTAGCGATATAATCGGTCCACATTCAAAGAGTTCGATCTCAACGTGTTTGACATGAACGATCAATATATTCATGCATTTCACGCTAGTAACACGTGCAAATCAGGTGATCCCCCAGTTCTGTGAAGCTGCCACCTCTGATTCGACCACTAGTGGCGATCGATATCTGGTGGCCATGTACTCACAATGGCTTCAAAGCATACTAATTCGAATGTAGGATGATTTTACCGCTCCTTCGTCTTGGTAGGCTCTAATATGTAGTCTCTCACGTATTCACGTGAAATTTTGTGTGTATTATATGTTATTTTTTACAAACTTTTCTATACTAAAGTCTGCAAGTTAGTCATGAAAGATAGCCCTTCACAATTCCTACAGACTCGCGAGTTATGATAGCAATTTTTTTCTTTGGAGAAGCGGCTCGCGGTGAGTCAACGTGGAAATTTGGTGAAACGACATTGACATGAACTGCAACGTTTGTCCACATCAACGGCAGGTGCTACTGCCGGGATTGGATTGGAGACAGCGCGGGTGCTCGCCATGAGAGGCGCCCGGGTGATCTTTGCGGTGCGGAACGTGAAGTTGGGAGAAACCTTGAAGGCAGATTTTACGAAGGAGAGCCCTCACGCGCGCATCCTGGTGATGCACATGAATTTGAGCGACCTGGCCTCGATCCGCGCATTTGCTGCCAAGTTCAAAGACTCCAAACTTCCCCTCAACATTCTTGTGTAGGTTCTGCGGTTCAATCTCTGTTCAATCAGTTGTCCCTCGGATGTTGTTTCTTGCACCTGGGTGCTTCGTTGGCTTACACAGTACCTCATTACTCTTGCACCATTACTGCATTCCTTCATTCAATCAGGGTCGAACTCAAATCCATCGAATCAACATAACACAAACTTGGGTTTCAAAAGCCAAGTTTTAGAGATGTTGTTTCCTGAAATGAGGGTTTAAACAACAGCGCGAAAGCGTTTTAGTTGAACCGATGCTCATCTATTGGTAATTCACGACTTCGGAGTCCCTGACAATGATATTTTTAGCTGAATGCATTTCAGAAAGCTCATGTGAGTCGGTGTCTGCGGATTCAATGTGCAGGAATAACGGAGGGATCGGTGGGACCAATGGCCCGCAGAGCACTCCTGATGGCTTGGAGCTCATGTTTGCAACGAACTTCTTAGGTCCGTCTCAACACATTCATGGTAGATGTATTCGAGTTTGGTACGTCTTCTGAAACGAATAAATATGTCAGAAAGGTGTTTCACTTCGACAGCATTGATAGCAGGAAAAGCTGTGATCGCGGCGAGCCTCATGTCCTCTACTAAAACTGCTAATTCTAAGTTTTTTGAGCGCATCTACCTTATGAATCTGAACTACTACCCAACTCATCCCCAAGCTTGAGCAGAATCTGTTCTGAGAGGCTTTCTGGAAAATCCATGACGAGAGCTTGTGAAACAGTGGCATCAGCGATATCTCACAAGAGTTGTGCTTCAACGCAGGTCACTTCTTGTTGACAGAGCTGCTGCTAGACACGATGAGAGAAACTGCCAAGGAAAGCGGCATCCAAGGGCGCATTGTCATCGTTTCTGGTCATCTCTACAATTTTACTCCCAAGGGAGGCATCGCATTTGACAAGCTCATCAACCACAATGAGTAAGACATCGCGAGACCCTTCACATCAAACTTCAGAAAGCTTTTGAGCTTTGATCTTCGTTGCTTAAAGTTGGGAGTGCTTCGATCAATACTGACAAGTTGACGTGGTGATCCTCATAGGATATGGGGATTCTCTGGATACGGTCAATCGAAGTTAGCGGGCATTTTACATGGCAGAGAGCTTGCGGAACGCCTGACGGTGAGGTTTTTGATACAAAGCTCTACATTGTCTGAGATAATTCAGCTCAACATGAGTCAATAAACATGTGATGCTGTGATGACAGGCAGAGGGTGCCGACATCACCGTCAACTCACTGCATCCAGGCGCCGTGCCGACGAAACTTACGCACCTAGATGGTTTTCTAGGCTTTCTCATCAGTAAGATTGTCTTTCATAGCTGAACTTAACCCCCTGTTAATGTTCCCGGATTGAGAAGGAAAATGCCACCTATGCAAATCAGATTCAAACAGAACCAAAAAAAAGCTTGAAGAAACACCACGGTCAAATAGTCGTTATTTATTTATTTTAAATAAAAGAAATACGTTAAGACAATCAATCAGCACCTCAAAAGTACGTTGAGTTGGAGGTATTCTACACGTAAGTGCAAGGTTCCCTATTCTATGAGGCTGTTGATGTTAAATTCTATCAAGCTGCACACAGACAAGCATGCATGGCGATTGACTTTTTTTGTGAAATCTTTGCAGGTGCAATGCCGTCGTTTGTTATGAAGAGCATGGGACAGGTGAGCTACCCATCGTATACTCTTGAGCAATCTAATGTCTGCTGCTGAACCTGTTGTCAACTGTTTAGGGAAAAAAAAGTGAACCCAGCTTTGATGCTGATTTGTGGTTTAACTGATGGCGAGTTGGTTAATTTTGTTTGCTCAGGCTGCTGCCACCCAAGTGTACGTTGCAACCCATCCCCAAGTGTATGGTGTCACTGGAAAATACTTTGCTGACTGCAACGAGTATGAATTGCGAGGCAATGCGATGGACAAAAAGCTACAGTTCAAGCTATGGAAATGGGCCGAAGACTACCTCAAGACCCACTAGGGCTCAACTTCTTAACACAACTCTAGTGGGTGCAACATAAGCAAAGATACATGTTTTGCTTTATTAATATATTATGTGTAGGCCCTTGGGTTGGAAATCTTTTTCCTGCTTTCTCTCTCAAATGCTTGTGCTTAGTGAACTTTGTAAGTAATCATCAATCTAGAGCTACTTTGCAGCATTTTGAGTTATAGGTTGTCGTATTCGAGTCATGAAATTTCTCTAGTTTGGAAAAAAGTATATCCCTGTTTTCTGTAAGAAAAACGGAATTAAATCAGTAATTTCAAAAATTAATCAGAGAATGTTATTTTGCGAAACGTGTTCGTAAATGTCACAATAATGATGCTTATTGGAATGTAAACTTGTTGATGTTGGGATTTAACAGAATTATTTTATAATTCAGATAATTACATTATTTTTTTTATAAATCAACCAGCATAACAAACTCTTATTCAAAAACTAAATTATTTTATTTTTATTTATTTAATCGTGCTTGTATATATTAACTAAGAATATTATTTTTAACACCTAGTTATTTTATATTTTAGAAAATAAATTTTTATTGATTATTTTTTTAGTTTAAAATATTCTACAATATTGGTTAATGTGCATGATTTTTTCTATACTCTTTGAAATGTACAACTTAATATATTAACAAGAACAAATATTTTATACAAAAGATTAAAAAAATAATAATAATTAAATAATAGTATATTAAAATATATAAAATAAAGAGACAAATAAATAAATAAATAGCTATGTTAAGAAATAAGAAGTTCATTAAACCATGAGATAAACCAAATTTACAAAAGAGTTGATAAGATCAAAGAAGATGTTAACCTTAAAAAGTTATTATAAAAGTTCAAAAGTTAAAGCAATTCATCTATAAAAATTTTTAAAATAAGAACATTAATAAAAACATGAATGGTTTATTTTTTTAATTGATTTTTTTAACATACAAAATATTACACAAGAAATCAAAACATAATTTTGATTTTTTTTAAATAGTGTTTTGATTGGTTAGAATAGACATTTTAGTAAACCTTATTATAGATTCCTAATCCAAATAAATTTGTGATGGAAGATTAATCACAACTCAAACTTTATTAATATATTCTCCAAACTTGGACTTTGTTTTAAAGTTGTTTGTAAAAGAATATTTTGTAGGTTTTTAAATTCTAGTTTTTATAATAACTTCTTGTTGCAAAAATTGATGATTTTAAAATATTACTTATATTTTTATTAAAATAAGTATTTTTTCACAAGCAAAAGAAAAATTGTTAAAAAGTAATTTTAATTTTTTTTTAAAATTTATATTAAAATATAATAAACTAAAAAAATAATTATACTATATTACTAGAATGGTTATAAGCCATTTCAAAAAAACAAATCTAAGAGATATATTGACAAGACTAAAGATGATTTTATTTTTTTTATCTATAAATGCTACTTATAAGATCAAAAACTTTAATAATTTGACATGATTTTTACTAGGTCAATAAAAAACTAAATTATACTTAAGTTCTTAATAAGTTTAACTTTTTACTAAAAATTTAATTTAGTATCTAATGATTATATATATAAAGTATTTTATTGCTTTAAAAAGATGATTTTTAAAATTATTTTAAAAGGTGTCTTAGATATAGATGTCTCTAATTTTTAGTGTAAATAAAAACAATGTAAATACTGATAAGACAAATGCTATTGCAAGGTTTAAAAAGAAAAAGAAGAAAAAGAAGAAAACCATATCTAATTGATTGCAAGTGCTTAGACTAGAAAAAAAATTATTCAAGGTAAAACATAGAAATTAGGAAGATTAACAAAAATAAATAAATAAATCTCTTTATTAAAATCCTAGAACAAACATTAGTATTTCAAATGCCTACAAAAAAATTAGATTTTCTTTCTAAGAAATATTACACATCTTGTACAGTCAACAAATCATAGAAGCAAAGAACTCCACAGATAACAAACTAAAGTAAGATTCTAGTTTTGTAGAATATGTCAAAGAATCAAATTACTTAAAAAAAATTCTAATAGAAAATAGAAAAGAAGAATTTACCAAGGCAAACAAACAAAACACACCCCCCCAAACATGGGCCGATGCATGTATTCAACATTCTCATCTACATACAACATCAAAAGTTGCAATCAAAATAATCATAACTATGCCTTGGCTTTGGTCATTACAATATTAGTTGAGCAGTAAAAGGTGGGAGCCTAATTCCTCTAAGTGTGTGTGATCTTTGGTGTACCCTTCATAATTAAGAAGTAAATCAGTGGGTTCGGGTTCAAGCTTTCTTAGAATTGAGGTAAGAAAATAAAGAACTTCTGATATTAAGATTTTGTTTCAGGAATTAAGATCAGGACTTAGGAATCTAGGTTTGTTTACAATTTAGAATGCATTGCTTTAGAATTCATTTTCATTAAAATTTAATAACACATAACATCTATTTTAATGAAAAATCCGATAAAACTATCATTTTTTTTACTTCTATTTTATCCATAAATTTTGTAACTAGGTGGATTTTGTGAGGAGATTCAAACTCTATATCTATGATTCTCTACACCTCACACAATATCAACCAAGCCAGTGATCTTACCAGGTACCACATTGTGCAGAATGTTGACTTATCAGAGGTTATCACCAAGCACGGAGTGCCACTCATGGGCATGGACGAATTGGGCACCCAGGTAGAGCCTCGACCCTTTTAAGATGGATCCCCGGAAAGATGTCCTTTCACTGGCTTTAAATCCTAGCATTCCCGTTGCAAAAACTCTCCTTGGCTTAAAAAGAGACACTCAAAACACCCCATTTTTTATTCCAAATAATGAACACTCCACACTCAATTTGAGGTTGGGGAGGATAAATGATGCAGCAAAAAGTAAACGATCTGACAAAATACACCGGAACAAACAACCCAAATGAGGGTATCATTGAAGTGTTGCGTCAATGACAGGCAACCCAGGTTCATGAAAACCAATGCCACATCCTGAGAACTGCCGCAGATAAACACTCCAAAAGTCGCTGCTTATGTGTCCACTATCTGTAACATGAAATACAACAAACACAGTCAACAAAACAGGGAATCCTATCTCAAATAGGTTATAGAATCACACTCAGGACCTAACTCTTGGGTCTCTCGAATCACTTAAGATCATAGAAATATTATAAACAAATTGACCAACTTAAGTAGTAATGGAAAGTGATTGAGTGATGTACCAGCAGCGCGCTGTACAAAATGCCCAAGTGCCCATCCGTACTTGAAGACACCCGATGTGCACCAGAACTAACCTGTGCACACAACTGAATGCTGGACGCCAAGGGCTTCACACACTTCTACTGCTATCGAATTATCCAAGTAGCGACTATCAAAATAAACCAAAAACCTGGAATGACTTGAAGCAATGTTTCTTCCAAGCAGCCTAGACGTCAACGAGCACAAGATGACCAAATCTGACTCATTTCCACACAACTCGTCATCTTTAATGACAATTAGCCGCTTGGTCTACTAGTATGGTCAACATCTCCATATATACTGGTGATGCATACCAACGATCTTTCAAAATCAACAGCTGGACATCCAATATGCCTCCTAACTTGGGTTTCGCATTTCAGAATAACAAGACTCGCTTTGAGTGGACTCCATCCTTTCAAGGTCAACACCGTAGAAGTCTCCAAGGTTCCAATATTCAATCGAGCTGACTCAAGCAACTTCTTCACTACCATGTGAACGGAATGACGAAACTGACTGTGCAGAAATTGATGCTGTTGGGCTGCCAGCTTGTCGGGTCCAATCTTCCAGAAGCCTACGTACTGCTTCCTGAGCTGCATTTAAAAACCACTCGTCTTCTTGCAACACACTACAACAAAAAGAGTCTACGCGTCAGCAACAGGATTCAGGACAAGCAAGCATATACATCTTCATCGGCCAGCTAACATATGTCTAAAATCGACCTTGCCCATAAACTCTACAGCGTTGTGAAAGACTCAAAGTACAAGTAATTTCAGGTCAAACAGTACACAAATAGAATCAGCTGAAAACAGGAAAACAAATCATACTATCAAACTAACCTGTGTGGGTCGCCTCCTGCCGCTGCAAAAGCAGTAACAGCTCGTGCTGTGACATCGTTCACCACTTGGCGCATATGTCTCGACGAAAACCGACCGTTTATTGCAACCTGGATGACAAACTGCATATCCAAAACAAACTAGACACACGGGAGAAATTAAATCAAAATTAAACCCTTCAAGTATTACAAGCTGAAATCATTGATAGGTCAGTGTCACAAACTGTATCCCTAAATCACTAACTCACAATTTTCTGTCCCTGCAGTAACTTCTGGATCCAAGGTCTAGTTGCACCAAAACAGGTCAAGACATAGATTGAACAAAAATCACCTCCTCATTTGCCATTAATTGTAAAGCGAAGATCAACATAAGTAAGGAGAAGGCACATGGACAAGAAATGTAGTTCAATTGATCCAAAACATGGAAAAGATACTAAGAAAGATTAGGGAGGATCTAGAATATTACTTGTTGTAAACCGATAGGACCAAGATTGTTTTCTCCATCTTCAATGGCATCCCAAAAGTCTTGATCTTCCGAAAGCCAGATCACTAAGGTTTCAGTTAGTCGCATGAGCAGAACAACCACCACTCTTTCCCTGCCTGCAAGTAACTCTGAACCTGCCTGTTGGATTGAGGTCAGCTTGTAAAACAAAGCCTGCCAGCACACACACGTCAATTGTCAGCTTTAGAAGATAGATAATCATAAACTTAAGAGGCACCCACATAGAACAGTCAAGACCCAAGAGCATGCTGAAAAATACGCCAGCTGGATTCATGCTATTAAGCAGAACAAAAGTCAGGTAATAAAATTTTCTATGCCGCAAACGTCTAAAGTAACCACACAAAGTGAAACAAACAGACTCGCAGGTCATCACCAAGAAATATGAAGAAATGAGGGAACATGGGCCAAATAGAGGGCAACACAAATTCCGCCTAACTTGCCTGAAAAATAGGAGATGGCATCGGTTCTTGGAGCCAATTTGGATTTCCGCCATCATTGTCAAGATTTAAATAAGTCTCTGAGCTGAGCTGGGACACAGATTCCTCAGAATAATATATCAATTCAAGAACGTGCTGTCTACAAAGATGATCTCTAAGCCTATCAACTCCTCGCTGCAACCTTCGCCGCCAATCCTTAAGCTCCGGTAAACGATTGGCAACATTTCCAAATTGATTTCTTTCTGCAGTACAACTTGTCCAGGTTTAGTCATCAAGGCAAGCGCCATCGCTCACACTGTTTCAATCAGTATTCAAAGAAACTCCATGTTAGAGTACACTTATATGGACCTTGATCTCGATCGCGCCCTCGGCGCGTTGCTGAACGCAAGTCATCTCTGCTCATCACAGTCTGCATACCACCAGGAACCAATTTCGAAGCAGATCGAGGTAGAAGTTCATCAGCAAGCGCACATACATTTCCAAGGAGTGCTAGTTGTTGACTCTCAGTCGTTGCAGGTCGAACCTGCGGCAGATCATCCGATGAAAAATGTTCAAACAAGATTCGACTGGTAGTTATACCCAAAATAAACTCGGATCAAATCATGAGTATCTGATGGCTGTGATGTGACGTCCTTCCTGAGCTATCCTTCCTGAGCTATCCTCTTGGAAGATCCCCTAACTCAATCATACGCACCTCAAGATAATGTCCAATATAATGCTTTTGATGTACATGGTAATATTGTAGCAGAAGAAGCTAATATACACTGACGTGAAACATATGAACTGATATGAAGCTATTTCAAATGATTAGGTCACAAGGGCGATATTCCATGGTTGACTTGCCACATTCCCACCTTCCGATTAGTTCCAGACTCTACCCCACCTTCCTCGTCCTCGCCAAGACTAGGCACGGCCTTAATCAGCATGTCAACATATTGGTCAAAAAGCATGGAGAGACCGTCTAGTGTAGGACCTCCCAGCTGCATGCTTATTAAAGGAGCAACGTCTTCCAAAAAGTCCTGCACCAAATTATTTTCATTTCTTCAAAAGGTCTGAAGAGATTAAAATGACAGTCAAGACTTATTAAGTGAATAGAATGCAACTATCACATAAAAGGACGATCGTCCAATCTTGGAGAGCAACGGCATCCTCCTGACAAATTCAAATACCATCGAGTAAATGGGATGCAACCATTTGTCGAATGATGCATTTGTGGCGACCAGGGAAGCCAAAATTATAACATGGAAACCAATCATATGATTCGGTAAAGACGAACCTGCACCATGAAATTGAACCGGTGTGCACTACTGGACAACTTTGTGTGCAAACCATGCCCAGTACCGTAAGAGGACCTCGTTCCATATGAACCGCGTAACATTGCGCCAGGATGACTAAGTACCCAATCATCAGCTGCTGCCAATGCAGATACGCTCTCTTCAATTCTGGTCAAGTTTGCTTCCAAAGCTTGCTCCATACTTGGTCTTACGAGCTTGGAAAGGACAGGACAAAGAGCTAACCCTTGATCTTCCAGCAACTGACAGTGTCCAAGAGCAATCTGCACACATTCGGCAGCAGCTCGTAGACCTCCAGCAGCAGCCGAGGAGGACAGGACGTGTCGTTTCACTAAGGAGGAAAAGAGCTCAGTTTCCGAACGGGCCCACAATACTAGCTCAGAAGCATAAGCAGGTTCTTCTCCAAATACTGCGACTGAATCCCTTGAAGCCTGCAGAAAGCAAAGCACCGGAAACAACTTCAGCAATTCTTCAAACACCCATGATCTTTGCCACGGGATCAATCAAATCATGAATTAACGTACCAGACACACTTCATGAGTAGCAGACCTCAATATCTGGTTTGCAAACTCACTCCTACCATCTTCGATTGCGTAATCCCTACTTTGTAAACATTGCGCGTCTACATAAACCAAACTTCGTCAATCTTGTGTGTAAAGAAGCTACTGCACTCTATAACGTCCGATCTGACAAGGAAGGATTACCTGGGCGATTGCCGAGAAAACTAGCTGGGAGAGGGCAACAGTATAAGCCCCACCATACGATGTTCCACTGGGACGAAGTCCTCTCATACTGTGCTGGAGTCTCTCGTGATGAGATTGCAACAACAGAGTGTGTGCTCGTGTTCCATCACCCAATTTATCTAAAGCAGCTATGGCAGATCGCAGCTCTAAACCTCTAAAAAAGGATTGTTGAGTAGCTTCCGCAAGCTGCTCAGCTAACCTTGCTCTTCTCTCAAACAACGCCACCTGCAACTCTGAAGCTGCAACGGGACTCATTCCACCCTCGAAGCCAGTTGACTGAAAACCTTCTGCAACTAGTCTATCACCTTCTTCTAAGACCTGCAAAGCTTGATCCACCTTCTTCTCAGCTAGTAGAACATCCAGAATATCTGGAAGAGCCTGAGCACGTCTTTCCAAAACCGAGAATTCCTTCTCATGTAGAGGAAGGACCTTTTCTTCCTTGTCAGCCCCTGCTGTACCAGCTGCAGTTTTAGAAGTACCACTCTCTGCCAAGCTACGAACAAGTAATGCCTGAGACTTTAGAAGGTTCCGCATGGCAACTAGCTGGCCCTCCAGATCGGATATCTCACGAGAAGTCCTGTCAAATACCAGAGACAGACTGAAAGACCAAGAAAGACCACAGGTGAAAGACCAAAGAACCCGATCTAAGACTGGAGTGACTAAGACAATGCGTCACAAAAACACTACTACAGTCATTCCCGTCACTTCTACGGGCCTAATGCAACCATAACGGAGAAGTAAGCAGCTGCACGTATTCCAAATGCTGAAGATACGAACATCCACAGGGAGCACTCTGAATCGTTAGCATGAGCCAGACGCAAGTCGCAATCCCTCGCGTGGTAACGCTTGAAGAGTGCAAACACTCACGTATGATAGGGGCGTGACCGTTAAGTTATGCATGAAAATCGCATTGGAGTTCTAAGGCGGATCTAATTCTATCCTCAAGAGTCGAACACGTTCCCTTCTGTATCCATATTGCCATGGTCAGAGCTGAAACGGATATGATTTACAGCAGTTTCTGGCGTCCATGATTTCGTGACCAAAGCAGCCCGCAATCACAATATTGCACGCCTTACTGCAAAACGTGACTCTAACCCAAAGCTTGAACCATTTCAATGAGAAGTTTGAACGTCAAAAGGACACTAGAATTGCAAATATGTGTAAAAGATTAGTTTGTTCCGAAAATAAGGCTTTAAAAGTACAATCCTGCAATGAAGAATATCAGGCTCTTACAATCAAATGCGACAAATCTACAGTTTCCGTCTACCCTCTCGTTCTGCCAGTTGAAAGCTCTTAGAAACAGAGAAATTCGGGAGATAATGCACCTTATAAAAGCGGCATAATTAGCGTACACGCTCTTTCGCATTTCTTCCGCAGACGATTTCTTCAAACCAAGCAGATCATCACACAATTTGCGTATACCCTGTCAACCAGAAACATTACAAGCAAAGAAAGTAAGGGAAAAAAAAGAAAAAGAAACTTCAGTTGCAGCAGTTCTCTCACCAAAATTTAGAAGATGGAAGCACGGCTGAAGGATCGAGGGCATACCTTCTCACTCATAGATTGACACTTCAATTGCACATAAGCCTGGGCATCGAAGTCCTCCTTCTCGAACTCGGTTAATTCATTGCGCAAGTGGTTGATGGAACCATTACTAAGAGGGGATCCGTTGGCACCGCCAATCATCCCAGCCGAATGAAGCACATTCGATAGGGCTCCGGAGCTCCGATGCCGAACAGAAGGCTTCACCGAGTCCATTACTGAGATAAAATATGACACTGTGCCCTGTCGTCCTATCTGCCCAGAGTAGGTGCTGGCCTGGTCATGAGCTGCAATACGTACAAGGATAGATCTAGGATGCGACTACCCTAAACGCTGCAAACTGCAGTAGCTCCACTCTCCGAGTTACTGCAGTTTCGGCAGGATCACACGTGCTTTGCCTTGAACGGTATCAATTTAGACCATAACTTAGACGTCCTCGTGTCAAAACGTCCACATATACAACGTCCATTACATTGTCCAAGTTATTCACACCATCACACAGTTCTTGAGTTATGAATGCATCTGAAACTTGCATGTCTTTCGGGGGACAATGATTGGTGAAATATTCCATAGCATTACGAAAGTTGAACAAAAGAAACATCGATTGATGCCAAATTCGAAACACCATACGTCAAAAGAGACGTGCCATCTTCCTCAACGTCTCTTTACGCACTCACACCCCCTCCCCCCTTTCAAAATTCCTCACGCAGTCTCGTGAAAAGTCCACCTCCTTGCCAATGCATTCACCATATTCATAGGGCCACACCTCCGATCTCTCGAGTGCTGCGGTATACAAGCTCCTCTCAGCTCTACAACTCTCTAGAAATCACTAAATCTCTCTGACAATGGCGAAAAAACTGCGAGGAAAAAACTCACATCTGCAACCTGTGCTACGGAATCACTCCTCACCAATCGTGATCATCTTCCGTCCAGTATTCCATTGGCGCCCGTCGTTCCGACTAACAACCTGTCCATGACTGCTTCAATCCAACCACGGAAACTCCAGCAACTAACTTCAAATAAGCTCCCAAGAAGCTCTTCAAAAAACTCAGAATTAAATGTCAAATCACAACCACGCGTGAGGAGAACGGCGCTAGGAGCGTGGGGAGGTAGAGATCTCCTCGGCAATGGTGTGGGAAGGCTAGAGGCAAGGACCTGCCTCGTAGCTAGACACCATAGCTGGCGCTTGAGTGATGAGGCTGAAGAGCAGCAGTAGAAGAATGTCACTCCAGCCACACCAACCCTCGTCAGTATGGCTCCTGGAGCCCATGTACCCTGGATGATGGAGGCTGGACCCCCGAATTTCATTCGTCCAAAAGTGGTCAATCCAACCCCCTAAGTTCACCTTCTTTGGATGGATGACAGTTCAACGACGAGTGAATTGCTGCTCTGACGACCTTTGCTCGTTAAATTTAGTTTTGTCCACTTTAAAATCTTGATGATAATATACACATGGTCAATTATTTACTTTTCATTTATATTGCTTATGAGTCCATCCCAATTGAATTCAATTCAAGAAATTCTGAATTTTTTAAATTTTCAAACTATACTCAACAGCTTACACGTTAATTTTTGGTGATTTTGTTATATCTCGGAAGTGAATTTAACTTTTTTAAGTGGAAAAATTAACACAAGTTTCATCAGTTTCTTCAAAAAATAGACTGAGAAGCTAATATATGCATTGATTCCTTTGCAAAATTTGAATTATTAGAACATCAAGTGTTGAATCTTTATATATGTATATGTATTTATATATATATATATATATATATATAAGCAAAGTATGCAGTCTTTTTGTTTTGTGGTTGATATTTCGTGGTTTATGTGCAAAGGTTGTACAAAGAAAAAATACTCATCATCATATTATAAAAATTTGTGCATGTGAATGTGTGAATGCAGATTAAAAACTTCATTCATGCATGAAATTTGATAAATTTCTACCTTATTGACATTTTTTTTTTTTTTTTTTTTTTTTTTTTCAATACATGAATGTATACAAAGTTAAAAAAAAAAAAAAAAAAAAAAAAAAAACTTAAGAATTTTCTAAAGAAACAATAAAAGACAAAAAAATAAGGTGTTCAAGTTGGAAAACTCAAATAAATTTATGTATAGTCAGTTTAGTGTTTATTTTAAAAAACATAATATGCAAGACAAAGTTCCAGACTTTATAATCTGTAACAAAATGTAGTTGAAGAGTAGGCACATTATACTATGTTGGAGTTGAAATAAATTGTGTTATATTCAGTACTTTAAGAATAAATTTTGGAGAAAAGTTAATACAAAATGTAATGTATATAAGAAATCAATGCTTTGCATGTGATGTTAAATTGGAGTGGAATTTGTGAGACATATAAGACTAAAAAGGTAAAATAGAGGATATTATACATATATAAATAAATATTAATTAATAATAAGCTTTTATAAACTATGATTAGTTCTTTTAACTTTAAAAGGTATTATGAATTATTATACATTTTGCATTGAATTATAAATTTAGAATTGGTAAAAATCAAAATAAAGTATTTAAAAAGGACATTAAAATTCAAGTTGTGTTTTGGAAAACAAATACATTGATGTACATTGGTTGGCACTATATGTAATTAAAGATCTATAATAAAGTATGTATTCTTTGTAGAGACAAAAGCTATTGTATAGAATTGCAAGAAACAATTCACACTTAAACTGTTTTGTTATTAAAAATAAAAATAAAAATTCATAGTAATAAGCCAATGTCAATAGAGGTCATTTAGATACAACAACTTAGGGAGGATATTGAAATTATACAAATGGAAAAAAAACACATTAATATATAATAAATGGACTAATAATAATACATTAAATTTGAAAATAGTCCAAAATATTCTTCTCATTTTAAACATATTAATGTACAACATGATTTTAATTTAAAATAGATTACAGATGGAGTATACAAGACAATATGCAACACAAGACATAATTGCAAATGTATTTTCAAAGATATTCATAAATATTTATATAATATTGTCAAGGACATACTTGTTAGAACCTTCTAGAACATTTTAGAAATTTCTTAGAACTCTCTAGAACCTTCCAGAGCCTTCTAATATCTTCCTAGTTAATAGAAGTTGCTTGAGAAGCTCCTTAGTTGGAGGAAGCTGCTTGAGAAGCTTCCTAGGTAGGAGTATATATTAGAGTCGAGGTTGAAGAGTTCTTCAGTCTCGACAACACATCTCTTGGAGCTCTAGCTCACCTCTCTGGTGTTGTTTTTGTACTCATCTGATTAATCTAGTTCCTGCCAGTTCTTCTTGAACTTCTTCTTTAGACTTCAAGTCTATATTCTATGTCCATGATATTAATCTAGTTCCTGCTAGTTCTTCTTGAACTTCTTGTTTAGACTTCAAGTCTATATTCTGTGTCCGTGACAGTTTGTTGAGACTACTCTCACCTTAGATATTAGAGTTAGTTCCTTCTTATTGGAGTGTGGATTACTCCTCTTCTTGAAGGTACACTAGTATTTTAGAGGTTGCGGATTACCCTCCTCTAAACTGATATCTTTTTGTCATAATATTAGAGACTTATTCTTCTTGGAGAGAGTGGATTATCCCTCTTTTTGAAGGTCTTAAGGCGTTTTAGAGGTTGCGGAGTACCCTCTTTTAAACCAATATTTCCTCCTTGTAAAAACAATTACTTTCTTTCTCTTAGAATGGTTGGAGGTCAAGACATTAATATGAGTGAAAGTTTGGAGTCCAAGATGGACGCCATTATGAATGCTCTTGCTACGTTATCACAGAGCACTATGATGATGGAAGGAGTCTTTGCAAGACTTTATAATGATGGAGCATCCGGAATTCTGCGTCGGAGGCTATCAACCTGGGCTTCTACTTGAAGAAACAAACTTTTACTTTGGTTCAACAGCTATTACTTCTAGCGAAAAGACCTGGAATTAGCCTTTAACCAAGTTTGATGGCATCGCTCCCAAGTTTTGAGTTTTGTGAAATCAATCAGTTAACAAGCTCTACAATCGAGGCGTTATCGTGGGAGGAATCATGCCGTGGATTGGTTGAGACTTTGCTTACGGGACAACTCTATCGTGGTTTCAACCACTTATTTGAAAAAATGATCACGATTTTGAACAAACTTTGAGACTTTTTGGAGGCATTTGCGTTTGTAGAAGCATTTGGCGAGCATGACAAGGCTTAATGGGCTACAACAAAAATTCGATCGCTACAACAAAAGACTTGCTCTATATCAGTCTATGCATCGAATTTCAAGCAATTAGCATGTAATATTAATTGGGACGAAGAAGCATTGATGAGTCAATTCTATTAGAATCTAAGGAATGAGGTGAAGGATTTGTTGTTATTTCTTCCTGATCCACGAATGCTCAACAAAGCCATTAGCCAAGTTGTGAAGTATGATAACCGCCTATTTCAGCGTCGCCAAGCGCAATGCTCTAGACAATAACCAATATCTTCGGTAAGATATCGACAAATGATCTAAAGTCTAAGCATCATGAGCAGATGAATACGAGGGTCTTGATGCGTATCCGTCCGCTTCCTGAAGAAAAAGAAACAGCGATATGGAGAAAACTTTGGTAACATTAAATTGGAGAGAAAGGCCATAGAGTTGGAAACTGTCCGAAGAAGCAAAATGGACGCAGTATCAAGAATAGAAGTACGTTTGTTTAGGAAAACGAGAATGCCCAGCCACAATAGAAACGTGCGGCTGGACTAATCAAAACCACGTTCCTCTCTTTCTACTCAACCTGCCCGTTGTTTTATAATTCCTTTGTCTTTTGGTCCTGAAAAACTAAAAACCTTAGCCTTATTAGATTCATGAGCATCAGCTTGTTTTTTAGACCAAGAATTTGCTAAGCGTCACAAAATTCCCCTAGTACAAAAATTCAAACTTGTTCACGTAGAAGTAATAGATGGACAACCTTTATTATCTGGTAGTATCATCCATGAATCAGAACGTATAGAAGTGACGTTTAAAGACCACAGTAGTTATATTGTTTTCAACATTATTAGCATCCCGTCAAATCCTATTATTCTTGGTCTTTCTTGGTTGAAAAAATATAATCCATCCATAGATTGGAGTTTGCGGAGGATAATATTTTTCATAGAACAACCTGAGGACAAGCCTAGAAGAAGATCCCAAATCAAAAAATCCTTATTCATTGGAGCAAGAATGTTTGTAAGATTGTGCAAGGAAGGCACACCATTGGTCATTTATGCGGCTCCAATCAATGGAGAGCAAATTTCAACAGTAGGAATATCAGAATAATACAAGGATTTTGAAGACATATTTCAATAGAAGAATGCTGATATGCTACCAAAACATCGACTATATGATTATGCCATAGAATTGCAAGAAGGAGTACAACCACCTTTTGGCCCAATCTACAACCTATCGCAGATGGAGTTGGCTGAGTTGCGGAAATACATTGACGAGAACCTAGCTAAAAACTTCATTTGTCATTCAAAATTGCCAGTTGGGGCACCAATCTTATTTGTGAAGAAGAAGGATGGCTCACTAAGGATGTGCGTGGACTATCGAGGTTTCAACAAGGTGACAAAGAAGAATCGCTATCCATTACCTTTGATCTCTAGTCTTCTGGAATAACTTGGACGTGCAAAGATCTTTACAAAGATTGATCTAAAGGGAGCTTACAACCTTGTGCGAATCAAAGAAGGAGACGAATGGAAGATAACTTTTCGTACAAGGTATGGGCATTTTGAATATAATGTCATGCCATTTGGTCTTATCAATGCTCCGGCGGTTTTTCAACACATGATGAACGATATTTTTTGAGAATATCTAGACAATTTTGTTGTCATTTATCTAGATGATATCTTGATATTTTTTGAGAATGAAGAAAAGCATAAGAAGCATGTTTGTTTGGTACTCGAAAAACTACACGAGCGAGGACTCTATGCCAAGTTGGAGAAGTGCTTATTTCACCAAACTGAGATGGAGTTTTTAGAATTTGTTGCGACTCTGGAAGGCTTGAAGATGGATCCCAAGAAGGTGGAAGCAATTGTGTCTTGGGAAGTTCCAAAGACGGTTAGAGACGTATAATATTTTCTCGGCTTTGCTAACTTCTATCGGATCTTCATCAAGAATTATTCTCAAGTTGCTGCTCTACTCACTCGATTAACATGTAAAGATAAGCTAGAATGGGGACCTCTAGCAGAAAAAGCATTTCAAAATCTTAAAACGGCATTTACTACGGCTCCAATCTTGGTACATCCAAACTTTGCAAAGGCTTTCTATTTGGAAACCGATGCTTCGGATTTTGCTTTAGGAGCCGTACTTTCACAGATGGGCATCGACAATAAGCTTCATCCGGTTGCATTCTATTCACGGAAGTTTTTTGCGGTTGAGATCAACTACGAGATTCATGATAAGGAACTCCTTGCTATAGTGGATTCTTTCTAAGAGTGGCGTCACCTTCTCGAAGGAGCTGCGCATCTAGTGATCGTGTATACGGATCACAAGAATCTGGAATATTTCATGTCTACTCGGGTTCTAAACCGTCGTCAAGCTCGATGGAATATGTCGCTATCTAGATTTGACTTCGTTATTACTTATCGGCTTGGAAAGCAGCAAGGACTATCCGATGCCTTATCAAGAAGATCATATCTTGTACCAAAGATTGGAGAAGTAGCGCTTGATCAACAGTGTACGATATTATTAAAGCCAGAGCAATTCAGGATTTGTGCTGCTGTGGTTCCAATTGATGCTGACTTCCTCAACCAGGTACGTGTTGCGACCATTGAAGATTCAATAGTCCTTAATATTAAGCAGCATATCAATGATGACAAGTTCAAGGTTGAAGGAGATCTCTTATACTTTGAGGAGCGGCTGTATATCTCAAAAGGGCCAGTACGACTTCGAGTCCTTCAATCTCGTCATGACTTTCCTACTGCGGGACATTTTAGATTCAACAAAACCTTGGAACTCATTTCCCGAGATTTCTGGTGGCCCCAAATGTGGAAGGATGTGAAGGATTTCGTCCTCTCTTGTGACATTTGTTCAAGATCTAAGAACCCTCGACATCGCCCTTATGGACTTCTACAGCCATTGCCCATTCCGTGTCGTCCATGGTCTTCAGTTTCGATGGATTTTATTACAGATCTGCTGCCATCAAATTCATTTGACAACATCTTTGTTATGGTGGATCGACTTACAAAGATGGCACATTTTATCCCTTGCAAGAAGACATCATCAAGCGAAGATACAGCAAGGCTCTTCTTTGATAATGTGTATCGATATCATGGTCTACCAGATGATATCATGTCGGATCGAGGAACCCAATTTGTATCAAAGTTTTGGAGATCTTTTTTTAAAATATTGAAGGTGGACATCAAGCTTTCTTCGGCATTCCATCCTCAAACGGACGGCCAAACGGAACGGGTGAATCAAGTTTTGGAACAGTATTTACGATACAGCATCAACTATCAGCAAGATGATTGGACTGCATATCTATCACTAGCCGAGTTTGCATATAACAACACCCTTCATGGGTCGACTCAGAAAACACCATTCTTTTTCAACTATGGGTACCATCCAAAGCTTGATCTATTGAGTCCACCAGCAAATAACAACCCAGCAATTGAAGGATTGGTGCAGCAGCTATCGGAGCTTCAAACCACATTGAAGCTTCAATTGCAAATTGTCCAAGAGTCTTACAAAGCATCCGTGGATAAATTTTGGAATCAGGCATCTAATTTCAAAATTGGAGATAAAATATGGCTGCTTCGACGGAATATCAAGACCAAGCGGCCATGTGATAAGTTGGACTATCAAAGATTGGGACCATTTGTTATCCAGAAGCAGATCAATCCTGTGGCGTACCGCTTAGAGTTACCAGCTGCTATGAAGGTACACCCTATCTTTCATGTTTCTCTGTTAGAGCCTTATCGAGAATCGTCTTTTCCTAGAAGAGTGCAATGTCTGCCACCTAGTATAGAAATTGAAAACAATGAAGAATATGAGGTGGAAAGGATATTAGATTCACGGCAAAGATGGAATAAATTAGAGTACTTTGTGCATTGGAGTGGCTACGATATTAATGAAAGAACATGGGAATCGGCCAAAAATCTTGCCAATGCATCTCAAAAGGTACGGAAATTCCATCAATGATATCTTAATAAACCAAAAGCTAGTCATTAACGAAGCGTGAAGATGAAGCCTTCTCTAGAAAAATGAATAGAAAAAGGATCCATGAATCATCTGCCTCGTGAACGACAGCTGGAGTATATTACAGAGACTATGCGACAAATTTTTGATTTCCTACATTTGTGAGTATACATCTCAAATGGCTTCTCAGAGACCTCGAAGCTAGAGGAGGAGGTGATGTCAAGGACATGCTTGTTAGAACAACCACAGAACATTCTAAGTTTCCTAGAACTCTCTAGAACCTTCGAACCTTCTAATATCTTCTTAATTGAAGAAGTTGGCGAGAAGCTCCTAGTTGGAGGAAATTGCTTGAGAAGCTTCTAGGTGAGAGATATATATTAAATTAGAGGGTGAAGGTTCTTAGGTCTCGACAACGCATCTCTTGATCTAGCTCACCTCTACAAGTGTTGTTTTGTCTTCATCCAGTTAATGTCGTTCATAGTTCTTCTTGAACTTCTTGTTTAGACTTCAAGTCTATATTCTGTGTCCATGATATTAATCCAGTTCCTGCCAATTCTTCTTGAACTTCTTGTTTAGACTTCAAGTCTATATTCTACGTCCATGATATTAATCCAATTCCTGCCAATTCTTCTTAAACTTCTTGTTTAGACTTCAAGTCTATATTCTGTATCCGTGACAAGTATGCTAATAGCATATATTGAGATTAAAATATTTTTGAAATTTTTCTAAATTAGATTGTTTGTAGACAAAGAGTAAGATTTGTAACAATTAAAGTTATGAAAGTAGCTAAAATATTAACTAAATTTTTTAGTAGTACATAATTTGAGAATTAAGATTATAATGGCATAAAAAATAATAATTAGAATTATGTTCAGATTTAAAATATATGTTTGTAATATACATCAATAAAATATAAGTGAAGAAATAACAAGTGAAATTCTATTTTAAAAATATTCTATAGAGTTATTTGCAAACCTTTAGTGACCTATAACTTTTCATCAACACTTTTTAATGGAATGGTTTTTAGTGTTCTAATCTTGTGTGTTTACACAAACAACATTTTTTTCATGTCTTTTCTACCAAGTAAAATAAGTTTCTAATATTGCATTAGCTTTTAAAATATTTTCTTTATGTTATGAGAGTTTCCTTTTGAAAAACACATTAGATTGTCTTTTTTTTGTAAGGCTAAAAGTTTGTGATAAAATATTTTAAAATCTTCTTTTCTTGTGTTATAAATGAAGTTTTTTCATAAAGATTATTGACCAAACTTTCAGAAAAAACTTTAAACAAATAAATAATATATATATATATATATATATATATACACACACATCAGCATAAATAATAAAAATTTCTAAAAAAGGAACAAAAGTTTCTAATACAAAATAGATGTTAATATTTGTAAAGCATAATTCTTCAATAAAATTTCCATTATATTCAATTAATAAAACACCCAAACCAAATTATTAATTTGAATCACAGGAAATTTAACAACGCTTGTTAGTTTTACAATCATTATTTTTTCACAAAAAATACACAACAAACGTCCACAAATAAAACACAACTTGCAATATAGAACAATATCATCCAAACAGAGCCCCGGTGTCCATCCATCCATCCATCCAGCATGATGTCAATGCCCCAGCAAGTGACAGAAATACAGTTCTTCTGGTCGAAGTCGGCGGTGATTGGACAGACACGTTAAGTGAGGAGAAAGGTGAATGGGAGGGTGCAGTGTGGAAAAGTCAACAGGATGCTGGGCCTGTGACGTTGCGGCTGAGGAGGAGCCAGGGGAGGAGCCATGACGGTAGAACCACAACAACAACACTGCTGGGCACACTAGAATCCAATCTCTCACACTGCATAATAACTCATTCAAGGATACTCAGATTCAGCATCAATTTTCCGAGGAAAGCGTGTCGGTGATCTGGTGTGGAGTGGCTTTTCGAAGAAAGGGATTTGATCACACATGGGCTGGAGTTTGTAGCTGTTGTAGCTGTAGTAGCCAGTAGCAGTGGTGGCAGCGTGTTTTACTGCAGCAGTGGTGGATGTGGAGAGGTGGCTGGCCGTCGGGTAGATGCGGGGAATCGGGCAGCCAGCGACCACAGGAGAAACTCGTTGGTTGGGCACCATCGTTGGCTGGATGGGCCGCGCAGATCCTTTGTACTATGTCTTCCCGGATATGGCAGTCCACGTCGTGTTCCGTCTCTCGCTTTGGAGCAGCGTTGATGATGTCTGACCTTGCCAGGACTGCATTGCAACTCGCTTGCATGCTTTAAGGCGTCAGTTTACTTCATTCTCTGGCTTTTTGGGGTCCTTTTCGAGATCTCCGTGAGGTTTTTCGCAAGGTTAGGCGCATTTTCTCCTCTGTGATTCTCGTCTGGTGGCGGTTTCTGGGGGTGAGTTGCATTCCAAGTTTGGATCTTGGTGCGTCTTGAGAATCGGTGAGAGCCGAGTTGCACTCGCTTGTGCAGTTGGGTTGCGATGGTTTGAAATCTGTCTGTGTGAAGGGTTTTGAGTGTGTCTCGAGTGGTTGGATCTGGAGCGCTTGCTGTTGAGTTTCTTAGATGCTGAAAAGATGCGACTTTGAGGGTTCGAGGTGTGGCCCGTTGAAAGATTTTTGAGAGTAGCATTCGGGTATGAGGACTTGAGTTTTTTCTTTTTCTTTTCCCGGGGTTTCGTGTGTGAGTGTTGTCGGGTGAAGCTGCGTGAATTATGTTTAAGAGCTGGGGATTTGGTTCGGTCTGGATGTCGCAAGGTGTGGTTGTGGCGGTACTTCGCCGACTCGTTTTCAAGGTTTCTACTACCACACCGTACAGACTTTGAATGATCCTTCGTGATCCGCGAGAGTTTTGTAGCCGATTGTGGGATGCAGATTCAACTGCTTTCTGTTTTTGCATTGTAGCCCTTGATAGCGTAGGAATGGGATGGAAGGTTTGTACTTCAATGCAGTGAAGTTAGAATTTTTTTTTTTTTTTTTTTTTTTTTTTTTTTTTTTTTTTTTTTTATGGTTTTTGATGGTTCTTGATTACATGGATCTTGCTGTCCATCTCTCTTAACTCTCAGAGTAGTTTAGTTCGTGTGAGAATAAATTTAAAAACTTCCGTGACTCAGCTGTGATTGCGGTCAATTCCGTAAGCTTCTTGGATCTTTTTGTTTTTTGAATACTCTCTGAGAGTTAAGGATCTCTACAATGGTATCTTTAACAGGAGAAAGTATATTCGTCTATTATCATTGTAAATCTGGTGGTCAGCCTAATTTTTAGGGGTTTAATTCAATTCTACCCAGTATTCGTGGATGGGGTCGAGTGTAGCGTTAGTTTTTTACAAGTGTGACTTATTTGGAGTTGGTAGAAATATGCTAGTTATGCAGCCGACTCTGCGGGTGCGAAGGATGTTGCAGTTACCATGTTCTCAACTTTGATAATAGGTTTAAAACGAGATGCAGAGTCTTGTTGCTGTGCAAAAACCTTACAGACTATCTTCACTTGAATTTGAATTCCTAGCCACTGCCCGCACAAGAAGGCTGCCTGTTACCCACAAGATCTGTGTTCTGTGTTTAATGATACATAGCATTTTTTTTTGAGTCATTGAGGTATGCTATTTTAAATTTTCTGAATCATTGTTATGATTATTTCCTGTGACACAGAGAGCAGGTGTATTTAGACTCAATCTCGGAATCGGAGAAACGAACGAATGATGCAGCTGATCATACGGCCATCAAAAGCAAT
This sequence comes from Physcomitrellopsis africana, assembly GCA_036785485.1. Taxonomy (NCBI): domain Eukaryota; kingdom Viridiplantae; phylum Streptophyta; class Bryopsida; order Funariales; family Funariaceae; genus Physcomitrellopsis; species Physcomitrellopsis africana. The sequence continues at coordinate 186,623 of JAWRVF010000160.1, read as the reverse complement.
TTAAAAAGTTCTTAGCGTAGTAAGTCCCAATTTTTATTCTTTTCATAGAAAGGCGTGGAACCAGAATTCAAAATGGAGGACGGTTTGTCGATTATGAAAAATGGGAGAATTGTGTTTGGAAGATCATCATCACTGCAACCCGAAGACAAAGAGGGTCATCATGGGACAAACCATTTGAGTGGTAGATCTCCTGAACTGAATTCAGCCAAGGACCTTGAACAAGTGGCCGGGATGCTCTACTGTGCTTGCAAAGGAGACATTGAAGGATTAGGTCAACTACTCGAAGAAGGCTTGACCGTAGATGCCGCTGACTTTGATGGTCGCACAGCCTTACACTTGGCGGCCTGCGAGGGCCATTTGGAGGTGGTCCAGTTTCTTATAGACAAGGGTGCTGACGTTAATCGTGGTGACCGTTGGGGCAGCACAGTAAGTTCCTTCTCCTTGCTAACCTCTTAAAGATTTTACTTTTAGTTGTGTTTGAATTAGTGGTTTGTAATTGTTGGTGGAGCGCTATATAATGTTATTTAACTATCGTTTCCTCTATTTTACTTTTGATACGTTAATGCTGGATTGTGGTGAGCATCCTGAAGGTCATTTGGCTTGAATTTGCATTTAGTTAGAGTTGCCTTTGACCCATTCGATTTCTGGGTGTTTTTCTGCTACAGCCATTGGCGGATGCTAGGCATTACAACAACGTGGATGTCTGCAAACTGTTAGAACAGCATGGCGCTAGATTAAAAGTAAAACTCTCCACCCCAATGCGATACCAGGGTAGCATTTCTTGAGGTTTTAATTTTTAAATGGAGTTCATTAAGAGTACTGAGTACATTTCAGAATCATTTTATGGGCATGAATCATTATCCTTTTGGTAGGCCTTTCGCTAATACTGCCATTGCTTGATTTAGATCTCATCTATGCGAGTAGCTACTACAAAAGAAATTCCTGAGTATGAGATTCTTCCTGAACAGCTCTCTGGCAAAGACACGAAGTATAAGATGCCCAATGTAAGATCATTCCTCTAATTCAACGTCAAGTTGATCTCTACTTCAATTCAGAGGTTTGAATTTGAGAGTTTCCAGGTAGAATGCTTATTTGTGAGTTACATAGAAGACAGCTATTCGGTTGCCGCCAATTGTGTTAATATTTTGAAATATAGAGATATCAATGCCCTTCTGGATGCAGGTATTCGTGACCATTAAAATTCTTGTTTATTTTACACTGTTTACATCAAATTCACAAAGATCATGGTAGAATCCTGACGGTTGGGTGTGTTGATGTATTGGTGACGCTTGGTTCAGGGTAGCAAGTATAGAGTCAGAATGTGGCATGGAACAAGAGTCGCTGTGAAGGTTCTTTCAAGTGTAGATTTTACGGAAGAAGCATTGTAAGAAGTTCCCTTTCATCTCATGTGTAGGCATTCATTTTCTTTGACCACCTCGGTATTTGCATAACCAAACAAATTCGTGCTTTAATTCCATGCTCTGAAAGCATAAGTAGAATTGTCGTCGTCTAATTAAAGTATATTTACATCAGGTTCTAGAATTATGAAGACGAAATCAGAGATTTGCAGTAGTAGGATGTTTTCAGAGTGAGTACTGACGAAAATCTCACGAAGGCATAACTCATGCAGTGGACCATTGTACTGATCGATGATATTGGGTTCTGCAGTATTGGCTTCAGAGATGAACTTGACCTCTTGCAAAAGATGAGACATCCCAACGTGGTGCAGTTTCTCGGAGCAGTTACTCAAAGCAGCCCCATGATGATAGTCACTGAGTTCATGCCCCAGGTACCCCCTGCATTATTTTCTTGATGTTATTGAAAAGGGAGATGACAAGGTGGTTCAGAAACTTTACTTTTAAGATGCTTTTAATTTTGAATGGTTTTATTTGTGTGCAATCCTTAACAATTCTTTTGATTAAGGGACATTTGCATAGATGACATTCTTATGAAATTATCACAATGCGCTTAAAACGGTCATTCGTTTTGGCAGATGGATTTGGCTAAATACCTTAAAGACAAGAAACGTTTGGATCCGGAAAGGGCAGTGGCGTATGCGCTTGATATTGCCAGGTAGTTCGTCTAATTTTCTGTGCATACAGTTCTTTTTTTTTTTTTTTTTTTTTTTTTTTCAGACGCTTGCATTTAGAATTGAATTTCATGCACTTTGGAAAATTCTCATTTCCTGAAATCATCTTACTTCTATTTGGTTTTGTTCTTTTCTGTCAAAACAGGGGGATGAATTACTTGCATGAACACAAACCTGATCCGATAATCCACCGTGCTCTTAAGCCTAGGTTAGCTTTATGTCTCTCAGTGTAGATTCGTTGTTTGTATCTTTATTTGTGTATCTGAATGTTGACTGGTGGAACAATGTGCATGAAGTAGCACAAGTGTAGAGAAGTCTGGTGACGTGCTTTTGAAACCAATGGAAACCATTTGTTTGAAAGTTGCAATAGGTATAACATTCTGTAAGGAATTTCAAAATATGGTCTTGTTTCTGACAAGTGGTGCAATGCCGTAGAGAGCTTCAGCAACTTGTTGAGGGACGGCAAGCATTTGAAAGTAGCCAATTTTGGGCTTAGCCTTCCGAAGTACGATTCTGCATCTGAAAATGGATCAGAAAATATTGGCAGTAATCGGTCTACTGATTCCCTAACCACGAAGCTTCACAAAGGCTCATCATGTAAATTATCCATCACTCGATTTGTTGAACCTAAAGCAAGTAGAATTCGTGTAATTAGCAGCTCTGTTTCTGGTGTGCTTTATTTATCGTGTTGGTAATGGGATATGTTTCAGGCTCTATCTGTTGGCCTCACTCTATCTCGTATGTCTTTATTGGGCTTTAACCATAATTACAAATATCTGTTGTGATTTATGAAGGTCGATATATGGCCCCGGAGCTCTATCGAAATGATCCCGATTATGATAAAAGCGTAGATGTGTTTTCCTTTGCTCTCATAGTGCAAGAGGTGTGTTTCTCATTCTTAATTCTCTGCCTTCTTTTCTTGTATTAATCTTTTGTTCCTAATATTATGCAATCAAAATTTGTCTTTCATAGCTTCTGTTCTTATAACTTTTATTTTGCTCTTATGAACAAAGGAGATATCCCTGTTAAATGCACTCACTGGAACTTCTCTCTTGATGATGCCAGATGATGGAAGGCTCTCCACCATTCCATTTTCAGCCTCCTGAAGCGGCTGCGAAATTGTATGCCAACGAAGATCAACGACCACCCTTCAGGCACTACGCTCGGCGTTACCCGACTGGACTGAGAGAGTATGTGTCAATTTCCAGTTTTTTACTTAAACGTAATTTTTTTTGGTAGAATCTTATCCTTGAGAGAATGTGTCTAGTGAATAACTCGATATGTCATCTTTAGTTGCCTTTTTACAGGCCTGGTTGTCATGCACTCTAAACGGCTACTGTGGTTCTCTGACAGGTTGATTGAGGATTGCTGGAAGAAAGTACCATCTTCAAGACCAAGTTTCAGTGAGATTATAGTGCGTTTGACGGACATCCAAAGAGGCATGGGGCAAAAGGGTTTCTTCAGAAGTCTCTCATGTGTAAACCCATCTCCTGGTCGCGTGATTTCATAGTGTTCTCAACACTGCCAAGCAACACAGCTTCGATATTCGAAGACTTTTATTGGAAGGTAACATCAACAAAATATCTGTTTGGCGCCTAGTGTATCCTTGGAGGTTTAGTCGAGTTGGCGATGTGTTCCAGTGGCATTGGAGTTGGCTCCTGCCGTCAACCGAGTATCATGAAGCCTACCTTCTACCAGTAGCCGATCTGTGCACACGTCTTCACAGAGGGAGTCCTTCGATCCCCCTCAATTATGTGACTTTGTCTTTCGTCTCTTCTGAAACTGTTGGGTTATCCGATGTAGTAAGTGGCACAAATATTGAATCCCTTGCAATATCAGCATGAACTAAATAACTATGAAGTGAAGCGAGGTTAACCACCTTGCAGTGTGGCAAATAGACTTGCCAATGTAATACATTTTTGTTAAATTTCTCCGATTGTTGCAAAACGGTTCTCTTTTCCCCTTAGGAAAAGCCAATTTTGGCTTCATTCACCACATGCATGAAATCAACTTGTCAACAATCAACTTAAGTGGAGGAAGTTTCGAATGGGATAGCATTACTAATCGTCTTGTACTTTTGACTTGGATTTAGTTAGCTAGGAGGGATATAACCATCTTTGGTTTTCTTCCCAATTCTTGTTTCTTATTGTAGATTAAGGCAACCATGAAACACTTTGTATGAATTATATTATCTTTCCCAGTCTTTTTAAAAAAGATCATTGTTTTGTTTACTGAAGTATCTGAACACACTAATGTTTGATTTCCCTCTAAATCTTATGTGAAAACAAATGTTTATTTGAGCATACATTTCAATTCACAAAAAGTATTTTTATGATGAATTCTTTATCTTCTATAAAAAGAGTTTCAGAACCTGTATTAGTTTACCGTTTTTTAGCATAAGATTATACATGATGATTTTGTCAATAAAATTTATTTTGACTCTTGACGTGTTGTTAAAATAGCTCCAAAAATATTGCGCTCATTGCGCTGTTAATTAACTATCTGAAAATTTTCTATCAAGTACCATTAAGTTCTTATGTAACTACAAAGTAGCCCATGTACTAAGGATTGGATTGAATTGAATTGGGAAGAATGATTTTTGAACTTCAGTGGTGTTGATGAATTTGCAATATTTTGATTTGGCACGTCAAATGACTAATTGATTAATATAATTATAATGATGTTGTAGATGTAACAATATCATTTGTGATGTATATCTTTAAATTACAATTACACACAAGACTCTACTAACTCATTAATTTTGTAACAATATGTTAAATTTAGTTTACCTTCTTGTTGTTGTGTTACTTGTAGGAGTTTGAATGTTTTTTAGTGAAATTTTACATTAAAAAACTTTTATATTTAGTTTTTATATTCAAAAACTACAATTGATATCTTTATTAATATTTTTTAATAAATAAATATATAATAGATAAATACTACACCAGTTATTTGTAAAAATATTAGATGCTAATAAATATAAAACAAAACTAAATATATTTAATAAGGTAAGTTCTATTGATTTTTTTAACATGAGAGTAAAAAATAAAACATCACACTTATAAGAAAAAAAACTAAATATATAACAAGGATTAAATATATTATTAAATAAAATCATTAATTAATTTTTAAAAAAAATTTATAAATTTAAAATAGTTTATGTTATTGCAATCTTTTAAAATGCTATCACCAAAATTTAGTTATTTTAATTTATTACCAATCATATACATGCTAACTATATGTAAAATTAATTTTTAAGTAAGACCTTAAATTTGTTAAATATTATCCAATAAATTGAGAGAATCTAACTTTTTAGCATGATTAGTTAGTTGGTTTAAAGTTAGTTGCTTGATTCCACTTATATTTAAAGTTATGAGATAGTACTATTTTATATTGTAAACTAACTACTCTTGTTGATGTTACTACCCTACCATTTATTATTCATAGTAGTCATACTTATTGCCTATGTTTTTTAAGCAATTTTTACTTAATCTAGTTTCTTTATGATGCCAAGATTAGAATTTAATATCCTATTGATATCAATTTCTTGAATTGTAAGTTTGTGATTGTTTCCATTGGCATAAATAAAATAAAAATAATAAAACTTAATGATATAGAAATAACATTTAAAATCTATTTTGGTTTTTTGAAATGCAAATTTATAACTTCTATGCTTTAATTTATATTAATTTATGATTATGCTTTTATAGACTTTTATCATTACTTTGCCTGTAGCCATGCAAGCATGTCTACAAAGTTATGTAATCTATTTTAGACTCAAATCATAATTTAATAAAATTTTAGCTCTATAAGTCTAAGACATCCAATTAAAAATCCTAAGTCAAGATATATCATATATTTGCATTTAACTTATACACAAATCAAATAATATTCAATAACAATAATAACAATAATTGATACATGTGGTTCATCATTACAATTGCCTTGATTTGCATTCATTTCTATCAAGGAAAAAAAGATCAACTTCTATAATAGGAAAACAAAAGATTAGTATTCTAACTCGTGCTTCTTTATGCAATGTATTTTTCAAGATTCAAAGCAATATAAAAGATTTCTAAATTTAATGATGTCAATGATATTAATCAAGTTTTTTTTAGAATTTTAAATTGATCTTATTTATAAATTTGAAGAAGGTTCAAAATACAACTGGTAAAGAGTTGGAAATCACCCATTTTGACTTTAAGTTGTAACCAAAGGGACCCTGAACAAAATGAAGAAATGGGAGGGAAGAAAATAAATACAAAGAGTAAAGTTGGACCATTTGTTGCAGAATATTCTTTGCTTATTTGTGCATGTTGAAGTAGTGCCTACAAAAATAGCCAACAACATACTGTATGACTTGCAACAATATTGACATGAGCTGGATAACTACAGACATGGTCAAAAAATCGAAGGAAACATTGGTAAACATCACAAATCCAAGACGATGATGTGTATGACAAAGCCATTCGACTGACAAAAAAGTTGAATAAGAAAGACAAGGACCCAGGGCGTGGTCACATTTGGATTCAACAAAGATTTACGAACTTGCATTATTATGCGCGTGGATCAGGCACATGGAAATCTCCCCACCAGCATTAGCTTCTCAGCTGAGCAAGTTGATAGCTCATATGGCTGTAACTAGAAATCGCACTACGAACTCGAGCATTTTTTTTACAAAAAAGAAAAAGAAAAAAACGGAGTAATTTGCAACCACTAAAGATCCTACACCTAGTATTGTGTGCATGTAGCACAATCTTCACATACCTCCAGGGTCGAGATGCATGGAGTTCATTAACCCTGAGCCCTCATTGACGTGTAGTTGATTTCTCCTGGTTTACTCCATCAAAGGAGATGGAAAAAAAATTCTTCAAAAGATGGGGTGTTAAAATTACAAACTGCCGCTCTTGGTAGACTTGCAACCTTTTCATCATCTACTGGAAGAGCCATATAGGCCTCTTACACATTTACCTTCTGTGTGGGTAGTATAGATATCCATCTCTCAAGTGCTTTTGGGGCAAAATATACACGCTCGCCCTGCTGGGGATGTTGGGAAGCTGTTGATTGACTATGATACCTGCACAACGCTAGAACCTATGTATTTCATGTACCCAAGAGGTACGGTAAGTGAATGAGGTACACACCAGTTTTTATACTCTAGAGCTCATGTCTACAATAATGATCCTCCACCCCAGTTTCATGACAAGCTGATACTTCCCTGAGCCCTCTGAAGCCCGAATCGTTCAAGAGCTGAAGAAGCCGTTCTCAACCAATTGTTGATCACAGTTGGATTCACGGGCTGGCAATGACCTGCTCTCAACGATACACAAGCATCATGACTTCACTGATAAAGGATTCCTTCCCAAATCCCTGATGATCCTAAGCGTTCTACCTCCCTGGCGGAGGCTCGAGATCCAAGCTGCTGTGGCATATCTCTCGACTTCATAGCTTGCCTCACTCTCATTTGCCATTGGAAAGGGAGATCACTGACGATCCCGTTTCTTGAGACATTTTCTTACAGATGTATCTCCACGAGCTTAATGAGCTTCTGAGCGCTCCTGCAGGAAAAGCTGCCATCCTGAGCTGACTTCCTCATCAACGTGATTGGGATTGCACACGGTCTTGAAGCTCTCCATAGCTTCGTTTGAGAAATCCTTGAGCACCGCCTCTCTTAAAACGGGAAGGTTCTTCAGGTCGGTAAATAATCGCTGCATTTTGCGCGGCCTATCCTCCAGAATTGATGTATCCAATACGCTGTAGCTACCAGTGAGACTCCGAGACTCTGCTTGCAGCTGTGACTGAGAAAGATCAGTCGCTACGGAGCTGCGGTAGAGTAACCTTGAAATTGAGTCACTTGTCTCCGGTCTTTCTGGCTCTTTGCCATACACTGTCCAAAATGCGTGAAGTGAGAAAGAGACAAGGACTTTATCCATACGTTTTCAAGAAACACCGCTCACAACACACAACATTTCTACACGCCCACTCACATCAGACTTGTGCCAACTTCCTAAAAAATTACCCTTGGGAAAAGCCTCTTTGCTGCAAAGACACTGGTGCGCATAGGTATTTCGAAAAGTCCCTCCAGGTTGTGGTACTGTAAGAAATGAAACCACTATGGTTCACTCCGAACGATTAAGACTTGATTGCTGCACCAATACACTCAGACCTTTATTTCGTTGACAACACCTCTCCTTGAAGCAGGACGAGAAAAGCAAGAAAAGCATTCTATTCCCCTAACCGGAGGCTCGAGAAGACCTTCAGCTTCCATCTCAACTAGCACTGTCAGACTTTCCTGAGGATTGACTATGTACGATCTGATCGGAGATTCAGAAGCCCCCAAGTCTTACCTTTCTCTGTAAGCCCATGTGAGAAAGAGGAAGAAATATCATTATTGCCTACATAAATCCCCTGATTTGAGCCGCTCATTGTTCTCCTCATTGACCAACGAAAATCAGTATCACTTTCCTCTGGCAGCAACGTGCTACTCCCATGTCCTGTAAGGTTCGAGGCCGGGCTCCCGCTCACAACTTTACTGTTCCTCGCGTACAACGGAGGAGTTGGTGCTACAATAGCTCTTTCCAAAAGCTCCATACACAATCTAAGCCTGTTCTGGTCGCCTTTAGAATAATAGCCCCCACCAGATACAATTTCAGTCATTCTAAATTGAACTATGCCCATTGCAGTTGCACCTGAAGCTGACTGTATGTGGGGATCAGCTTCATGGTCCAACAACATAACAATCTTCTCTGGATCTCCTAACTTCGCGGCTATGTGCAAGGGCGTCAGACCATCTGGACCTCGTAGGTTTACATTTGCTTCTCCCAGATCTAGGAGGGTCTTGACCACTTTTCTGTAATCACAGACCGAGAACAAAAATTAGTAAAGCTTTAAAAAAGAATTTGAGGTGATCCACTCGCATTCCTACAGGTGACCAAAAAAGCTGAACTTCCGCAGCAAGTGAGAATGCAACAAGAGTTGTAAGAAATGAAAGTTGAGAAATAGATGCATACCTGCTGCATTTGCTAACAGCGTAATGCAGGGCCAATGCTTTGTCCAGGTTCAAACCCTCTCCATTGATCATCAACTGAACCAATTCCACGTCAGACGAGTCTAAGGCTTTCTGCATGCGCTTCGTCTTCTGCTGGGATGATGCATTGCTGGACATGGCAGCCTCAAACCCGAATCCGGACTTTCGCCTAATATCCTCAAGTTCCCATACAATATTTGCAGGCAGATATTTCTGCAATATTTCTGAAGATAGACCAGACTTCGCAACCAACTTTGAGCAAAGATTCCAAAGATGATTATTTTCTTGCATATGTGCAGTTGTTAGAATGCGCATCACATCCTCGACGGACGCCTTCTCTGCCATGGTGGCTAAATGTTTCTGGGATAAGTCAATGGAGAAGCACAACATGAGGAATATAACATGACGAATTAAGATGTAAGAGCAAAAATAAAATAAAATAGAAAACAACAAAAAAAACTACTTCACGTGATCAAACTACGCAATTCGCAACAAAAGACGAGTCCTAAATCTCCAACAAGACAGATGCGATCCCTAAGTGCAGAAGCACGTAAAAGTAGACAGTGGCAACCTGGGTGAGGGTAGAAAGCTGTTCCAAACCAAAGAAGAGCGCCGCCTTCATAGTATCCAGCCCAAACTCTACTGCTGAGCTACAATGGGTGTGCAAACAAGATTTGTCCTTGCACTGGCGGCCGCAGTTTTGAGGAGAAAAGAAGTTGCTGTAGTTTCCGCTATAAAGAAATTGCAACAGCAACATGAAGACATCGTAGCCCACAACCCCCACCGATATAATATTAGGTATTCCGGGCCTGGGTTGGGCACTGTTCAGTTGCTGGTCATCGCAGAAAACCATACGAAAGAAGGGGCTTCGCGCCGCAAGCACGCATCTGTGAGCAAAAACATGACGGTCCTCCACTTTAAATGTGACATCGCTAAAGGCTTGGCCCTTGTCAAGTAGAGCGAGAAAATCTGCCGAAAGTGTCTTCAATGATTGGTCCTCTGGAGACATGGAACTGTGCTTCTGTGATATCTGCATGGCTCCAATGACTGCTTGCCTTATTGCATCACAGGAAATGTCCAAGATGTACGAAGTGGGATGTGACAGTTACAAGTTGACGCCTTCAAAAAAACGAACACCTCCGTGAATGATACCGTAATCCGTTGAAAAAGCCTCGTATAAAAATCCTTCAAAGGAAGTAGGGCAGTGTAGCAAAGATTTATAGATGAGAATGGCGTGGCAATGTAATCCAGAAGTCATGGTAACTTGCCGCAGTGACAGTAAGCGACCCCCAAGTCAAGAATTCTTGCAACCCTGCGTACACGGAGAATTCTCTATTCCATTGAACAAACTCGTGTAAGTGCGGATGGATCGTGACAAGGGCTTCATGCAGAATCTTTAACCCGAAGAAATTTCAGGAAAGCCAAATGCACGAGAAGTACACAGGTTCAAGGTCGGACGGCAAATGCTTTCGGCTGAAGCAAACTTCAGTAAATCACATCCCAGCTGATCCCAAATATTCAATACCCTGATACGATGAGTAACATTTTCACAGGCTACAGGATGACTAAACCACCAAACAGGTGAAATGCAAAGAGGCAAACTAGAAATGCGGCTTGCCAAACCTGAGATGTGAGGACATTAGAAGTGTGTATTGTGTGACGATGGTGAAGCTAAAACTTGCTTGAACAGAGCGCAGATGTAACCTAACTCGTGGTGAAACGAACAAACCCTTCCTGCGATGGTATACTAATTCTTCCTCAAAAAGTAAAAAACCGCCTGAGTTCTTTCTCGATGTTCCTTTCCTCCACAGTACCTCTTCTCCTCAGAAATTCTCTACTCTGAAGACCCATTTCAAGTCTACATTTCCACAGCCACTCCCACAGTCAAAGGCCATCGAATCTCAGTCCTGTATAAAATTCCCTTCCTCGCAGGTTCCTCCCGAGGGGCTTGTGACACCCGCCAGCAGGAACACCCGATCCGAGCAGATCTAGAAATTTCAGCAAAAATATCCTAAGCAGCCAGGGCCGCGACCATTTCCCAGTACCCTAATCTCAATATGTTGCACTAACCACAGTAGCAGCAGAATGAAATCGCGTTGCACGGTTACTCTAAGTTTAGGTTTATTTTCTTCCAGAGACCTTGGTGAATTAAGTCCGCTCTATGTTATCTCCCATTCAACCATGAGAGAAAAGCAAACTTTTGGAAGAGTGGAAACATTCACAGATTCACTACACACGAGCACTATTCATCTAAACAAGTATCCCGATCTATAGATCTCCCAACTTCGTCAAATGTGCAAAAGCCCAACCACTGCTTCATAAGCCCGGACTACGTTGAATCGAACTTTGGAAAAACAAAACCTCAACGCCGTCAGCTGTAATGAGCCTCTCAGAGATAGAGACGCAGGCCATGTCAGCCCAAACCCAAGCACACGCGTAGTAGTACTCCACCTCCAGCACTAAGTGATCTCTCACAATCCAAACGTACAACCTCTAATGGCATGGGATCAAGGCCAAACAGGGCAAGCAAACCCAAAGGCAAACAAAACCCAGTCAATGGACTAGACCAGCATCACATCACTCACCATCCTTACCGAATCTAATTTTCCAACCGTGTAATCTGCACCAGTCTAAGACTCCCCCACCCAAGACTCCAATCAAAAAAGTGCCGACCTCAGCACATCATCCAAACCATCAGTACAGTAAACCCAAAAAAACATCCACAATGCTGCAGGATATCATAAACTACCATAAACTAGGTTTTAAAATAGCATTAATCCACCCCCACCCCCCCGACAGAATAGCGCTCAGATAAAACTTGCAAAGCAATAAAGTGGGCTGGCTGGCAGGCTGGTGGGCCTAGTTGCAAGGCGGCTCTCGGTCCGTTAGTGGCGCACACGTTCAGACCGTACTCTGAAGGCAACGACGACGACGGGGGGGGTATCAATCTAGAAATATGCTCCTCCCACATCGTCTGATTCCTCCTGGACCAAACGATCCTACAAAACTCCCCAGATGCCGGCATCTACTGTAGCTACACTGCTAGACTGCAACTGTGACTGCACACTGCGCCACCTGCGCTTATGGGTACGGGGGAATCGAGATTGTGGGCCGATGCTTTTGCGCCACGAGGAGATAGATCATCGTCGCAATCATCGGGTCCTCCGTGTGACGCTGTTGAAGCCCATTTTCTATGCTTGCTTGCTTCCTTATCTTCCTTCCTTGCTTCCTCGGTGCTTTCTTTTCATTGGTTTCCTATGTGTCGACATCGATCTTCCTTCCATTCCTTTCCTTTTCAACACGTCGGAGAGTGGACTTGAGCCTGGAGCTACAGTTCCTTTACAGTGGATTCTCCAGTTGGTGGTCCCTTCTCTCCCTCCCTGACGCAGCTGCAGCAGCGCTGCCATCGCCGTGGCTGGTTATTGTGGGATCACCAAACATTCTGCACTCGTCAGAATTATTGTGGTGGGATAGCAGTTTGTGGTGATTTTACACTCTTGCTTTTTTATGGTGAATATCTCTCAATGTGCACTGTAGTTTAACAAGATATTTGGTGAGCTTGTACTGTGACTCTCATGGTGAGTATCTTACTCTAACTGTGAATTGTAGTTTGACAAGATATAAGGTGAACTTTCACTTTAATAGTGAGTATCTAACTCTAATGTTGGCTTGTAGTAACAAGATGTCTAGTAAATTTGCACTGTAATGGTGAATTTTAGTTTGACATGATACTTGGTGAGTTTGCACTTTAATAATGAATAGTAGTTTGATGTAATGTCTGGTGAATTTGCATTTTAATAGTGAATAGTGGTTGATGTGATATTTGGTCAGTTGGTACCATATAATGTTCATATAAATTCATCCATATAATTTTTTTGCCATGTTTTTTAAGATTAAATGTTATTTGGTTGTGGTGTCAATTTCCAAATTTTCAAATTTAATAAATAATAATTATTGTAAATTATTTGTTGTAAAATAAACTTTACAAATTATTGTGTTTGTAATGTAATACAACAATTTGTAATATATTTTTTGGAATTAAAACAAATAAATAGGTAAATTTTGTGATTTTATTTGACTTGTGGACAACTTATATTAAAGGAATTGTTAGGTGGACACCTCCCCTTTTTACTACATGAACAGCCCCTTATGCCATGCACCTCCACATACACATATTAAAACTCTTATTTTATAGTAAAATAAATAATTTTACATAAGTTTATAGTAAAATATTCTCTAAATAAATTTACTAAGCTTTTTAAAGTGAATAAAAGCATTACATAAAATAAGTTATAAAGTTTTATTAAATTTAATATTAAAAAAAATTTTAAAAATAAATATAAGCAATTGCACATAAATCTTTCACTGTAAATTTATCCTAAAACTTTTAAGTGTAAATAAGAGTTTTCTTGTGCATATACAAGGGTGTGTGGCATAGAATAATTTATACTTTATCAAATAATAATTAATACTTTATCAAATATTATTAATTTTAATTAGAAATAAGTAATATTTTTAAAAATATAATATTCAATAAAATTTTGATAAAATATTTTATAATATATGAAATTAGAATATATTAGAATATATTAGAATAGTTTAAACTTTTAAATTATATATATATATATATGAAACAAAAAATTATAATATATTTTTTATTTTTATATTTATTTAATATTAAATTTTTAAATAAAATTATTTATAAATTTAGTTTTTATATTTAGTTCTTGATCTTTTAAATGTTTTTTAATAGACCAATTATTGAATCTTATATTAAAATAATAAATCTTATTTATTTATTTTATAAAATAATATTTTAATAATTATTAAATTAAATAATTATTTTAAAGCTAGTATATATATATATATATATATATATATATAAGAAAATGGTTTTAATCTATGTGCATCCATCCAAAGTATTGTTTATTTATTCATGCATTTATTTATTTTTCAAAAAAATATTTTTTTCTTTTTTATTTCTTATTTTTTAAATTCACAAAGTTATTTTGTCACTTATATTAGTATAAAATTACAATACAAGCTACAATTGTCATACACCCAGTTGCACAAGTAGATTGTAATAATATACTACAAACAATTATCTTATTAAGATTGTAGGTCAAGTAAAGAACAGATTATGATTCCACTAAGTGTAACTCTATTGCTCCATTAAATTATATATATATATATATATATATATATATATATTATAGTAATTTTATATAAATTATATATAGATGTTAATATAATTCTATATTCCTTATGTCCTAATATTTTTCTTGCCATCCATGTTCTATTCCACTTGTCTAAAATTTTGATATAAAGATTCAGTTGTTTCTTTGTTTTTGCCTTTATCATTTCTACAAGATTTTTCCATATTCAATGATATACGTCCAAATTATTTTTCTTACTTAGATAGCAATATATACTTCCTCTTTAAATACTTTTTATTTTGTTGAATCTAAATGTGTTAGATACATAATCCCTTGAGTAGATACCAAATGAAGTTATAAATGTTTAAATTGGATTAGGATAAGAGTTACAAAAATGGCTTGTTTTGTTAAGATTATTTTATATAAAAGAGAAGTATTCTAATTGCATATATTTTTGGCTTGATTATATATATATATATATATATATATATATAGATTGTTGTTTGTAAAGTTGAAATAGAGGAGAAATATTATAACAACTTTGGATCAACTATGCATTTACTACCATGCACTTGTGTTAAATTAGCCATATGAGTATAGCTTCCTTCTATTCTTCAAATTTGGTCTAAATTTTAAGCCAATCAAATTAAAGGTATTATTCTAAGATGTAGTGTTATTTTTTCTTTACTAAGTTCTATTCTTCTATATTAAAATTTAATAGTTATTTGCCTAATTTAGTTATATATTCCATAAATTCTTACTTGATTTTCTATTTATATTCTAAAGGATCAAAATTAATGAAATTTGTTAGATCACAAAGAAATTTGAGAGTCTTTAAATTTCTTTGATTTCTTTTCAAGATAGATTCAATTGTTATAATATGTGCAAAACCTTCAAACTTAAGAATAATTTGTATTTTTTGCCAACTCATATATATATTTTTAAAAAAGCTTCTTGGATGTATTGTCATCTTCTTATAGCCCTTCTTGTTGAGCCTTTATCTAGTAAGAAAAATAATTTTTGAATTAAACATGTACCTTTGGCGCCATTGCCATAGAGTGCCACTACCTACTATTGACAATGTCACTATTATTAGCCATTAATATAAGCATTGATACTATTATTTGTTATTAATGCAAGCATTGATATTAATACTCACTATTGTAAAATTGTAATGAATTCTAATATTACAAACATCATAATCAAATATTACAAAAACATATTTTATTAGTACCACAAAAAAATAAAAATAAAATAAAATATATTTAAATAAATTAAAAATTACTATTATATAAATATAAATAAAAGAATTTTAATCATATAATTAAAATCCAAAATTTGATTGTGTTACTAAAATATAAATTATCTATAAAATCATAGAATATTAAATAAAAAATACTAAAAATAAATTCCAATAAAAAAACTCAATGTTTAAGTTGATCTTTATTTTTTAATACATCTTTATTTTTCAAAAATGAATGTTATACATCAATAATTTGCTTTAACACACTATTTCTAAATTAAAGCAAATGGCCCTAATACTAATAAATATATATACATAAATATATATATATATATATATATATATATACACATTTTGTCACAAACACATGAGCAGAAAATGGAGACCCTCACAACAAGAATCTTAATTCCACCACAAACCCATGCAAGGAGCAAGTAGCAAGTGTTGTTGACTTGTGCCTGAAGTAGATAAAGGCAGATAGAGTAGGTATGCAAACACATGGTTTGTTTGTTTTTACTTTTTTTGACTCCTTCCTATTCAAGCTCAATGTCAATTGTTGGTGTAGTGGGTTGCTACTTTTAGGGTGATGTGGACCAACTCATTAGATGAGCTTAGTGGGTGAACTATTTTTCTTGGAAAAATCCTTCTTTCTTTTGGATAAGTAGTAACAAGTACCTTTAATGGCCAAGTTTTTAAAGAACATGGTTATTTCAATGGTATGTTACTTTCATTGGTTGAATCCTAACCACTTTTTTAAATTTGTAATGTAATATTTCAGAAGTGTCATAAACATTGAAGTATTTCAATTTTTTAATTATTTTTTTCAAACTCCTTATTATCAACTAATAATATTTGACATTACTATTGATTAGTTAATTAAATTATTTTTATTTTTTGATTTTCAAATTTTAGATTAGGGAGTAATTTTTTAAAAATTACCTATACACAGAAAATATTATGTAATTTCTGAATTTTATGTTATTAGATTTTTTATTTTTTATTTTTAAATTTACAATGAGAATTTTTTGTTGAAAAATGTATGTCATTGATATATCAATTTAAAATTGAAATATGTGTTTTAATTGTCATATGAATTCAGTTCCTCATTCTTCAAACGTAAGATTAAATTAAGGTTAATTATTTTATATTAAAAAATTTACCATAATCCGCCTAGACCTTTTAACATGTTTTTAAGTTTTTTTTTGAAATTTTAGTACTAAAATAATTTAATGTACCTAAAAATCGGTTTTTCTTGAAAGCTTATATATTTTTAAATCACATGAAACAGTTCTTATAAAAACTTGTCATCTCTAGACTTGATTGAAAAAACTTTGAGAATTTAAATGGCTTTTGTATACAAATATAAATTGAATTAATACTAAGGGCACTTTTAATCTTATAAAATCTTGATTTACATATTTCTTAGCTTTTAATTAATAAGTCGTTAAATATGATAACAAAAATTATTCTAATATGTGATTTTATTAAAACCTACAAACTTAAAAAAATAAAAAATAAAAAATGATAAAATTAATCAAAATAAGCTTATCATAAAATAAAATTTTATTCTAACCTCTTAAAAAAATTAAAACAAATTAGAATTTGAATACTTTTAATCAAAATATAAATAGAAAACAAAGACATGAAAACCTTGTAATAATTATGGTTCTAGCTTTATCTTTATCTATTATAATTAAAAAATTTAATGTATATGTGTAAATTTTAGATTATTTAATAAAATTTAAATTAAATTATTTTTTAAGAAAAAAATTAAAAAAAAAAAAAAAAAAAAAAAAAAAAAACCAATAAAACTTGTTGTGCAAAATTATATTGACATCTTTGAATGGAACTCCTCTTATCATGCTAATTAAAAAAAATAAAAAAAATAAAAAAAAGAAGAAAAAACTATAATATATATATATATATATATATATATATATATATATTTATAATTATAATCTTATAATCAAAAATTATATAATTTTAAAATTTTGTATATAAAATTTAATGTATATATATATATATATATATATATATATATTATATTTAGAGTATTTTGGAAGTCATAGAATAAAAAATAATGATCAGTGATAGAACTTGACAATCACCTACAAAGTCATATTTGAGTTGAAGTCATTTTTGATAATTTTTATTATGGTTTGAGAAAAAAAAAAAAAAAATGATTTTATACAAGTAGAATATTAATAATAATCAATAAATATCAAAAAAAATAATCACAAAAAAAATAAAATAACTACAAGATAATGTCATAGTATTTAGTTGAATCCTAATTTGAATGTGTTGACTAAACATGAATTACAAACTTTTCATTTTTGTGTATTAGTGTGAGCATGGCTAAGTTAGAAAAGATACCCAACTTGTACCATATTAATTTTTCTTCATTATACATGAATAATTCTTAAGCAATTTTAACAAATTTTTTTTTATTTTTTATGTAGCCCTTGTTAGTGCCGTCCCATTAAGATTGGAACTTAGAATTGAAGGAAGTAAAGGCAAGGGGAGCCTTGGCCAAAGCTAAGAGAGGGCTAACGCAAAGGTTTAAGGAGAAGCAATTAGGCAATATGGAGAAGGGTCAAAATATAATATTATTGTAAATAGTCTCTTGCATAGGTGGCAAGAATCAATTCCAACACTTGCTCAATGCCATTGCAATCCACTACCATTGTAATCCATTGGCACTAGTACCAGCCCTCCCACCTCCTAACTTTGACATTTAACCTCATATTATTTTTTATTAAACTCTATTTTGTCTATAGGTAGCAGGCATGGCAAAACAAAGAGTCATATTAGAAATTGATGAAATCCATGTGTAAGGATGAAGTAAAATTTTCAAGGAACTAGCTAGATATCTTTCTTTTTAAAATGCACTAGTACCTTCATGACATCTAAATATTCTAATATTATTAGTGTTGAAATCATGTATTTTGCTATCAAAACAAACCATATCAAACAAACAAATACACCTCCTAAAATTTGAATTAATAGCAAATTTATAGTTATATTTCTAAAATATTATGTTTACATTTTGTATTATTAGTTGTCTTTACATATTTTATAATTCTAGAATATCATAGATAAATATTAGTGTGTACACAATAATATTATTAGTAAGAATATAGTACTTGTTTTAATTCAATTGATATTGGCACACACACATAATTTTAAAATGAGTTTTATTCTACACACTTTTAATAATCAAATTATACTTGATTGTAGCTATAATAATCACAAAAGAAACACACATGATATATTATATCTTGCATCAAATGTATAATACATTTCAGTTACATCTATTGTGAAGTATGAAGACATAGTTTTGTTACAGAAACATAGAATCAAGAAATGTCTAAACGATTTTCTAAAAAAAAACTGTTCTTATTTATTTTATTGGTTTTATTGTAGTAAGATTTTTTCATTAACAACTTTTTCTTGAAACATTTACAGACACCAACAGTAAATGAAAAAAAAACTCATTCCTCCAGTAACACTTAGCTCAGCCTTAATTAAACTAGAAAAGTAAACCAAAGTGAATAGTGTTCATGTAATATGAACCCCTTCTTTATCACAACACCTATCCATTATGAATGGTTCTGCTTTGTTCCAGGTCAGCTATAAATAATATGGGTCCCTCCCACTATACTTTTAAAAAGCTTCCAGGTGTCAGATACATTATGGAGGAGCTCCCCCTGACGTGGCACAACCACTAAGATTTTGGAGGAGGAGGTGGAAGCATGGAACTGGCGGTTTCTACAACAATTGTGGTCGAAATGCTCTGTAGAGAGGGAGGATGCAAAAAAGTAAAAAGTGGATGGAAAAGTGATTTGGAAAGTCAATGCTGTGTACTACAATCTTGCATATTATTGCAATCACCTCTGCTTGAGTACATAAATGAATAAATTAAATAAATTAATTAAATAAATAAATAACTGGGTACATGATGCTGCTCAGAGGACAAAACATGTACCTAATGAGGGTCAACTTGCACCTCTGCTAAAAAAAACTAAATAAATCAAAAAAATAAATGGTTTATTGGACTTTGTGATGTCTTGGATCAATTTTTTGCATGTTATCGTAAGGAATATGCAAAATGAAAGTACAAATAGATTTGGAGGTATGTAAGAATAGTGTTTGTTGGAATTTTAAAGCTGCCTTAGTGGAAGCTTATATCACTGTTACATCAAGCTTGCATCAAGTGTGTAGGCAAAATCTATAAAAAGGATGGGAAGACAGAATGTCATGCTTATTGATACAGCAACATGTGTTTTATTTTTAACGTCAACTTGTTTCATTCACCAGTAATTAAAACTCCTAAATATTTTTTGGGTTTTGAGTTGTAATTTGTTTTTTCTATTAACTGTAAACTAACAGAGAGATTTAGTTTGTGCGACTTTCCTTCATATATTAAAGTTTTGCAAAAATGTTTGCATTTTAAGTTGATTGATTGATTGATTGCATTGTACATCACCTCAAAAGCATGAAGTTGTTGTTCTAGCATTAAAAGTATACATATAAATATAAACAAATGTCATCTTGTTATGGGATGTATTAAGATTTTAAAAGATATATTGAATTCATTGTTACATTGAATATAACATAATGATCATGTCATATTACAACAAAGTTTTTTTGATGGTATATTTCAATTTATTATTGTTACAATACATGCATTAGTTAAATGTAAACTAAAAAGAAAGTATGTAATAATAATTGATTGCATTTTTGCATATATTTGATTAAATGGGCCATAGTCTTACAAAGCTATTTTAAAACAAAGAACTTGTGAATTTCCAAAGAAGGCACAAACTTTTTAGTATGTATTTGGGCATCCCAATATGATTTGTTTGATGCAAAAGGCCTTTAAAATTATTTTTACAGAAGAATGTGAGACAAGAAGATAATAAAATCAAGGAACATTTGTGGTTCTAAGTAATTGTGCAACAATTAAACCATTAAAAATAAAATGAACAACAACTGTAGAACTTAATTTTTGCGATTCATTGCCGCTCTGAATGCAAATCTTAGCCCCAAAAGTTGACCACCGCCATCGATCAGCAAGCTATGCAGGCCTGAACGAATCCTGTGAGTGCGGAATCATGCACAGCTGCAGCTACAAAGTCCAGTTTTGGGGCTAGAGATATGAGCACAAGAGGGTCACCACAAAGGAATTCCATCTTCAACAATGGCATTCACTATCCTCATGTGTGTCTAGCATCAACATTCTGAACACACCGTAGCCAAATTGGAGGGACTCTTCCTCTTTGCTGTCTTGATAGCTGCAGCTGTGGTTGTCAGGGTCACGCAACGCAGTTCCTGCTCCAACACGAGCTCCATCAGCATAGAATCTTGCACCTGTACCGGTGCCAGCTCCTGGTGAGAGAGCAAGGCGGTGAACTTCACCCTCGAGTTTATCATCCACATGGCACAAAGGAGCGTGTCGTTTAATCTGGGTTGTCAGATGCAGCAATGGGGTTGTAAGCTTCGTAGTTGCCATGAATTGTGCGCATTGCAAACAATTCTTGTGGCTGCAGTTTCACCTGATTTGCTCAGAGTGGAAAATCTCTATGTGTAGATGTCAGTTTGTTTTCACAACTTACTCCATACAGGAATCGCGCAAACTAGATAAGCTCACATGCATGCACAAGCTTCTCCATCGGCAAACACACCAAATTCAAACTGCGCAGCAGTGGAATGCATATTCATCAAGTCGGCGTTATGACAAAGACAAACTAGTGAGTTCAAGAGAATGAATACTGATATCGATTGCAAATTGCAGAATTACACTATGAGAACAGATTAATCATGATGAATGGGGGAAAACATCTTTCTACACGGATATGAAAAATTATTAAAATGTTCATTTGTTCTTCGCAAGCCACTCCACAATAGCTTTTTCAGCCGGAGTCAGCTCTTTCTTGTTCCTCACAGAACCCTGCAAATTCAGAGATAGAAATCAATTGTCTGAACAATGCAGTTCAATGTACGCATAATCCACAGCCTTGTATTCAGCTACAGAATGATCAGTAGGACATTTTGCAACTCCCAAAGTGACAATCATCTATTAACCTGCTACTTCAATCGTGGGTAGTGCGAAGAACAGTGCATAGGTGGATGGCTCTGCTACAACGATTGAGAGGACATCAAAGAAACAGGCTATTACAGGCAGCCTCCTTGCTTATAAAATAGTCTATTTTAGGGCTTACGTGTTAGAAATATGCGGAGGTGCACACAAAGCATGGGAAGCTTGAAGATGATTTTACCTCCACAAACTGAAAGTATTCTGTGAAGTTGCGCCTGTAGTAGTCTTCCAGCCTCTGCAAGATATCATAAAAATCGTCTTCAGCTTCCGTTTCCTCCATAACCCAATACTTCAAACTACAGAGCATTCGTAACCCAATTAACAATACAATAAGCCTCATAATCGCTAAGACAAGGTGAGGGAGGGAGAGCCAAATTACCGCTGCGTCGTTGACAGACTTGTTTGCTCGAGACTTCTCTAGAAGTTCTGTCACAGAGAGCACAGAGTTGATGTTAGAATGCAAGTGTAATCCCTATTTCAAGATAAAAGTTTAAGATGGCGATCACAGTTGGTTCCAATACAGATCCAATTAGTTAATACTTGTCGACCCTCTCTTAAACGATCACCGTTTCAAGTTTCTGTGTTATGATTCAATTGGAGTTCCCACAATTCATAGGCAAGCAAAACACAGTTCTGGGCCGGTCTGTATAAATGCACCATCGGGGCTAGCAATGGGCGACGGTTACTAGCAAATCAGGATTGACAAGTACACAGAAGAGTGAATAGTTCGTACTCTGAATAAGAGGATTGCTAGCGGCTTCTTCAGCAGTTTCTATTTCCCCGGCTGCAGCATGCGCGGCATCTGCCGCCGATCCCAAGCTCAGAAATGCGGCTCCTGACGCAATAGCTAGTCTAGTAATCACCTCTCGCCGTGAGGTTTGTACCTGGGCATCGTAACTAGCTCTTGCAACTTCACACTTGCGAGATTTCACGACGACGGGGTGAAGTTTTGTGTTCGCTCCACCCTGGCAGGACAATGAATGGATTCCTGAGCAAAGCTGGCCACCAAGAGAAGCCATACTTCTTCAGACTACGCAAAAGTCTTCAAATTCAGCGTCTTTGAGCAAAATGGTAATGACGCCACTACATTCAAATCAACAACAGGTACATTCAACTTCGTCAGCGCAAACAGGACTGCCAAACAGGCAATGCGGTTGGCAGCAATCAATCCCCCCAAAAAATAAAAAACCCACAAACTTGAGAAAGTCGATCTCCACAGTGCGCCACCTATCAACCTTGAGGAGAAATATCTAACAATGTCCAATAGGAGGACAATTGCTGTCGCGTTCCGAACCCCATCGACTGCTGGTCGCCGGCACCTTATCAAGTAATCTTTACCCAGACGTTACCCTGTGTGCCACTCACTCGGTGGTGCACAGGCGTCCATCCGTTGGTCGGTACCAGGCTTGTCGGCATTCGGAGTGAATCAAATGGGTTTCTATTCCCGCACACGGACTTGCAGCTGCGGAGGATTGAGCGACAAGCACAAGCTCTCTTCCACACCCAACGGTATTCTATTGCACACACACGGACACCAGGTGTTCGTAATTCCACGACGCGTACACAATCAAATCTCACAGTGATTGTTTCGAAGTGGCAACAAGCCACCGAAAGACTGTAGCCGTTCGGATCGACAAACTGAAACTTTTCTAATCTAGCAAAGCTTATTAAACACAGTAGAATGTCCAGAGTGACGAGATTCGCGCGCACATCGACGCAGGAAGTAGACAATGAGCACGCATCTCTGCGATAAAGCCTTCAAAAAGCATGGATTCAACTACTCTGCTACCATAAACACAGCCTCTCTTGATAATTCCTTCACTAGTGCAACAGCAAGTGTAACATCCATCCAGCTGATCCAAGCACAATCGTGCATGCGATGCATTTGTTGCCGAAATAGAGAGGATTTAATGTCGACAACATGTTGCAAAGGAAGTTCCAGTTCCTGCTTCGATGTGACCATTTTTCTATTAAGAAATGTCGCCATGGACAAGTCTACTTGTTTATTCTCAAGCTTCATGGTCTTCTCATGTTCTACAAACCTTGCCACACTCTGTGGTTTTGATGTGTTGTTGGAGAGAGATTGTGGAGTGTTAACAAACATGGTGATTAGAAACAATTAAAGTGAATGATTTTTTCTAATTTTTTTAAAATTTTAAGATTTTAATAGTTTTGAGTTTTTAGAAAAAACATAAATGTGTCATGACTTGTAAAAGTGGAATACACAGGTAGTTTATGAATACACTCTATAGAGTGTTTATTTTGGATCATGTAAGGTGGTGTTGAGAATATTATGGCTGTGCAAAGGTTTGAAAGACTTTAAAATAACAATAGATGGTTGTTTTAAAAGATTTAAAAAAATCTTTTAGATAGAAGCATAGGATTTTGGAAGGGGTGGGATTGGAGGTTGTTGATTATTAACAAGGATAATATAAGAGTATTAAATTATTATTATCATTTATTTATTTATTACAATAATATGAT
Organism: Physcomitrellopsis africana; assembly: GCA_036785485.1. NCBI lineage: Eukaryota > Viridiplantae > Streptophyta > Bryopsida > Funariales > Funariaceae > Physcomitrellopsis > Physcomitrellopsis africana. The sequence goes on along the minus strand of JAWRVF010000160.1, from coordinate 162,527 downwards.
TAGTATTAAAATCCTATTATTATTAACTTTTATTTTCTTAGTAATCAATAAAATTATGTAAACTTACAAAATCAATGTTTAGGATTTAGAATTTAGATATTATGTCTTCTTTTCCAACCAATATATTATAAAGATAATTTTAGTTGAAGAAGTAATAAATTTATCATTTTATTTTTATCATTATTTATTTATATAAATTTATTTTTTCTTTGTATGTTATAAATATCTATATTATTTAAATAAATAGAAATATATACAACTAAAATATTAATATATTGGATGAAAAAATCTTCTTTAAAGTACATTGTAGAATTTTTTTAAAATGTAAGTTGTATCTATGTATGTTTTTTTAATGCTCACATAGCCATTAAAACTCCTTATAGTAATTTTTTGCATTTATAAAGCTATTTGACAAGCATTTTACAATTTAAGCTCTTGTCTTGCAAACCTTGTAGTCTTTATCAAGCTTCTAAATGACCTTCTTATGAGTGTTACAAATATTCATATTACTTGACTGAGTGGAAATAGATTAGTCATAAAAATATATAAATAGAAATAATTTTTTTTATAATTATATTATTTAGTATATTCTTTCTAATACAAATTATTAAAATAATTTAAACATATTCATCAAAGAACCAAAAGTTGATCTTATTTAAAAATTTGATAGAGACGGATCCAACTTTATTTATTTATTTTTTGAACTAAGTAACCTTGTGTTATGGATACACTACTTAAATAGAACATTACTCCAAAATTTCAAAGAATTAAAATAAAAAATTTATTTTATATCACAAGTAAAGAACTATAATAAGATAAAAGAACAAGACTAGAAGGCTGAAACTAAGCTACAAGGATTACATTGTCAAGAATGAAGATCTTATCAACCTTGGCTCTTAAATATACTAGGTACAAGGGAGCTTCTTGAGGAGTTTCTTTGATGCTTGGAGGTGATGCAAGCCTAAGATCCTTCTTTAATAACTTCTTAAAATATCTAAGCCTCCAAAAACCTTCTACGACAATCTAAGATTCCTTAGAATCTTCTTCCATTATATGTCTATAACATCATCTCTCCCTTTGGCTTTAAATTCTATAAAGAGGGATAGATTTGAATTCTAAGATAGTAAATAGACCATTTTATTGATAGTGATGGTTTTTGCCATATCGTAAGCTTTTGGATGAATTTTTATCTAAACATTTTTGAAAAGGTGTATTAATATGTTATAAAGCTATATATCAAAGTTTCATAATATTTGAACATTTATTTTGTGAGATATGAAGAATTTAGTATGCAGGTGTTTGTAAACAAGGATTTGAAGCTATTGTTAGGATTTTGGCAATATCTAAAGATTGATAATGAATTGATAGTTGAAATTTATTATAATAGTTGTTAAGACTACATTAGTACTATATATAAATTTTGAATGGATTTGGACAGTTGGATTAAAAGTTATGAATTGTTGAAGTTTAAAAAAAATTCCCTCTTTAAGGGTGAATGAAGGTTTTAGAGTATTTTATTATATATTTGAGTGTTTTGTAAAAATAAGACTTATGTATTAGATATAATAGCTCTATAAAGAAGATTTTTATATAAATTTGGGAGTTTTGTTATTTTGGATCTTGATTGAGTAATTAATGGCAATCATAAGCTCAATGCCTTCTTGAGGCAAATTCTCTCTACCATGACAACGTCTTCTATCATAGACCAAGCTTGAACTTCTACGTCTTTGTTATAAAAACTTCCTTCAAAATTGCTTCAAGGTATTATTCATCAATAGGTTCTGTTTCAATGATGATTGCCATAGAGTAGCTCTTAAATATTCTTTGGCATTTTCTTGGTTCAAGCGTTTCTTCATTTTAAGGTCAATAGCATAAAATATTTGATTGAGATGGCCTAATTAGCATGGTATTGTTACCGACGCAAAATATAGATTGGAAGTCTAAATAAGAAATTCAAGAAGAACTGGCAAGAACTAGATTAATCAGATGAGCACAAGAACAACATCAGAGAGGTGAGCTAGAGCTCCAAGAGATGTGTTGTCGAGATTGAAGAACTGTTTAGCCTCGATTCCAATATATACTCCTATCTAGAAAGCTTCTCAAACAACTTCCACTAACTAGGAAGCTTCTCAAACAACTTCTATCTACTAAGAAACTTTTCAAGTAACTTATATCTACTTAAAAGATATTAGAAGATTCTGAGAGGTTCTAGAGAGTTTTAGGAACCTTTTAGAATATTTTAGAAGGTTCTAACAAGTATGTCCTTGACATCACCTCCTCCTCTAGCTTCGAGGTCTTTGAGAAGCCATTTGAGACGTACGCTCTCAAATGTAGAAAATCAAAGATTTGGCGTATAGTCTCTGAATATACTCCAGTTGTCATTCACAAGGCAGATGATTCATGGATCGTTGTAGCCATCGATAATGACCAACACCTTCTACTTGAGACCATGCCTGAACTTCTATGTCTTTATTATGGAAGTGGCCTAAAAATATCGTTTCGCCATTACCTTCATGAAATGGTTCAATTTCAAAGACAATCACGAGTGATCTGCTACTTGATATTCTTTGACATCTTCTTAGTTCTTCTAATTCTTCATTTTGAGGTCAACGCCATGAGCTACTTGGTTGAGATGGCATCACTAGTGTAGTATCTTCATTCCTACTAGCCATATCTAAATACACTCTGAGATTATATATCTTGATACTACAAGAAAATAAAATGTAATAAGTTATATTTCGATAAGACCTGGATCTTGCTTATAGATTCCTTCGGAGAAGCCTTCATCTTCACGTTTTGTCAATGACTGACTTTTGATTTATCAAGATATTGTCGATGAAATTCTTGTACCTTTTATGGTACATTTGTTATATTTTCTGCTGGCTCCCAAGTTTGCTTGTTTACATCATAGCCACGCCATTGAATTAAATATTCCAACTTCCTTTGTCTCTATCACAAATCAAGGACTTATTCCACCTCATATTCTACATGGTCCTCAATTTCAACATAAGGTGGTGGTGGCTGTATCCGTCCTAGTAAAGTTGATGCATTATAAGCTTCTAGAAGAGAAACATGAAAGATTGGATGTACCTTCATGGATGTGGATAATTTCAATCGATAAGCCACCGGATTGATTTGCTCGTAAATACAAAATGGTCGTAACTTCCTATAAACAACTTATTGCAAGATCAAAAGGTCTTGATGTTTTGTCGTAAGAATCAAACCTTATTTCAAATTTGAAAAGTAGGAAAATTTTTCCAAAATTTGTTTGTAGAAGCTTTGTACGAGTCTTGAGCTACTTGTAACTGAAGCTTCAAGGTGGTTTGGATCTCCCTTAAATACTTTGCAAGATCTTCAACTGTTGGATTTTCATCTTTGGATTTATCCAAAAAATTAATTTTTGGATGATATCTATAATTTGCAAAGAAAGGTGTTTGTTGGATTGAGGCATGGACCAAATTGTTGTACGAAAACTCCGCCAATAGTAGATATGTAGTCCAATCATCTTATTGATAGTTGATCGCACATCATAGATATTGCTCCAAGACTTGATTAATTTGCTCGGTTTGACCATCGGTTTGAGGATGGAAGACAGAAGAGAGTTTGATATCTATTCTGAGTATGTCAAAAAGCAACCTCCAAAACTTTGATATAAATTGAGGTCCTTGATTCGAAATAATGTCATGTGGTAAACCATGATATTGATATATATTGTCAATAAACAATCTTGTTGTTTCTTCACCGGAAGTTGTCTTTTTGCATGGAATAAAATGTATCATCTTTGTAAACCAATCTACCACCACGTAGATAGCATCAAATGTTGCAGAAGGTGGCAAATCTGTGATGAAGTCCATAGATACTAAAGACCACGGTCGCTTTGGAATTGGTAGAGGTTGTAAAAACCCGTAAAGGCGATGTCGAGGATTCTTTGATCTTGAACAAAGGTCACATGATAGCACAAAGTTCTTCACTATCTTCCATATTTGAGGCCACTAAAAGTCTCGGAAAATAAGATCTATTGTTTTGTTGAATCCGAAGTGACCTGCGACCGGGAAGTCATGTCGAGATTAAAGAATACAAAGTCGAATTGGTCCTTCCAAAATATATAGTCGATCTTCAAAATATAATAATCCATCCTCAATCTTGAACTTGTCTTTGTCAAAGCGTTGTTTCACATCCAAGACTAATGAATCCACCGTTGATGCTCCACGGATTTGTTCTAAAAAATTAGCATTAATTGATATGATCATAGAGGTGGTGCGGAGGCAAAACCGTTCTGGTTGTAATAAAGTTGTACACTGTTGAGCAAATGTTACATCTCTAGCCTTGGGTGCTAAATATGATCTCCTCGATAATGCATCTGATAATTCTTGTTGTCTTCCTGACCGATATGTGATGATAAAGTCGAATTGGGATAATGACATGTTCTATCGAGCTTGACAACGATTCAAAACTTGAGCTATTGTAAAATATTCTAAATTCTTGTGATCTGTATATACAGTCACTAGATGTGCAACACCCTCTAATAAATGACGCTACTCTTGGAAAAATCAACTATCGCAAGCAGCTCTTTATCATGAATTTTATAGTTGATTTTTGTTGCCAAAAACTTCCTTGAGTAGAACGCAACCGGGTGAAATTTATCATCCTTCCCCATTTGTGATAATACAACTCCTAGCGCAAAGTCAGAAGCATCTACTTCTAAATAGAAGGTCTTTATAAAGTCGGGATGAATCAAGATAGGAGTTGTCATAAACGCCAACATTAACTCTTAAAAAGCCTCTTGTGCTCGAGTACTCCACTCGAATTTGTCCTTTGATGTCAACCAAGTTAATGGGGTTGCAATTTGTGAATAGTTCTTGATGAAAATGTCATAGAAGTTGGCAAACCCAAGAAAACATTGTACGTCCCGTATCGTCTTTGGTAGTGTCCAATCCATTACTGCTTGAACCTTCTTCTAATCCATCAACAATCTTTCATCTGAAATAATATAACTAAAAAATTCCACCTTAAATTGATGGAATACACATTTTTTTAATTTGGTGTATAATCCCACATCTCAAAGTTTTTGTAACACCAACTTCACATGACCCTCATATTCTTGAATATTCTTGGAATAGATCAAAATGTCATCAAGATAAAAAACAACAAATTTGTCTAAATATTCTTGAAAAATATCATTCATCAAATGTTAAAATATAGCTGGTATATTAGTCAATCCAAAAGGCATGACATTATATTCAAAATGTCCATACCTCGTCCGAAACGCTGTCTTCCATTCATCTCCTGCCTTTACTCATACAAGCTTATAAGCTCCACGAAGATCTATCTTGGTGTATATTTTGGCTTCACTAAGTTGCTCCAAGAGTTCGGATATTAGTGATAATGGATATCAATTCTTCACAGTGATCTTGTTCAAGCCTTGATAATCCACGCATATTCGTAATGAGCCATCTTTTTTTTTTCACAAAAAAGATAGGTGCACCTGCTGAAGATTTAGAATGCCGAATGAAGTTCTTTGTAAGATTTTCTTCAATGTAATCCTTCAATGTTGAGAGCTCATCTTGTGATAAATTATAGATTAGGCCAAATGATGATTGTGCACCCTCTTGGAGATCTATAGCATAATTGTATGGTCAATGCTCTGGTAGCATGTCAATATTCTTCTTTTCAAAGACATCCATGAATTCTTCATATTACTCTAGAATAACCAAAATTGGAATTGTATCTTCTTGAGCTGGTGTTGCGAAGATGACAAGAGGTGTATTATGCTTGACTTCTTTCATGAAGGCCCTAGCATCTATGAACAAGGATTTGTTTTTAGACATTATCTTGGCAGGTTCTACCATTAAGGGTTTTGTTGGAAATATCACTTTTCACAACCTCAAATCTATCAATGGATTATATTTATCATGCCAAGATAGCTCCAAAACGACTAGACATGAAGGGGTCTTGATAATATTAAACACAATACTACTTTCATGATTTTCAAGACGTACCTTCAACGATTTAGTTTTATGAGTAATATCGCCAAAAGACAAAGGTCGGCCATCTAAGACTTCTACATGGATAAGCTTTGGTTTCTCCACAAGAGAAATTTTGTAAAGCTTGGCAAATTCTTCATCTAAAAAGCAAACAGATGCTCTTGAGTCTAGTAGAGCATCAGTTTGTAATTTTTGAATATCAAAAAATAAAGGTACTGTTGTCGTGTTGTAACACGATTATATAGTGAAACTACGATTAGAAATGATTTTTCAATTAATAGTCTATTATCTTAGTTCAACAAGAATTCAACATATTTTAACAAGGTTTTTATGAAAGCCTCTTAGTTTATTTTCTTCACTTAATAGCTAGTAGATAAGAAATAGTTAGTGATTTTATCTTCTAGGCTGTAGTAATTCTTTTACTATCTTAGAAAGGCCATAAAATAATAAAAATATAATAAAAAGGATAAATTACTAGCATGATTGATACTAGGATTAAGTTGAAGGTAGGATCAGGCTATAAAATCCCTATGATAGGTTGGATTGATATCCGAGGGTTGGCCGTTTGTAGGACAGGATCAAAATCAGACCTTTGGCCACAAAAATGGCCATCTAGAGCAAAGTACAGCGGTTTTTCAGATCGGGTTTTTGGATTGGATAGCTAGCTTGAAGCTTATTTCAAAGGCGTTAAGCTTGTTGCCATAAGATTTTACATGACTTTGCAATCGTTGTTCAAAGTCAGGGTTTGTATTGATGTTTTGGGTTTTATATAAGACAATGATGGCTTGCAATCTAGAGATATTTGGGTTTTGATACAAAGGGTTGTCGGAAGTTGGCAGTTTAGGATTGGGCAGGGTTTCTATGATAACTAAAGATCTACAAATTTAATCAATGTAAATTTTGACATGATGATAGAAGGCTTGAAGATCAAGCTACATACCAAGTTTGGACTGAAGTTAATGGTGGAAGAAGAAGAAATCACCACTGAAGTTTCTGCATCAATTTTCAAGTTGGTGGCCGAGTGTCATCAACGTAGTGTCGTGGCCAAAGTCTGCTTTGGGTAGACGCAAGGTCCCTCTTTACAATCAAGTTGGATCCAATATGCACAAACTTTTTTAAATTTCCCTTTTATAGTCACAAAACTATGTGTATAATAAATCAACAAACCAGAAGCTTAAAAATTTATAAATCAAAATCCAGCTTTTAAATAAATTCAACCTTTGGAAGCATAGAATTCACTTCTTTAATCATCTTCACAAAAATTCTCAACCATGAATTCATTACCGATCACCAGATATCATCAAATATATTAGGAAGTAATTATATAAATAAAAACCAAACTAGAAACTTGAAAATTTATAATTTAAGATCCGGCTATTCAAATAAGCTCAAAATTTGGGAAAATATGACTCATATCTTTGATCTTTGTCACATAAATTTTGAGCTATGAATTCATTGCCAATCGTTAGATATCACCAAATCCTTGGCAAGTACTTTTAAAAGTCAAAACCCTAGACACCTGAGAACAAAATTTGCCATTACTCTCTAATCAAAGTTTCAATTGATATGAGATTTTAGACATAGACTATATATAGTATAAGTAATATGTACACAAAAAATGAGCTTCAAATTCATCTTGAAACTCAAGTTCTAGCTTAAAGCAAACCCTTCTATTTATCTAACTTCTTCAAAATCCTAGTTTAGTTTGCTGGTTTTAATTAGCCATATCTCACTCATTCTAGAATCATTTCTATCAATTTTTGGATGTATAATATATAGCTTGAAGTCTAGTTTCTAACCCAGCTTTTTGATTTCTTGCTAGTATCTTAAAACTCTTAATATATCCAGAAAAGTGACAATAGGTGTCATATTAGCAGCCTAAGTTCAAACAAGCATATCTCTCTCATTTAAGCTCCGAATCATGCATTTCTACCACCTAAACTCATGCTAAGAAGAAGCTCTCTTTGAATACTTCCCTTGATTTGCCAAAAAAATCTTGTCTTCTACTCTTCCAAGCTCGTCAAAGAAGTCGCAGCCAAGGTCTTCAAAGTCCAAGTCAACAATTAATAGTTTAAAGTTATAAAAACCCCAAATCTAATCCTCCAAATCAGCACTATTAATGGCAGCCAACTATTGACATTCAAACCTCTATTTATCTTTGATAAAATCCTAAATTCAACTTCAAAGTCAAAACTCCTTATATCTACAAATATAATCCCGAATCTACTAAAACCTAAGATTGGAAAAAAGATAAAAGAAATAAAAGAAGTTTTCAAGGCTAAATCAAAGTTAAAATTAAGATTAAAGATAAAGTAAAATTTTAGCCAAAGAAAAAGAAAGAAAGTGAGAAATTTTTCCTAAACTATATAAAAAATTAGATTGGTAAGAAGAAAGAAAGAACTTAATAAAATTTTAAAGAAAAGATAGTTAAGTTAGGTTTCTATATATGGATATATTTATTTCACGACAACAGTTTTTGGGCATTTTCTTGCAATTTGCAAGTTGGGTTGAGCTGAATTTTTTTGAGCATGTAGAAGGCTTATACAAGCATTTGTATGCAAAAATTCACACTAAGTGGATAGTTAGATTAAAAATTATAGCTTATTAAAGCTCACTAATTAAGATTGGGGCTTACAAAAAAAAATAAAAATTGCTTAATTATAAAAGAAACAAGGCTATTGGGATATATGTATGGTTGATATTACTAAGAGGAGTATTTTTAAACACTTTTGAATTGAATTTCAAATTATATTCCTCATACATGGATGAATCCTACTAGGATTTCTTGATTATTTACAAACATTACTTTACCTTCTACAACTAGGTGCCCGGTGCATTTCCGAACAAGACAACACATAATACGACACTATTCTCGTATGACATGGCCTTCTATCTAGGAATACGCTGGGTACCTAGCTGTGGAGAGTTTATTTAAAATTTGATGGCAAAAATCCAACAGATGATTTGTCCTTAACAAAAAGGACAAATAATATAACAATCTCACAAAAGAGAAGTTATGTATATAAATCCTTTTGTATTCAAGTAGGTTTGTACAAAAAAGATTCAAATTTTTACAAAAATCCTTCAAAACTTTATTCACCCGCAAGGAATTATTTCTTCTTAATATTTAGAGTCCAATAATTCTTGATCCAACTATTCAATTTTTATAAAATTTATTGCAAAATATAGATAATTTTCTTAAATTTTACTACAAGAAAGAATTAACTGTAAATTCATTTACAATCGTCCGATATCTCAAAACTCCTAGCAGGTGCTTATAACCCTAGCTCACAGACACTCGAGCACTATTTTCCTTATATCTGACAAACTCAAAACCCTAATGCCTCAAAAATTTTGCACATAGTCTTGTGACATAAACTTATATAGTACTAAAAATTTTGAATAAAAAATCTATCAAATTGCCTAAGATATAGCTTAAATTGCCTAAGATATAGCTTAAAAAATCTATCAAATTGCCTAAGATATAGCCTCTGATGATGGACTTGTCTCAAAAAATAAACCCTAACTCCTAATAAACCCTTGGGCAGCCTCCTTGAAGCCCATTGGACATGATTTTTGGCCAATTAGAATTGACATTTTTATCATCCACCTCTATTCATCGACATAGATGGCCAAACTACCCTTTTTATACTAAAGATCCTTTTCTTATCCTTCTTCTTATAAGATTTACATACTTGGTGCTTTAAGTACCAAATAAAAAAAATAAACTAAGATTTTAAGGATCACCAATGTCTAACAAAAGTGACTTAAGATATACAAAAGTTACTATCAATATAAAATCAACCTTAAAATTACTATCAAAAGAAGAAATAAGATTATATAAATCTAAATAATAATCCTTTTAATAGATCCTTCCTAAATTAGGAACCTAATCCCATCTTATAACCAATAAAAATCTATTGATATGGCTCTCATTTAGCTATGTAGTAAATTATACATTAAATATACATGTATAATTTTTTCATATAATAGCCGAACCGCAATACGACATTGTAAAGTAATGAGAAGGTTGGACCTTGATTAATTTGGAGTGTTGAAATGTCCAACCGCACGGTCTCTATTGTGGCTGGGCGTCCTTATTTTCTTGCACGCTTGTACTCCTGAGTCTTGTTATTCGAGGCATCTATTTTCTAGGATAAGTTCCAGTTTTATGGCTTGCCTCTCCACAATATAAGCACAAATTTTGCTTAAATCATCGCTTCTTTTCTTCAATTGTGAGCAGCTTAAAACGTATCATATTAATTTGTGTGTCTTGTATTTTAGATTGAGCTTCTACATTCTTAATAGGAGCAGCCAAATAGAATTGGTTTTCTCGTGGATATTGTGCAGCTTTAGAATAATGGTCTTGACGTCGTTGAAAAAGCCAATTATCATACTCCATCGCTTTGTTGATTGCTTTGTTGAGTGTTTGAGGGTTGGGTAGAGATAGCAATAAATCTTTCACGTCATCTCTGAGTCTCCAATAAAATTGACTCACTAGCGCTTCTTCTCTTCAATTGATATGACAAACAAGCTATCTGAAGTCTAATGCATAAACAAATATAGAACATGATGCTTGATGCAAAGAACGAATCTTGGTGGTTGTCCACCGAGCCTTATCATGCTCTCAAAATGTCTCTTTGAATGCTTCTAGAAAGGTCTAAAAATTACTCAAGTTAAAAGACCTTTTCTCAAATAAGAAGGCAAACCAAGACAAAGCTTGTCCAATAAGTAATGTCTCCACTAATCCAACTTGCAACTCCTTGGTTGAATAGCATTCTAGTTACAAGAATGTTACCAATTGAACTTGGTTTACAAAACCACAAAATTTTGATCGGGTACTATGAAACTTCTCCAGGAGATTGACTCGAGGTTCTTTATACTGTGGTGTAATCAAATTCTCATATTGAAATATAGATGGCAGTACTTCACTAGCTAGAGGTGGTAGTATTGTAGTCTAAGCCACTTCCACTCTTGTAGCTCCAGGGAGCTTAATTAAATTTCCTTCAATTTCAACAATTCTAACCACTAGAGCGTTAAGGGCATTGATGATCACATCTAACTTTGACTCCGAAGATTCTACCATGTTAACGTCTTCTCTACTAGCCATGCTAAGTGAAGAAGAAGGAATCAATACCGGTTCAAGGGAGGGTAATCTGCAACCCTTAGAACATTCAAGTATCTTCAAAGAGAGAGAATTAAGCTCCAATATTGATAGAAGGGCAGTCTTGACAAATTGTCACAAATGTAAAATATAGACTGGAAGTTTGAACAAGAAGTTCAAGAAGAACTGACAAGAATTAGATTAATCAGATGAGCACTAGAATAATATCAGAGAGGTGAGCTATAGCTCTAAGAGATGTGTTGTCGAGAATGAAGAACTCTTGAGCCTCGACTCTAATATATACTCCTACTTAGGAAGCTTCTCAAGCAACTTCCACTAACTAGGGAGCTTCTTAAGCAACTTCTACCAATCAGGAAGCTTTTCAAGCAACTTCCACCAACTAGGAAGCTTCTCAAGCAACTTCTATCAATAAGGAAGCTTTTTAAGCAACTTCTATCTACTTGGAAGATATTAGAAGGTTTTAGGAGGTTCTAGAGAGTTCTAGGAACCTTTTAGAATGTTTTAGAAGGTTTTGACAAGTATGTCCTTGACAGGTATTGTCTTCTTGACTATCCATATCTAACTATGTTAGCTAAATCAAAGAAATATCACTATCTTAAGATGGAATGAGACTACTTCCATATTTATTAATTTATATATATATGAAATTTCAGCTCTAAAATTTATGGAATTACTTACATCCTTCTTATAAAAAATTCTAAAGTTTAGAATGTATTATATTCAAATATGATAAATAAAAATATTATCTAATATGTGTTGTCACTTTAAATTTAAAAAGATGCCATTGATGAAATTTTTGTACCTTTTGTAGTGCATTAACTAAGTTTGAAGCTAGCTTCTATGTATACTTATTAATGTTATATTTGTGCCAATGTACAAAGTATTTTAGATATTTTTATCTTAGCTTCAACTCAAATAATTCTTCTATTTCAATTTTTTATGACTATTTGTTTTAGTACAAGATGATGGTAGTTGTATTCTTCTTGATATGTTTGATTCCTTATAAGATTTTAAAAGAGAAGTGTAAAAAATAAGTTGTACCTTCATGGATGGTGGTAGTTTCAATTGATAAGTAACAGAGTTAATTTATTTTTAAATAGGAAATGGTCCCAACCTTTGATAGTCCAACTTATTAAATAATTGAAGAGTCTTTATATTGCATTGAAGCAACCATATTTTATTGCCAACTTGAAATAACGATTATTCTTTTTTTTTTTTATATCAGTTGACTCATTAAAGCATACTTAAGCTTCTTCTAATTAAAATTTCAAGATAAATTAGATATTAACTATTTTGCTTATAATGTCATTTGTTGCTCAATTTTTGGATCTACTAACAGATAACATGTTGAATTTTAGATGGTAGCCATGATTGGAATAAAATAGAATTTGTTAAATAGATACATAAACTGTATTGTTGTAGGCAAACTTTACTAAAGACAAGTAAGATGTCTAATCATCTTGTTGGTAATTGATGGTATATGTTAAGTACTGCTCTAGGATTTGGATAGCTTGATTTGTTTGACTATCAATTTGTAAATGAAATATTAAAAAAAAATTGATGTCTATTTAAAAAATTTAAAAAAGTGACTTCCAAAACTTAAATGCAAATTGCGGTCTTTGATCTAATATAATATCATTTGATAATTTATGATATCAATAGATATTATCAATAAAGAATTTGGCTATTTTTTTATTAATAATGGTTTTTTTTACAAGAAACAAAATATGTCATCTTAGTTATTTAGTTGAAAATTATATATAAGATATCAAAAAAATTCAATGGTGGAAGATTTGTAATGAAGTCCATAGAGATAGAAGACCTTTGTTGCTTCAAAATTGGTGGTGGTTGAAGATTTTTTGATTTAAAACATATTTCATTAGAGAGGACAAATTTCTTGACAACTTTTTATATTTGAGGCTACCAAAAATTTCTAGAAATGAATATTAATGTCTTGTTGAATCTAAAATGTCTCATAGTTAAAAAGTCATGACATGTGTAGATAATATAAAGGCACAATGGCCTTTTCAAGATATATAGATATTCTTCAAGGTAGAAGAGATCGTTGTTGTACTATAATTGCTTACAATATATAAAATCCAATCAAAATACATAATATGTTTAAAAATTCTAGTATGTGTTAGAATAGTTAGTAAAATAATTTAAAACAATTGATATAAGAAATTTTATTTTGGATTTTTTTTACTTATTTTGATTATGGCATTTAAATTGTATAGAACCTAAATATTTAGTATGAAGCCTTGAAAGGAGATTGGAATCCAAAGATAAAAAATCAAACTACTAAGAGGCTTATTTGGAGGGATGAAAATAAAGTATGGACATATGAAGGCAAGAAGTGAAGTGCTTCATCTCCATTGGTCGATGGTCATGTCCAATAGACTTTGAGCTAGCTGTCCATGATAAAAACAAGGATTTTAATAAGTCTAGAAAGAATATTTAAAAATTGGAGGCTAAGATTAGAAATCTTATTTTTTTTATTATAATATTGAAATAAAAATTGATAGATTTGGAGTTTTAATAAGAGAGGAATAGACACTTGAAGTTAAGGTATACAAATCATACCTACTATCATTCTTTTGAGGATATAAGGAATTATACAAGAGCTTTTGGAAATCCAAAGGTGCAATTGAAGAGATGATTTTAAGACCTACATTATACATAGATAAGTTGTTACATTTGGAATTTGAAAGAAAGAGATATCAAAAGTTGAAGATAGCAAATTGAATTCCAAAGCAATAAGTAGACCATTTTGTTGATAGTGATGATTTTTGCCATATCTTGAGTCTTTGGACAAATTTTTGTCTAATTTTTTTTAAAAAATATAAATTATTATATTAAAAAGATATATATCAAAATTTTATAGAATTTAAATATTTAATTTGTGAGATATGAAGAATTTAGCATATAAGTATCTGTAAATAAGGATTTGAAGCTACTATTAGGACTTTGGTAATATCTATAGATCAGCTATGAATAAATAGTTGAAATTTATTGTGGTAGTTGTTAAAAGAATATTAATATCTCATGTAAAATTTTAGTACTTGTAGATAGTCCAATTTAGAGATATACTTTGTTGAAGTTTAGAAAAAATCCCCTTTAGGATTAATGAAGGATTTAATATATTTTGCTACATTTTGGAAATTCTAGAGTACTTGAGGCTTATGTACTTGATGTAATGGCCCTTTTTAGAGACAACTTTACATAAATTTGGAGTTTTTATCTATCTTGATACTTGATTGAAAAATTAGTAATAGCCAGAAGTCTAACGCTTTTTTGAGGCAAATTCTTTCTACTCCAACATCGTTTTCAAACTTAAATTTATTTGAATTATTATGGATATTTCTAAAATAATATTTAATAAAAAAAAATAAGAGGATTTATAATAAATATTACACAAATTTGATGAAAAAAAAAAAGAATCTATTAGAATTGATACAACAGTTGTTCAAACATTAAAAATTTTGGATTTCAAAATTGTTATCCATTGTTGGTCATATGTTGCCTTTTTTTCTTTTGGTACAAAGTATGATCATCTTGATAATATATTTGAAAATCGTTGTTGCTTCTAGAGTCAATATGTGATATTGAAGTCAAAACAAGATAGAAATATGCTCCAACAATGTAGTATTATGTGAAATTTAGCTTGAAAATATAATAGACATTTGGCTATGGAAGGATTTTAACTTATCTTGAAGTTATTATAATAAAAATAAATATATAAGATATTTAGAAATACTCATCTTAGCAACCATGACTCTCTTAAACTCCTCAAGTCAATCAATTTTTATCAATTAATTAATTAATCATTCAATCAATCAATATTCGTAAATGGCCTTACTTAGATAATTTTTAAAGTTATTTACATATCCTTTATTCATCTCTAAGATAATTGAGTGTGTTTCAAATTTATAAATATAAATTTTTTTAACACTTTAAAAGCCAATATTATCATTATTTCTAAATGGCCTTACTTAGATAACTTTTAAGATTATTTATATATCCTTTATGCATCTCTAAGATAATTGATTATATTTCAAGCTCATAGATATGGACTCTAGTAATACTCTTTAAGCTATTGCTAATTTTAATCAAACATCAAACAACCTTCAAATAAATCTTAATCAATTCAAAACAATCCTTATAAAAAATTTAAAATAAATCTATCAATCTTTAACAAAATCTTATTCAAATCCTAATCAAATTATTAAAAAATCCTAACTAAATCCTAATCAAATCCTAATCAATCCAAAAGAAATCTTATTCAAATCCTATTTAAATCTTAATCAAATTTTAAACAAATTCTAACCAAATCTTAATCAATTTTTAAAAAATCCTATTTAAATTAATCAAATCCTAATAAATTTTTAAAAAATCTTATCCAAATCTTAAAAAAATTCTAATCAAATTCTAAAAAAATCCTAATTAATTTTAATTCATTTAAACTGTAATAATTTTTAATTTGACCATCTATCAAAGATAAAAAAATAAATTATAAAAGAAAAAAATATACTCTTATGTTACTCAAAATTACTCGAAGATAGAATAGTATTAAAATTAGAATGACTATTACCAAAGACAAGAAGACTAGGGGCTCTTGAAATAAGACTAGAAATAAAAAAGGCATTGACAAAAGTAAAGAAGGCTTCACTCTTGTCTCTATATATGCTATCTATCTAAAAACTATATAGTGGTGTTCTATAAGACCTCCAACACATGTCTAAGTTGCAAAACACATGTCAAACTTATAAGACAAGTTTTTTACATGTGTGCCACGTATTTAGCTTATTCCACAAACTACCAATATGTGCAATATATGGTTAGCTTGTTAACCAAGTTTTTAACCTACCAATCACCTATAGATATGTATAAAAATAAATATGCATCTATAAAGCTTCTAGAAAGCTTATTTATAAGATATTATCAAATTAATCTTCTTCTACTTATTTCTATCTATCTATATTAATTAAATAATTATTGGAATAAATCTTATGTCTGTGATATTATCCCCCCTTCTAGAAACGAGTTCCACAAGAAGTGATGATTACGTATTGACGAAGTCCAAGATGCGTTGAATTATATTTGTCACATATTTTAATCTTTGTTCTTTTTTAAGGTAGTTGATAGGTCCTCTCACCCATTGATAGTGTTCTATATCAAGGCGAGAAGACTACCATCTTATTTGATCATTATTAAAGCATTCATAACTTTTTTCAAAAAAAACATTTGAAACATTATCAGAAGTAGTTCCTACTTCTAAAAGTATCACCAAGTATCGGAAGTCTCTTCCAAGGTCGTGATATCAAATACATTGTATCTTTCCATGAATCCGAAGAAGAACATGTTGTTCTTGAGGATCTTCATTTCTATTTTGTTATCTTGAAGGTTGTGATAGTCATAATATCTTGTCCAATAAATTAGCAAATGATGGCTCTTGAGCTAAATTTGTCGGTTGTTATATCTCTATTTCTTTTGGCATAAACAAATTCAAAGAAATAATAGATAATAATATAAGATAGAATAAAACTTCTTTTAAATCTATTTAGCTTTATAGCAAGGATTTTTTTGAGTCTTCATCATGATTTTGATAGAAGTTGTCAATGAAACACATTGACTTTTGTTGATGAACTTGCTAGATTCCTAGATGGCTCTCATATGCATTCACTAATATTGTATCCATACCAATGTACAAGATATTCCAGCCAATTTAAATACCGTCTCAAATCTAAGACCTCTCCCACCTTGAATTCTTCAATGTTGTCCACTTCTATAGGAGGCGGTGGCATTTATCTTCTTTCTTATATATCTCATGTCTTATATGGCTCAAGCAATAACATGTGGAATATAGGATGGATCTTCATAGATTTTGATAAGTGTAATTAATAGGCAAATGGATTAATTTATTCACAAATTAGAAATGGACCAAGCCTACAATAATTTAGCTTGTCACAAGAATGATTAGTCTTGATATTACGACAAAGTAACCATATCTTATCACCTATGTGGAATTGAAGTTATTCCTTACCATAGATATTTATATTAATCTTTTGTTGTTCTTGAGCTTCTTTTAATTGTGTTTTATTGTTGCATGTAGCTCTCACAACCAATTTGTCAAATCTTTTGCTACAAGATTATTAGCTTTTGAAAAGTTAAAAATATCAAATTATAGATGATAATCATAATATATAAAGAATGAAGTTTGTTGAATAGATGAATATATCAAATTATTATAAATAAATTTTGTCGATGGCAAAAGAGTTCTTCAATCATCTTAATGGTACATTTCAAATATTGATCCAAAACTTGATTTATCCATTCCGTTTGTCCATTAGTTTGAAGGTGAAAAGTTAAAGATAGTTTTATATCTACTTTCAATATTTTGAAAAGAGTCCTCCAAAATCTTGATACAAATTACGTCCTTCTATTTGATATAATATCCCTTGATAATCCATGATAGCAATAGATATTATCAAAGAAGACTTTAGCTACTTTTTTCATGTATGATAGATTTTATATATGATAAAAAATTAGCTATTTTGGTGAAATAATCTACAAGCACGAATATAGTATCATATGAACTTGAATTTGGAAGATCCATGATAAAATCTATAAAAACAGAAGACCAATGTTATTTTGATATAAGTAATGGTTGGAGAAGTCCATAAGGTTGATGATGTGGAGTTTTTGATCTTGAGCAAATATCACACAACTGTACAAACTCTTTAAGAACCTTCTATATTTGAGGCCACCAAATTTTTTTTGATATTAGCTCCAAAGTCTTGTTATATCTAAAATATCTTGCTATAGAGAAGTTGTGACAAGTCCAAGAGCACATAGTCGTGCTTCATCTTTTAGAACATATAAGCATCCTTTGAAATAGAATAGATTATTTTTGAACTCAAACTTGGAAGTATCATAAGATTTAGATGAATTATTCTTAATTTCATGAAGAAGAGAGTCTAAAGACATATTTGACTAAACTTTCTTGAAAAAAATTGAATCAACAACCAATATTGATTTCATTGCTCAAAGATGAAATTGCTCCAATTTTAAAAAGATTGTTCTTTATTAATCAAAAGTTGAATCTTCTTCTTTTGGTACAAGATAAAAATATTTAGAAAGGGCATCATACAAACCTTATTATTTTCCTGGCCAATAAATGATAATGAATTTGAATCTTGACAAAGACATACTTCAATAAGCATGATGACAATTCAACATGCGTATTGATATACAATATTTAAGATTCTTGTGATCTATATACACAGTGATTAGACTATAAGCATCTTTTAGATAATGATACCATTTTAAAAAAGAATCCACAACCACAAGAAGTTCTTTATTATGGAATTTATAGTTGATCTTTGCTGCTGAAAGTTTCTTGAAATAAAAAACTATTAAGTGGAATTTTTCATTTGCTCCCAATTATGAAAATATTGCATTCAAAGTAAAATATGATGTGTCTATTTCTATAAAAAATTCCTTAAAAAAATCGACGTAATACAAGATTAGTGCAAAAATAAAAGCTATCTTCAAACCTTGAAATGATGCTTATGCTTTTTTATTCCACTTGAGTTTGTTTTTACAAATTAAACAAGTAGGTGGAACTACAATTTGAAAAAAATCCTTGATAAAGATTCAATAGTAATTGACAAAATTTGAAAAGCATTGTACATCCCTTATTATTTTTAGAATCTTTCAATCTATGATTATTTGAACTTTCTTAGAATCCATCTTGAAACCATCATTTGAAATGATGTTTCCTAAAAATTCAACTTGAGTAGTGTAAAATATATACTTTTTTATCTTAATATATAATCTTATATTTTTAATTTTTTATAATACATAACAAACATAAAGTTAATATTCTTATGTATACTTAGAGTAGATCAGAATGTTGTCTAAATAACAAACAATAAAATCATCACAAAATTCATAAAAAATATCATTCATAAGATGTTGAAAAGCAACTAATATATTTTTAAGTCTAAAAATCATGACATTATATTTGAAATATCTTTATCTAATTCAAAATGCAATCTTCTATTCATCACCTTCTTTGATGTGGACGAAGCTATATGCTCCTCATAGATCTATTTTTTTGTAGATCTTTACTTAACTAAGTTGATCAAGAAGTCCTAAAATCAAAGGTAAAAGATACCTATTTTTTATGGCAATCTTATTAAGTACTTAATAATCTATGCACATCTACAACAACTTATCTTTATTCTTTACAAATAAGATAGGAGCTTTTATTGGAGACTTTGAATGGCGTATGAAGTTTTTAGCTAAGTTCTTATCAATATATTATTTCAATACATCCAACTTATTTTGTAATAAACTATAGATTGGCTCAAATGGTGGTTGAGCTCTCTCTTGAAGATCAATTGAACAATTATAAGGTTGATACTCTAAAAGAATATGTACATTATTCTTTTTAAAAACATCTTGAAAGTCTTGATACTAGCCAAGAATATGACTTGTAGTCTTTTCAGCACTCAAATTGGGTGTAGTATATATAATAAAAGATGATCCATCTTTTGCCGCATATATGAAAGCTTTTGCATCTATCAATAAGAGTTTGGATGTATTAGAATTATGTATATCTATTTGACTAATGGATTTTTGGATTAAATTATAAGAAAAATTAAGATTATAAAAAATTCAATTTATTTGAAGATTATACTTTGCTAACTATGATAATCCTAAAATAATTAGATTGCAAGGAGATCTAATTATATTAAATATTACTACGCTATTATATCCCTTAGTTGCTACATCTAAAGGAATAGTCTCATAAGTAATATCTCCAAAAGACAATAAACAACCATCTATGACTTTTATGTGTACAAATTTAATTTTCTTGACTAAAGATATTTTTTATTTTTGACAAAGTCTTCATCTATGAAATAAATTAAGGCTCTTGAATCTAATAAGATAAGAACTTTTTGATTTTTAGGCCCTAAAAACACATCTATTGTAAAACAAGGTGAGAGATCTGAGAAGAGAATTAGACCTTTATAAGATGTTGCATATGAATCTAGCCACACAATCTCTCTTGTAGCTAGAGAAACTTGTTTTTCAACACATTATCTTCTTTAGTGACCATACTCCTCATTTTATGATTGCGTTGCTTCTTTGGACAATATTGAGCAGTGTATTTTGCTTCTCTACAATATAAACATAAATCCTCTTGACAACATTGAGTCTTTTCTTTTTTGATGAAAAGTTTAAAACATACCTCATTAATTTGTATTGAATCTGGATTAGTCAAATAAAATTTTAAAAACTTAGAAATTGCTATCATTAATAGAAATTGATTTATATCTCTCCAACCAAATCTATATTCTTGATGTCTTTCAAATAAGCAATTGTCCCATGCAATAGCTTAAGAAATAAATTATTTCAAAGAATCTACTTTTGGCATTGTTAACAATAAGTCTTTGATATTATCCTTCAACCTATAACAAAATTGATTAATAAGGGCTTTGTCATTTTACTCTACATTGCAAGTAAGGTTTTGAAATTCTATACGATATGTTGTGATTAACCATGATCCTTGTCATAAAAATAAGAACTTGGTCTTTGCTACCTTCTCTTGATCACTTTCTCTAAATGTGGTTGTAAACACTTTGAAGAATAAATTCAAATCATAAAAAAGTTGTGAATTTTTTTCCATCAAAAGTGCAAACTAAAAAAGAGCACTTCCAATAAGAAGTGTATCTATAAATCTAAGTTGAGTAAATCCATAAGGATATTAGAAAAGATAAAATCTTAGATATAGCTTGACTTATTGTAAAAATCTTCAAAACTTTGATCTTGTTCCACTAAACTTCTTAGGTATATTAATTTTTGCCTCTTTCATGCTAGTAGAAGCAAGGATTTTTGATTTGCTTGTGAGGTGGATTTACTGACTTCCCTCAACTATACAATTTCTTAGTATAGGCTCTGGACTTCTTCTATAGATATAGGAATAGTGCCTCCATGATTGGTATTAGTGATTTGTGAAATTTCTATCCTAAGAATGTTGACCAGCTGTTAAAGAGCTACAATAGTTACAAATCTATTCTTACTTCCGCTAAGTGTCGCACCAATAATCTTTCCTTCTATCTTAACAACTCTATAATTCAAATTAGAGGAAGGTAATCTTCAACCTCTAATATCAAATAAAAAATCTCTATAAAGAGGGGTGATCCACTATCTTTCAAGGAAAAAATGAAAATTAAAAAATAAATAATGTTAGTTTAAAAATATACAATCTGCAACCTTCAAATGCAACAACAAAAGTGGAATAATCTACTCACTTTTTAAATACAAAATAAGAATAATGAATCTTCTCTCTTGTCAAACTGTCAAAGATAAGGACATAAATCATTAAAAATATAAAATATACTCTCATGTTACTTAAAATTACTTGAAGATAGTATTAAAACTAGAATGGCTATTGCTAAAGATAAGAAGACTAAGGGCTCTTGAAACAAGACTAGGAACAAGAAAGACATTGATAAGAATGAAGAAGGCTTCACTCTTGTCTCTATATATACTATCTATCTAAGAATTACGTAGCGGCATTCTATAGGACATCCAATACGTGTCCAAGTTGCAAGACACATGTCAAATTTGCAAGACAAGTTTCTTACATGTGCACCACATATTTAGCTTGTTCCACAAGCTACCAACATGTACAACACGTGGTTAGCTTATTAACTAAGTTTTTAACCTATCAATTACCTATAAACATGTGTAAAGATGAATCCGCATCTATGAAGCTTCTAGGAAGCTTTTCTTTAAGATATTATCAAATTAACCTTCATCTACCTACTTCTATCTATCCATATTAACTAGATAATTATTAGAATAAATCTTATGTATGTGATACCATCCAATTGAGTTCAAATTTATAATACACATCTAATACAACTATTCTTATAAACTTATAAATTTTCACCTATAGATCTACTACAAAATTCAAATAATTTTTTAAAATATGAATCCACTTAATTTCTTAACAACCAAAATTATCTAAATCAGATCCTAACTTTGTATAGCTCTCACAAATTCATTATAAATTTAAAATCTTCTAAATTAGCTTTCAAAAAAACCTTTATAAGTCTACTATCTAATCATGCTCTCCAATCAAACAAAAAACCCTCCATCTACTATAGGTATACAATTATATACCTTAGGATTTGATTTCAATCCTAATTCACAATTAATCCTCTTCAAGTATCAATTCAAAGTCTTCTTAGATAGTTTTTATTAGAAACTATCTTTTATTTTGACTTAAAAAATATATTTAGTATTATTTTTATTAATCTATTTTATTTTGTTTTATTTATGGCTCTATTAAATAAATAGAATTCTTTTTAATAAAAAAGATAATATATATATTATTTTATTTCTTCTTCTTATCTTTTGTCTGTAATTTTTAAAATAATTTTTTATTATATTTTTAATAAAATCCTAGATTATTGGTCTTTATATATTTTTTTATTTAATAGCTGTATTACAATATGATAATATGCTTGACTATGATTTAAAACATGAATCAACATAAAATATTCAAGGTTCTTGTGACTTGTATATATAGTTACTGGATGTGAATCACCTTCAAGCAAATGGCACCATTCTTGGAAAGAATCCTCATTAATAAGAAGTTTCTTATCATAGATCTTATAATTAATACTTATAATCAAAAAAAAAAAATTAGAATAAAATACAATTGGATTTAATTCCCTATTCTTCCAAATTGTGATAAGATTGCTCTCAATGCAAAGTCCAAAGCATCAATTTCTACAAAAAATGGCTTAATAAAATTTAGATGAATCTAAAAAAAATTTATAATAAATATTAATTTTAAATATTCAAAGGCTTTCTCAACTTGTGATTTCCATTCAAGCTTATTCTTATATATCAATTATATAAAAGAAGGTGGCTATGTAAGAATAATTATTGATGAAGATTCTATAGAAGTTTGCAAATCTAAAAAAACATTAGATGTCATATATCAATTTTGGAGTTGTCTAGTTGCTAATAGTCTTAATCTTCTTTGGATCCATCAATAAACCTTCATTTGAGATGATTTAGCTAAGAAATTCTACTTGGGACTCATAGAATATATATTTTATCAATTTGGCATATAGTCTAATATCTTATAATCTTTGTAAGACAAAGTGGATATATTGTTCATACTCTTCTAGAGTCTTGGGATAAATCAAGATATTATTTATATAAAATATAATAAAATTATTAAAAATTTTATAAAATATATCATTCATCAAATGTTAAAAAATAGCTAGCACATTAATAAGATTAAAAGATAGAATATTATACTCAAAGTGTTCATATCTTGTACAAAAGGCACTATTATATTATATGAAGTCTTGTTTAAAAATACAACAATAAGTCCTTATATCTCTAATAAAATTATATATAAATTATAATTAAAGATTAACACATACAATCAAATATTAAAGAAGTTAAATTAAATTTTTATTTAATTATTAAAAAATAAAAAATAAAAAATCCTACAGAATTTCTAAAAAATTCATAAAGAAATAATAAAGAATTTTTAAAAAAATATTCATATAAAAATTTTAAAAAAATATTCAAATAGAAATACTTTTAAATTATTAAAAATATAAAGTATAATCAAATACTATTAAAATCCTAATCAAATCCTAAATCTTAAATAAATCTTAAATAAATCTTAATAAAATCTTAATTAAATCTTAAATCTTAAATAAATTCTAATCAAATTCTAATCAAATCTTAATCAAATCTTAAATCCTAAACAAATTCTAATCAAATTCTAAATCCTAAATAGATCCTAATAAAATTCTAGTCAAATCATAAATTTTAAACAAATCTTATTTGAATCCTAACAAAATCCTAATGAAATCCTAAATCATAAATAAATCCTAATAAAGTCCTAATCAAATTCTAAATGAATCCTAACAAATCTTAACCGAATCCTAATCAAATCCTAATAAATCCTATAATAGATTAAAATCTCAATATCTAATGGTTAAACAATTGATTTTGACTCAAAAATTTTACACCTTTTAACAACTAAATTGGCAACATGCACAAATTTTTTAAAAAAGATCCAATTCATCAAATAGAAGATAAATCCAAAACTTTGCTCAAATATAGACCAGCCTCTTTTTCCAACCTCAATGCCATTCTCTTAGTACCAATATCTTCTTTTTTCATTATTTTATTACTTTTAAAATTCACAATTAGATAGAAAATCGAGTCTACTATCTATTTAAATAATTCTCACCTCAATCCAATTGATAGATGGCAAGATATCCTAGAAACCCTCACTAACTCTCGAATTTCAATTTTTGAGACTCCAACCCACTTAAACTTTAATAACCTTTAATTGAACCATTTGATCAAGGCCAAACTTATAGCATACACTTAATACAATTATAGTCACAAATCTATAAAATTTCACTTGTTGATCTGTAACCAAACTCACAAAATATTCAAAAATATGAATCTTTTTTTATTTAACAAAAACTAGAGTCACTTGAATTAACTTTGATTTTGCAAAGCTTTTACAAAGTCAATATTTATCCAAAATATTTTAAACTAATGCTCAAAAAAACCCTCCAAAATTTGTTCTCAAATTTCTTTTTCTGATTTGTCAAAGAACTTTCCATTTGCTGTAGGTATGTGGTTTTGTGCCTCAAGATTTGATTTTGATCCAGGTTAAAACCAATCCCCTCTAGATATTAATTCTTAAAATTTTGAGATAAATTTTATAAAAACATATTTTTAATTCTTTTTTTAAGATGCTTACATTATTTATTTTTCTAATATACTTTGTTTTGTCTTATTTATGGCCATACAAAGTAAATAGAAGCCTCTTCTATAAGAAGGCAGTATTAGAACTTTTTTATTTTTACTACCTCCTTGTCTATTATTTACATTTTAAAAAAAAATTGCTTAAATATTCTCATTTAAACTCTTCTATAATATAATCATTCTTTTTTTCTTTTATCTAATGGTTATATAACTAAACAATAATAGTCTTCTCTTCATATCTTTTCTTGATGCATACTAGATTATAAACTCTGTACAGATCTATTTTGGTATAGATCTTAGCTTGACCCAATTTGTCAAGAAGCAAAAATATCTATAGCAAAAGATAATGATTTTTTATTCACTTTTTTTAAACCACAATAGTTAATACATATTTGCAAAGATCCATCTTTTTTCTTTATAAAGAATATAAGTACACTAATAAGAGATTTTGAATGTCAAATAAAATTCTTTATTAAATTCTTATTAGTATATTATTTTAATATTATAAGCTCATTTTGTAATAAGTTATAAACTGGATGAAACGGTGGTTGTATGCCATCTTAAAGATCAATAGTACAACCATATAGACAATGTTCTAGCAAGATAACCGAGTTTTTTTTTTCAAACATATCTTTAAAATCTCTATATTTTTTTTAGAAGGATTGTTAGAGTACTTGCCACTTTAGATGTTAGAGTTGTATAAACAATAAAAGGAGTGCCTTTCTTGGTTGCTCTCATAAAAAATTTAATTCTAATAAAAAATATATATATATATATGGTTTTTGATTTATGAGGTGTATGATTGGTTTCATGAATAATATCTTTAGAAGATAAGTATTTACCATCTATGACCTCTAAATAAACAGCCTTGGATTTCTTGACCATAGAAATTTTATAGATTTTTTAAAATTTTAAGTCAATAAAGCAAGTAAAGACTCTTGAATCTACTAAAACAAAAGTTTTAAGTTTTTGGACATTGAAACATACTGGTATGGTAAAGCAATGAGAAGAGTTATATGATAACACATAACTTTTTTTGATTTGTAGAATAGAAGAATCCAATTACAAAGTCTCTATTATAGTTGGATGCCCTCACTTTCCTACAAAGTATTTAGAAATGTGATTGCACTCTTTATTTGATATGTATGTTGATGCTTTTTGTAGCAATTATTAATATTGTGGCCAAGTTCTTCATAATACAAATACAAGTCGTATTTTTTTTTATTCTTCTTTTCTTGCTTAGAAAGGAGTTTGAAGTGAATTACATGAATTTGCATATCTTCTTCTACTTCCAAATATTTGCTAGAATTGGAAGATGTAAAAGATGCTAAATAATTGATATAAAGTCGTAGTGTATGCAATAGACATTTATCTTATTGATGTTGAAATAGCCGATTATTGCACTTTACAACTTAATTGATGGCTTTATTAAAAATTTGAGGATTAAATATAGATAATAATAGATCTTTACATTGTCTTATAATTTCTAATGAAATTGACTTATCAACACATCTTCATCTCAATTGATATCATATGTTAATTACCAAAATTTCAAAGTATAAACAAATGTAAAACTTGCTCACCTCAATCTTTAATCCTGTATATATTAGATGTGAGGAAGCTCCTTGAGAAGTTTTTTTGATGCTTGGAGGTGAAGCAAGCCTAAGATCCTTCTTTGGCAACTTCCAAAAATATCTAAGCCTCCAAGAACCTTCAACAATCATCTAAGATCCCTTAGAATCTTTTGAAACCTTCTTGGAACTTGTTAGGATCTACTAAGGCCTATTCAAAACTATTAGGAATCTTTTAGAATCTTCTAAGATCTTCTAGAATCTTCCAAAATCTTCTTCTATTATATGCTCGTGATATCTTGTGACTATGTTCTAACAACATATTTATCAAATTCTAGTATTTTAAGTTTTATATATATATATATATATATATATATATATATATTAAAATATTACTTAGTTAAATTTATTTGATTTTTATATATTTATTTTTAGAAAATTATTTTATCTTCATAAAAAAAATATTATAACTTTTATAACAATCAACACAATATAAATCTTACAACATAAAAATGTGTTTTATGTCTATTTATATTATATAATTTTATTACATAAAGATTTATATTATAAATTAGATTATATTATATTTTTTAATAATATTTAATTATTATTAAAATAATCTATTTTTAATTATATTAAATATTTTATATTCTTCAACCATTACACAAAATAATTGATTTTACTATCAAATATAACAACTAACATGTTGAATTTTGTTCAAAAGTTATATAGTTGTATCTTTGTTGACAAAAATGTATTTATCTACCAATTATATTTCTTTCTACTTCTAACTATATAAAAATTATAGATATTTGAAATAATACATATAGTTTGCAATATGTTCATTTACAAATGCATTGTTTTAAAGTGCAATGCATGTACATAAGCCAATTGTCTCATGAACTTGTTGAAGAATATAAGAAATTGATTGAATAAGAATACATAAATCAAGTAATCAATATTACAAACATTGCTCAAAATTAAAATTTTATTTAGAAGGTCATATAAGCTTGTTTGTTATACAAAATCAACCTACTTAAATTGAAGTTTAAGTAGTTACCATGTAACTACATAGTAGTGGAATGCAATAATTCTATTTGGCCAAAAAATTACATATGTTTAATTTCATGAATTTGAATTGAATGTTGTTTGGAATTATACTCAAAGTCAGATTTGTATTGGATCAAACTAAGTCACACAAAAGTCTTTGCATAGTTTGCATAGAAGAGGTGTACAAAGGCAAGCAAATAGAATGTTGCATGTGCGGCATCAAAGAAAGCCAGTTGATGGGGCATTGCAAATGGGACACCAGTTAAAACGAGGAAATGGAGCATTGAGGGCAAAGGGTGAGGCGCACAACAGCCTTGGGAGTGGCGCAAAGACGAGGTGGGAAGATGAAGCGTCCGGGACCCGCAGGAAGCACAGAAATTAAAGGCGTCGAAATAAGTAAGGAAAAGAACCGTCAAGGCTGCCCGCACGAGGCTTGCTCACAGAGCCTAACCCCGACTGGAACTCGCAGAGACCCGCGACGCCCACGCCCCGTCGGCGGATCTCAGATTTCGGCGACCCATTGGTGGCGAGGCCAGTCCCCGCGAAAGGGCCACGCAGGGAAGGGAGCGAAGGAGGAAGGCAGGGACACCCTGTTCCTGTGTTCCGAGTGACTGCGGGACCAAGCCAGCATTTGGACATTCGCTGCTTCTCACTGCCGTCGTTGGTCCTTCTTCGCCATCACCAAGTCTCATCACGCGAGCTCACACCCTTACCGCAATGGGGCTGGTCTCGTTTTCCAAGGTCATCATGCCTGCGCTCGCGGGCACCTGTGTTTTGTCCTACGCCTTCTGGGACTTGAGCAGGAACCACAAGCTGCTTGCAGGTTAGGGTTTCTTGGCCATTCTCTGTGTCCTGGTGTTGGAAGTCGCTGTTGTGTGGGTTTGGAGGTTGGTTTTGTTGCAAGGGAGGGTTGGTACAAGCCAATTGTCGGGTGTGAGAGTCGGGGGAGTTAGTTAGGTTTTGGTCGTAGTGCAGGTGTGACGATCGGTTGGGTGTAGTGGGGGATGGTGGACCGAGGCCGGGATTTTGGGGTTGTGTGAGGAGATTGGATGCGATGACCTGGTGGGAAGGAGAGGCTGGACGACCTGGTGGTGGATGAAGTGTCTCGGTGTGGCGCTATGGTTACGGGTGTGACGGGTTACTTGATGTGATGTGACGTGACGATGGAATTGTGCGTGCGAGTGTTGGGTTGAGATTTGGAATTGGAAGTGCGTCGAGGGAGACGGGCTGAGTTGTGTGATGTGTTCACTCGATCGACGGTGGGAGTCGGGGGTGAGAAATTGTTGAGAGTCGCGAGTGGCAATCTGTGCACGTTCGTCGTTGGTAGAAGGGCAGGGAGGGTCTTGAGACACGGTCACGACTGTGTCGCCAGAAGCTGGTACAGTTGTGGGAGAAGGAATGAGTGAAGTCGTGGGAGGATCGGAATTGAGGTCCAACATTGGTGTCTTCAATGCGGGTGGTATTGTGGTGGTCGGAGACGCAGTTGAATCTGGCTGGTTTTGCTTGCTTTTGGGATCTGTATGATTTGCCTGCGATGGTGGTGATGAGTTGCGGGTGTGTTGGGGAAGTGCGGGCATGAGAAGAAACAACCGTGGTGGCGCAAAGAAGTTTGGATAGCTGAATGTAGTGGTGTCTGGGTGTAGAGCAGGCACAGTGTGGTGCTGTGGGTGAGGGTGTGGAGGGGCAATGGCGTGGGACGGTTAAGGTGTGGTGTGGGACGATGTGATGGGTGGCATGACATATGTTGATGGATTGCATGCTGCAGGTACCGTGCCGCGCACAATCCAAAGCAGCGAGTGGGAGAAGGAAACAGCGAAGAAGCTGGATGCATGGCCACGTGAGGCAGCAGGACCGGTGGCGATGAACCCAATCTCAAGGCAAAACTACAACAAGGCTTGAGTTCCTGTCAATCTGGTGTCATCTTTTTGTGATACATAGGTTTGCAATCTACTGCACACTCTCTTGTGTCTGGGAGCCTTTTGAAGTTCACTTCGTGATTAGAGTTTTTAAATAGGAGATTTGCTTAAGGGTTGAATGTAAGCTGCCAATGTGTTTGGCGTAGTATCAGAAATGCTTTTGTAACTCTTCTCATCTTGTTCAAGCAATGAGATTGAATATCATTGTCAGTTGTTGCGGGTAGTTTTTGCTGAATATTGTACTGTACTGGATACAAGTTATAGAACATGGAAGACTAGCTTTGTCACACATTAAACTGAGATTCAAATTAATCTTTAGTTTAGTTAGGATATATATATATATATATATAAGTATTGGAGTTCTGTATGTTAACAAAGAAGGTAGAAATTAATTATTATAGGTATTTTTTCTTTGAAATAACATAGCAACAACAAAATTGAAATAAAAGAATGTTATGTGTTTTATTTGTAGTGGACAACTTACCTTATTCTTAAAGCAAATGAGTTGTGGCTCTTGGTGTTATTCTTAGATGTAGAGTTTTTTTCTATCTTTCTTGTTTATTGAGACATTTAAGTAAGGTAAGAACTGGTTAACAATTCTGGATGAACTTCTGGAAGGAATAGATGCATGAAGAGATGCGATGCCCTTTGAATATGCACACAAACAAATACCATTGAATTCAATATATAAGAGATATGTATATATATATATATATATTGAATTCATTTGGAAAAAAATTTATCTTTAAAATAATGAATTTCTTTCAAATCATAAGATTAGAGTTATTTGATCTTTGACAAATCATAAGATTAGAACTGTCTCCATTTCATCTGATTTCTCTTTGCAAATTGAGATTGTTATTTTCAAGTGGCATAATTTTAAAGTATTTTTGGTTTCATTACTTACAAAAATAAGATATTGCGCTAAATTTTGAAAACAAGGATTCTAAAATTTATTTGGTTAATAAATGTATTTGCAAAGTTATATAAATATTATGTGTAATGTATTAGATATGTGTACATTGCATCTTATATACTACAATGTTGCATGACTTCTACAATGAGAACTACTACAAGAATTGTTTTAGTTAGATATGCCATTTACTGTAGAAATTAGTGTTGTTAATGTTGTGTGGCATTACAATTTATATAGATATCAAGAGTAAGATTTTTAAAACTAAAATTATTATGTATTGTAATGTATTTCATATTTATGTTTGTGCATATATTAAACAAAGGTTTGACTAATTGGAAGAATTGAACTAACAAGTCAAATTGATTGAGGTAGAAATAAAATTTGATTGTATATTAGGATGATATCTAATTAGTTTAGATACCATCTTTTAAAACTAGGATTAAAAAGTGATTCTAAATAGTTGGAGCTTAGAGTCCAAATTCAAGTTAGTAAGAAAAAAAAAACTAGAAATTGCAATAGTGAGAAGTTGGTTCTAAGTTAGAGCAAGTAGTTGTGTAAGAATGTAGAATAAATTTGTGTAAATTTAAAGCTCTAATCTTAGGAAAGTAGAGATGAATTTGACTACATTGTTAGAAACATAGTTTAGACTTAAGAGTTAAGATTAGTAGTTTGTAGTAATAACTATTAAGAAAGTAGTTTCTATTTAATTTGTATATTTACTTCTAGTAATAATGCAAGGAGAGATAACATAATTGTTAGATAACTCTTTGTGTTTTCAAGGACAAAGAGATAAGACCAACTTGAATTTTGTGAAAAAGAAAAGAAAAGCTTCTATTGTAAAACCAAGTGCCATTTAATAGAATATAAGCACAATTTGATTAAAAAATAAGTACTAAAATTATTTTTAGTTTAGAAAAAGATCATACCTAAGAAAATAAATTAGATAAAAATAGATTTATTTTGATAGATTATTTGACACCCATAACATAGTAAAGAAATTAATAAGCAATAATTTTGAATTGATTTGATGTAATTGTCTAACTATTTAATAGTGGTGGTATGATATTAAACATAAAAAAGTATGCATTAACAACCTATACATCTAATTTTTTTTAATAGTTTATAAATTAAATATTAAAAATATTATATAGTAATTTCATATATAATTCTCATATGTATTATTATTTTATAAATATATGTTTGAAGCCTATATAATATACATTTCATAAATTATAGTAGAGATTGAAATTTTCAAAAATTTCAAAAATTTAAAAATTGTTCATACACAGCTTTTATTTACTTATATTTAATGTTGTTGTTTTTTTTTTTGTTTTTTTGTTTTTTTTTTGTTGTTGTTTATTTTTTTTTATTTTCTAATTCACATAAATTTTTAACATTTTTTAATAGAAGAAAATTTTAATTCTCTTTTATTTTGTAATTATTGTTAGTAGACATCAGTGTATTTTTTTAATCCTTTAGAATTTTTTAAATTTTCTTTTTCTGTTTAATACAGTAAAAAATATAAGTAAAAAAAATTTTAACATGCAAGATTGTGTGTCATGATATGGTATTGTATTATTTAACTCTGATGGTAAAATGCCATGTAGTTCTTCAAATATTGTAACTTGTGTAGGTGATGTTGTTATATTAAGAGCATTTGAAAGCTTTCAATTTTTAAAAACAAATTTAATCTTCAAATAAAATGTATTTTTTAAAAAAATTTATTAGATTTTATTTATTTATTATAAGATTAGTTAAATAAAAAAACTTAATTTTTATAATTTATTTTAATAACATCTTTTAGTTTGTTTAACCTTATTGTTTTATTGGTTTGATTGAATCTTAATACTTTAAATTCAAAATTAATTTTTAGTTAAAATATGATTAATAAATTATTCTTCATTTAAATTAATTATTTGAAAAAATTAGCTATATAAAAATTGTATTACTAAAATATTATTATTTTATTTTATATAAATTTTACTTTTTAATTTTTTTCATATGAATTATATATAAACTTTTATTCTTACCATAGATTTATTATATATTCTAAATTCAAAACCATATTGAATTAAATAGCACTAGTTGCATTATGAGTCTCAATGTTTGAAAAATAAATTTGAAATTCTTTAAAATAACATTATTGTGTTCTACAAAAAATATATTTTTTTATCTTATTTTTAATAATATTTTATAGTTTTTTTTATTTATTTAATATATTTATATATTTAATACAAGGATATTGACATTTTTTATAATAGTATCAACATTATTTTTTCTTCTACTTATTTGTTTTTATTATTAATTTTATTCTCATTCTCAACACCTTTAAGGTCACTTATTTCTTTTGATATTGATTATTACACTATGTCTTTTAATTTTTCGTATTTTGCAATAAGTTGCACTTTATAGAATTCAACTATTGTATCATCTTAACATTAAAGCATAAACTTTAAACAATTTGAAACTTAATATTTATAAAAATTATCTTGTATATAATACTGATTGGAATAACATGCATAATATATTTAAAAAAAACAGAACCACTAGGTGGACAACCTCTTTTTAATATGTAGATATCCTCCAATGTAATTCTCTTAATTTATTAAGAATTTACAAAAAAAAAAAAAAAAAAAAAACGAAAAAAAAGAAAGAAGAATGTTGTCATACTTTTAGTTATTTGTGCACGTTGACTATATAATTTCATAGTTTATTTTTTCTGACATAGAACGTACATCTAAATTTTAATGTGTAATATCAATCATTTAGGTATAAAAATAAGACATTAATTCATTTCTTATTTTTTTATTTTTTTCATAACCCTTCTCAATAGTAACAAATATCATCATCAAAAAATATTCAAGTAGAAATGTTATTACTATATGGATGCAAGAATATATGGCATAGAGAGAGGGGGGGGGATGCACACAATAAAAAATAGATGTTCATCTAGTATTTTTCTAAAAATATCATATAAATTGCAATAATAAGAGATTTTTGGAAGACTTTGTAACTTTGCCATCCAATAGTTGTATCTTAGAATTGGTTTTGAGAAGTTATTTGTAAAAGTATAACAATATTTTCTAACATTAAAAATTTCTTTACTTGCTTATAATATAAAAAATTACTATATATATATATATATATATATATACTATATAATATGCAATAAAAAAAGTATTTATAAGTAAACAAAAAAATATATAAAAGGTAATTAAATACCATATCTATTTTTTTTTATAATAAGTAAAACACCTTATATATTTAAATTATAATTTAAAATACAAAAAGCTAAAAGTGCCAAAATAATATAAATAATTATTAAAATTAATATTTAATATAGATGATAAATATGATATTTATAGAAGAAATGATAAAAATTAATTTTTTTAAAAGTTTAATTTATAGAAAACAAAAATCTGATAATAATTATATTAAAAAAATTAATATTATTCAGTACTTAATAATTTTAATATGAGTAATTTTTGTAAAATTTATTTTTATTTATAGAAAAACTAATATATTTTTTAAAAAATTATTTAATATTTAAAATATATATATAAATATATATAAATATATATAATTATTTATATATTTATTCATATAGTAATATCATTTCCAAAGATATAAATAATTATTTGTTTTAAATAATATCATACTTAATAAAAAAATTATTCTTTTATTTTTTTTTGCTTACTTATTATTATCATTTGAAAAGTAAAAGAAATAAAGGTAAACCTATGTATATGGCTAAATATTCATATACAAATAGCACGCATATTAAATATTAAAGATAATGCATATATGTAAAGACCACAGTATTTGAAAAAATCTAATTTATAGAAATTACTTCAGAAAAATAAAAAAATTAATGTATATAAATTATCTACATTATATATATATATATATATATATATATATATATTACAAAATTGGTTCTTTACTATTAAAAAAACTTTTTAAAATTTAATACTTACTGTAAAATATGTGTAATTTTTTTAAACTGTTATAATAATAAAAGAATTTTTTTCCTTGAAATGTACCACTTATCAAAATTCATCAATATAAATAATTTTTATTTAATTTTTTATCTCAAAAAAATAAAAATAATTTTTTTTAATTATTTTACAAGAACAATTTTTTTTGTTCTAGATTATGAATAAAAAAATAAAAATTTCAAATTTTTTGCACTATTTTTTTTAATTAAGACTTATTATAATTTTTAATAATTATGTTCTATAAAATCAAAATCCATACATTCAAGAGCAATCTCATCATTTTTCCTGTTATAATTTTTATTTTAATAAATAAGCAATGTAATGTAAAGATACAATATTGATTATTGTATTGCATATTTTAATAGTTCTTTTTTCTTATAACTTCTTTCCTTTAAACAACATGTTTTTAATAAACTCTAAAATAATATGATTATTAGTATCTAAATACTAATTTAAAAAATTATTATTTTGAAATTTTTATATAAAATTTAATATAAAATTTTTAAAAGTTGAATTTCTAAATGATTTAGTATATGTATAATAGTAAAAATAAAACAATATGTTAGAATTAAAGAAGATTTCAGAAAATATTTTTCTATATTTGATATTTTATTGATAGTAATCTTCAAGAGCTCATTCAACTAAAGATCTATTTTTAATTACTTATCATATTAAAGAATTAAATATTCATTTTGTATAAATATATATATATCATCATAAAAAAATATGAATATAAATAAATTTTAGTTATATAAATATGATTTTTAAAAAGAAAAAAAAAATATATATATATATATATGCTACTAAAAAAGAAAACAGAAAAGACAAAAATAAAATATAGTTTTAATATTAAAAAGAATATTAGAATATTCTTTAATAATTATAAAAAACTAAAGAATCTAAAATTAAAATTAAAATTAAAAAATAATATAGAGACTAAAAATAATTTTAATCATGTCTCTATTTATACTAGCTAACAAGAAAAACATATAGAAGTTTTTTATAAGACCATGATGCTTGTAAAGTTAGTAGCTAGATTTCAAGACAGTATTGCAATAACTTCTTAGAAGTTATGATATGCACAAAATGCATCTATAGCTCTAATCAATGTTTAAGATTTTTTATTGATAATTCTAGAAGAAGAATTTATTTTATTTTATTTTTTCTACCAACTTCTATTAACCTCTATTCACTTCAAGTTTATTTTTATTTACTTAAGAAATATAGATATTTGTAACATCATTCTCCTCCTATAAACAAGTTTTACTACACACATTTATAATCTAAGTTGCTTCACTAGTTAATGAATCTAAAACAGTTCATATGATAATTATTATAGATTCTAATTTATTCTTTATTTAAAGATAGTTTATATGTCTTTTAAACCATAAATATTGTTTTATATCTAAGCAAAAAAAATACTTATTTTTTTAATTAGATTAAGGTATCTTTGATTTTTGTCAAATAATATATTTAGATTACTATTTGGTATAATATCCACCTCCAACAATAATACCAAATATTAAGATTTTCTTCTAAGGTTGTGGCATTAAACATGTTGTATCTCAATATCTACTCTAATATTAATATATCTTTATTAAAAATATTCGTCTTGATTTAAATAATTTGAAGTTTATATTAACTTAAGTTGTTCATTGGAAGTTTTAAAAATAATGGTTTTTAAAACAAATTTATTTAATATTAGTTCTTTATCTTGCTAATATAAAATTAAATAATAAATTATTAATATATATACAAAAATAATAATTATTGAGCTTATTTTTGTATATTTTATAATATCTTATTATTTTAATCTTTTATTAATCTTTGATTTAATTGAATGAGGAAAAAAAATTATAAAAATAATAAAGTTACAATATTCTTAGATAATCCTTATTTGGACTTATTAATATTATATTTATACTAATGTATAATATTTTCAAATTTATTTTAATATTTCTTTGAATCATAGATTTCTAATGTTTTAAAATCTTGATTTTATCTTTTTCAACAAAAATTCTTGATAATTGCTTCCTTCCTAATGTATTGACTATTTTATAAGGTTTATTATAGAAGACTTAAAAATATATTGGTTTTTTTAATTGATTTTAATAATTATAATAAATATGCAACTAAATTCATATATAATTGAATAATAAAAGATCAAATTTTTTGATAAACTAAAGTTTTTATAAATCAATTGATCTAAATATCAAAAGAATTGTAATTTTTTTCTTCTTTTTAATAGAATTTGTTTTTAGTCTTTTATTTTTAAGAGTTTTTTTAGTAATATATTATTCTTATCTAAGATTGTAATGATTTGATTGCTAAATCCTTTGATGAAAGATAATTAATTAAAAAAAATCATCACAACCAAATTTATAAATAATTATTTATTTTTGATAAAAAATAATATTTATTATTTATAATAATATAATTTTTTAATATTAAAATAAATAAATTGATTTTATTTGTGATATCTTACAAAATTCATTCTAAAACTTTAATACAAACTAAAGTTATCAATTAAATATAATATCATTTAACAATCTAAGATATTAATGAATATCATGCAAAAAAAATTGGATTATTTTTTTACTTTCAATACTTTTTTTATAAAGCACAAAAATATACCACTTTGATTAGATGATTTATCATTACAAAAACAAAATTGTAAGATTTTAAGGTTGGTAGGTTTGTGATAAAATCTATTAAAATAGATAATTATAGTTGCTTTAGAATAAACAATGATTAGAGCAGTTTATATACTTTATGATGTATAGTCTTTGCCCTAGATCAAATACCACAAGCTTGTACAAATTCTTTTAGAAATATGTACATTTGACTCCTATAAAACACTTCTAAAATATATATTAATTTTAAATTTTAAATTTTTTTTATATTTAAACTATCTTATTAGTAAAAATCCATCTTCTATTTAAAACATACACCATAATTTTTTACTATTAAGTATATATTAAAATATTTCTTAATAATAGAAGCTGATTATAAATTTTATTTCATTATAAATATCTTTAAAATTTAAAAATAATAGAATCTATAAGTATACTTTTAAAATTTTAAAAATAATAGAGTTTATAAATATACTTTTAAAAATTATAAAATAATATAAAATTTAAAAATTGTTGATTTTATAACTTAAATATGTTATTGATTTGGTTTCAAAAGAAAAGTTTGTTATTAGTTATATGAGTTATTTTATTCTTTTATATAAGATAAAAATATCTACACAATGCATTTGACAAGTTTTGTTGTTTTCATAATAATTTTAATAATAAAGAAAAATTATAACAAAAAACATGCTCCAAGAAGCTTGGAAACCATTTCAAGACATAAGCTAATATAAAATACTTAAGATTCTTGTAATTAGTATATATTGTGACTAGATTAGAAAGCCTTCATACTTAAAATGTATGATGAGAGGCTACAAATTTTAAATTCTTTGATTGGTTGAAATCAAGAAGTCTTAATTAATTGGCTTTATATGTTTAGAAAAATTAGTCTAAAAGCCTTAAGAAGAAAATGTGAGATAGAATATATATATATATATATATATATATATATTTTTTTTTTTTTTTTTTCTATATAGCATAAATAGTCTTGTCCTCCAAAACTTTTATTAGATCCATCTCAAGAGGTGGTTTTTAAAAACAAATTGAGAACACTATTAGTAATTATTAAGAAAAACTTTTAAATAAAATAAGATTTTAATTTTTATATATTTTATAATTGTTAGGATGAAGATACAATTGATATATATATATAGATTAGTAAGAGAAAAATGATTTGGTCTAATTTATAACATCTTCTCATTTTCTACTATATCCAAAGTCCAAGGCTTCCAAAGGAAAGCTTTTCTTTACCAAATATTAGAAAATAATAAGGCTTTTAAACCATAGCCTTTCAAAGTAGGCTCCTAGATATAAAATCTCTCTTAAAAGTTTTTTCTTACCAATAATATCATTCTTGGAAATAAGCTATAACAATAAAGAGTTTTTTGTTTAAAATATTATTACTAATTTAATCTCTAGAAATTTATTTGAATAAATAATCATAGAATTTGGTCTATTTTTAAAATTCTTTTGTAATAATACCATATCTAATGCAAAACTCAAAATATTTGTCTTTATACAAAATAGTTTTTTTAAATTAAAAAAATAAAATTAAAGCTACAATAAATATTTTTAAAAAAATTAAGATATAAGTTTTGCTTCTTGATTTTACTCTACTTTTTCTTTATAAGTCAATTGTTTAAGTAGAATAATGATTTGAAAAAAATTCTTAATAAATACACAAAGTATTTTAAAAATTATAAGAAGCATTAAATATCTTGTATATTCCTATGAGGTATTTAATTTATGATACTTTTTACCTTAATATCTATCTCTAGACCATTATTGAGATGATATTACCAAAAACTTCTACTTAAGTTTGATACAAATATATATTTCTTTCATCTTATCATATAATCTTAATATCTTTTAATTTTTGTAATACAAGACAAACATGTAGTTTATATTCTCCAAGTAACAACAAAGAAAAGAAAAGAAAAATCTGAAAATTCACAAAATATATTACTTATCAATCATTGAATGTAAGTGGAGCGATTGTGAGAGAAAAATACATAATATTATATTTAGAATATCTCCACATAGTAATATATATATATATATATATATCTAAAATAATAGGTTTGGATGGAGATTTATGATATTGAATATCATCATGTTTTTATGATTTAATACCATGACTTCTACAAGCTATATTTAATCAATGACATGACTAAAAAAAAAAGTGCTGACTATTTATGACTTTTATATCAAGAAATTCAAATTTTTATAACAAAAAAAATGACATGTACAATAAATATATAAAAAAGAAACAAAGGCTTCAAAATCTAGTAACACAAATGTAGAAACTATATAATATTTAGTTAAAAATAAATAAAAAATAAAAAAGTATTAATGGCTTCACCAACAATGTTTTCTCTTCCTCTGGTTCCGGTTGCACTCTGTACCTCGAATGATCTTCAAATGGTCGATTGATGAGGTGGACACTGATTGGAAACTTGCAGAAACTTCGCACGAGATGAGAAGCCTCTGATGATTTCGATGCTTCCCATTCTCTTCGGAACCGGACTTCCCCCTTCCTTTGCACTCTTCTCCTTTCTTGACGTCCACGTGGTTGGCTCAGGAGCATTTCCTGACCACAGAGCTTGTGCCTTGATTAGTGGGAACTGGAGGATATGTCCTTCCCGGTTCCGGGTATTTAAGGATACCCGCCCGCATCAAACCTGCTTCAGCGGTTGGAGATCGTTGATGCTGCTGGAATTTGTTTGGGCTCTTCGTCTCTGCGCGTTCATGGCGTTTTGAACTGTGCATGCGAGTTGAGTTGCAGGTGAAGTGAAAAAAATATTTTGAAACGAGTAGTACCGACGCTGTGTTGGAGTATTTAACAATCATGGATATGTAGATAACGTGGATCCAAACCCAAATCCGCGTCGAAGAAAGCTGTGTCGAATATTTGTCGTCAATACCTTCGCAGGTTAACATGAGAGCCTCGAAAACTTCCACGAACATAAAGAATCAGGATACTCTGATGCACTCGGATGAGACGAGGTCGCTCAGACATTAAGTTGCCCATGAATCTGCAGAGATACGAAAAAGGCTGACGTTGACTGCCTCCTCAACGTCTGTGTACGAGTAAAAGTTGAGCGCGTGACCCCGGTAAGGGAAATAGGTATTGTTGTTATCGTTGGAACACAAGTCAGGAAACGAAACCTGAGCTGCTAGTGCAGCATTGCGGAATGGCTTCCCATCAACAAACGGCAAAGGAAATGCAGCAGAGAAGAGAAACCAACCACAGCGCAAATGGGAAGACGAGAGGGTTCGATCTGGGAGATCTGGTGATGCAAGCCGATGGATGGAAGTTGGAACAGAAGGGCGACAAGCTCCAGCCGAAGTGGAAGGGACCACTGGAAGTCCGCAAGGCCTTCGAGGGACAGAGGTATCTACTGGGCACCTTGGAAGGGCAGCTGCAAGCCAAGCATGTGCATGGGCGTCACCTGAAGGCGTTTGAGTCGCGGAGGGTGGCGGAGGATGGAGCTCCGAGCAGCGTCGAGAGGTGCTGCCATAGCTGCGACGATGAAGATGACGAGGGTGGGGATGGGGATGGTGATGCAGTCCTCCTCCGCCGCCTCCTTGAGCGGGAGAGGAGTACGAAGGGAAAGCGAAAGGTGGGGAACTGCCACGCTCCCTTGTTCCCCATGTTCTCATGGTCAAACCGCCTTGACCCTAACCATGTCTCTTAGAGGTCCTATCAGGACACACTAATTATATTGTTTTTATGTTGAATGTAATTAATTTTTTGTGAACTTCCTTTAAAAGAAAATGAATCTGATGGTATATCAAAGGTTTTTTGCTTTTGTGAAAACAAACGTGTAATAGCATGGCTTATGACAACACCAGATTTGAATATCAAATTAATTATTAAAATGAAATAATGGTTTATTATTTCTTAGTGAATTTTTTTATTGTGCTGGTAAAGAGTCATAGATTATTAAGGTAGTAGTAATTTGAAACTAATAAGATGGCACAACTCTTACAACAATGTTGTGAAATTGAGTTAAAATTTGTCTACAACTTATTGAGAGTGACCAAATTAACACTTTAAAAAAATTGTGTTATGTGTAAATAGCAATGAAATGGTCAATTTTGTAATCTGAAGTTGGAATACGTAAAATTTTATCATAAAATTGTGTCAACTCTTGAATTATGAGTTCAAAGTATATATATATATATATA
Source organism: Physcomitrellopsis africana (assembly GCA_036785485.1). NCBI lineage: Eukaryota > Viridiplantae > Streptophyta > Bryopsida > Funariales > Funariaceae > Physcomitrellopsis > Physcomitrellopsis africana. The sequence goes on along the minus strand of JAWRVF010000160.1, from coordinate 121,310 downwards.
TATATATACATATAACAAAAATAAATATCATACTGATTATGCTTTACAACATTAATTATAAATCCTTGCATATACACATGCAACATATGTATTCAATCACAAACATAAAAGAACATTAAATTCAAAAACTAAATTATTTTATTATATTACATAAAAACTAATAATTTTGAATATTATGCGCTATTTCTAAATATAAATATATTTTTTTAAAAAAATTAAATTAAATATACAAAAATAAAATTTAAATTATAATTCTAAAAATATTACAATATATCTTATTATTAAATCTAAATAGTTACTTATATTTTAATTATTGAAATTATGATATAAATTATAAATATTTAGTTTTGAATAATTTAAATGAATAAATATATATATATAATCTATAAAAATTTATCAAACATCAAACAAGTTACATCTATAATATTTAACACAATATATTTTATATATATATAAATTTATTTTTTAAATTTATAAAAATAAAATATTAATCATTACTTATATTCTTATGTATGACACATTTGTTTGTGTATCTATGCATTTGGTTGTTGTTTTTTTTTTGTTATTCATCTAAAAGGCCACACATCTATTTATCCATCCATCCATCCATATAATTATTTATCTACTTGTGCCATTTTGCACCACTTCAACCTCTCTTTTTCTAACTTCTACCAACTCCTTAAATTAATTTCCATCTCCCTTGTTTGGCATCTAAATCCACCAAAAATAAAATAATGCAAGAGAAAAGAAGAGCACAATGCTAATCTTTTTAACTACAAAATAAAATGCTTAAGTCAATAATAATACTATCATAATCCATGATTCTTTGTCTTACACTTATAATGATAGAAGAGCATCTTTTGATTATTTACAAAATGCATGTTCTCTACTTTAAGGCATGGAAGCAATCAACTAAAAAAATTAAACAAATATATATTCTTAGAAAATCAATCCTCAACTTTGATGCTTAAAGTGATTATATATGATATCATTCTCAAAATTATAGAACCAAAAGTGAAGCTTTATACAAAAATAAGTACAACATCAAAAAAACAAGAAATTAAAAAAAAAAATACAAATATATAAAAACTAGAAATCTATTACTATATGCTGTAATTTTAAAAAGAAAAGAAAAGAAAAGAAAAATCTTAATCTAATCAATTAAATCTTAAAAATACTTTAGCATCTTTCTTTCTTAATTCATGAACTCCTAAAAAGACTGGGTCAATAGATTCTCTGATATTATATAGAACATTTTCTACTACTAAAGATTTGAACTTAGAAACAAAAGACATACATTTGCAAAGAGAAATCAGATGAAATGGAGACAGTTCTAATCTTATGATTTGTCAAAGATCAAATAACTCTAATCTTATGATTTGAAAGAAATTCATTATTTTAAAGATAAATTTTTTTCCAAATGAATTCAATATATATATATATATATACATATCTCTTATATATTGAATTCAATGGTATTTGTTTGTGTGCATATTCAAAGGGCATCGCATCTCTTCATGCATCTATTCCTTCCAGAAGTTCATCCAGAATTGTTAACCAGTTCTTACCTTACTTAAATGTCTCAATAAACAAGAAAGATAGAAAAAAACTCTACATCTAAGAATAACACCAAGAGCCACAACTCATTTGCTTTAAGAATAAGGTAAGTTGTCCACTACAAATAAAACACATAACATTCTTTTATTTCAATTTTGTTGTTGCTATGTTATTTCAAAGAAAAAATACCTATAATAATTAATTTCTACCTTCTTTGTTAACATACAGAACTCCAATACTTATATATATATATATATATATATCCTAACTAAACTAAAGATTAATTTGAATCTCAGTTTAATGTGTGACAAAGCTAGTCTTCCATGTTCTATAACTTGTATCCAGTACAGTACAATATTCAGCAAAAACTACCCGCAACAACTGACAATGATATTCAATCTCATTGCTTGAACAAGATGAGAAGAGTTACAAAAGCATTTCTGATACTACGCCAAACACATTGGCAGCTTACATTCAACCCTTAAGCAAATCTCCTATTTAAAAACTCTAATCACGAAGTGAACTTCAAAAGGCTCCCAGACACAAGAGAGTGTGCAGTAGATTGCAAACCTATGTATCACAAAAAGATGACACCAGATTGACAGGAACTCAAGCCTTGTTGTAGTTTTGCCTTGAGATTGGGTTCATCGCCACCGGTCCTGCTGCCTCACGTGGCCATGCATCCAGCTTCTTCGCTGTTTCCTTCTCCCACTCGCTGCTTTGGATTGTGCGCGGCACGGTACCTGCAGCATGCAATCCATCAACATATGTCATGCCACCCATCACATCGTCCCACACCACACCTTAACCGTCCCACGCCATTGCCCCTCCACACCCTCACCCACAGCACCACACTGTGCCTGCTCTACACCCAGACACCACTACATTCAGCTATCCAAACTTCTTTGCGCCACCACGGTTGTTTCTTCTCATGCCCGCACTTCCCCAACACACCCGCAACTCATCACCACCATCGCAGGCAAATCATACAGATCCCAAAAGCAAGCAAAACCAGCCAGATTCAACTGCGTCTCCGACCACCACAATACCACCCGCATTGAAGACACCAATGTTGGACCTCAATTCCGATCCTCCCACGACTTCACTCATTCCTTCTCCCACAACTGTACCAGCTTCTGGCGACACAGTCGTGACCGTGTCTCAAGACCCTCCCTGCCCTTCTACCAACGACGAACGTGCACAGATTGCCACTCGCGACTCTCAACAATTTCTCACCCCCGACTCCCACCGTCGATCGAGTGAACACATCACACAACTCAGCCCGTCTCCCTCGACGCACTTCCAATTCCAAATCTCAACCCAACACTCGCACGCACAATTCCATCGTCACGTCACATCACATCAAGTAACCCGTCACACCCGTAACCATAGCGCCACACCGAGACACTTCATCCACCACCAGGTCGTCCAGCCTCTCCTTCCCACCAGGTCATCGCATCCAATCTCCTCACACAACCCCAAAATCCCGGCCTCGGTCCACCATCCCCCACTACACCCAACCGATCGTCACACCTGCACTACGACCAAAACCTAACTAACTCCCCCGACTCTCACACCCGACAATTGGCTTGTACCAACCCTCCCTTGCAACAAAACCAACCTCCAAACCCACACAACAGCGACTTCCAACACCAGGACACAGAGAATGGCCAAGAAACCCTAACCTGCAAGCAGCTTGTGGTTCCTGCTCAAGTCCCAGAAGGCGTAGGACAAAACACAGGTGCCCGCGAGCGCAGGCATGATGACCTTGGAAAACGAGACCAGCCCCATTGCGGTAAGGGTGTGAGCTCGCGTGATGAGACTTGGTGATGGCGAAGAAGGACCAACGACGGCAGTGAGAAGCAGCGAATGTCCAAATGCTGGCTTGGTCCCGCAGTCACTCGGAACACAGGAACAGGGTGTCCCTGCCTTCCTCCTTCGCTCCCTTCCCTGCGTGGCCCTTTCGCGGGGACTGGCCTCGCCACCAATGGGTCGCCGAAATCTGAGATCCGCCGACGGGGCGTGGGCGTCGCGGGTCTCTGCGAGTTCCAGTCGGGGTTAGGCTCTGTGAGCAAGCCTCGTGCGGGCAGCCTTGACGGTTCTTTTCCTTACTTATTTCGACGCCTTTAATTTCTGTGCTTCCTGCGGGTCCCGGACGCCTCATCTTCCCACCTCGTCTTTGCGCCACTCCCAAGGCTGTTGTGCGCCTCACCCTTTGCCCTCAATGCTCCATTTCCTCGTTTTAACTGGTGTCCCATTTGCAATGCCCCATCAACTGGCTTTCTTTGATGCCGCACATGCAACATTCTATTTGCTTGCCTTTGTACACCTCTTCTATGCAAACTATGCAAAGACTTTTGTGTGACTTAGTTTGATCCAATACAAATCTGACTTTGAGTATAATTCCAAACAACATTCAATTCAAATTCATGAAATTAAACATATGTAATTTTTTGGCCAAATAGAATTATTGCATTCCACTACTATGTAGTTACATGGTAACTACTTAAACTTCAATTTAAGTAGGTTGATTTTGTATAACAAACAAGCTTATATGACCTTCTAAATAAAATTTTAATTTTGAGCAATGTTTGTAATATTGATTACTTGATTTATGTATTCTTATTCAATCAATTTCTTATATTCTTCAACAAGTTCATGAGACAATTGGCTTATGTACATGCATTGCACTTTAAAACAATGCATTTGTAAATGAACATATTGCAAACTATATGTATTATTTCAAATATCTATAATTTTTATATAGTTAGAAGTAGAAAGAAATATAATTGGTAGATAAATACATTTTTGTCAACAAAGATACAACTATATAACTTTTGAACAAAATTCAACATGTTAGTTGTTATATTTGATAGTAAAATCAATTATTTTGTGTAATGGTTGAAGAATATAAAATATTTAATATAATTAAAAATAGATTATTTTAATAATAATTAAATATTATTAAAAAATATAATATAATCTAATTTATAATATAAATCTTTATGTAATAAAATTATATAATATAAATAGACATAAAACACATTTTTATGTTGTAAGATTTATATTGTGTTGATTGTTATAAAAGTTATAATATTTTTTTTATGAAGATAAAATAATTTTCTAAAAATAAATATATAAAAATCAAATAAATTTAACTAAGTAATATTTTAATATATATATATATATATATATATATATATAAAACTTAAAATACTAGAATTTGATAAATATGTTGTTAGAACATAGTCACAAGATATCACGAGCATATAATAGAAGAAGATTTTGGAAGATTCTAGAAGATCTTAGAAGATTCTAAAAGATTCCTAATAGTTTTGAATAGGCCTTAGTAGATCCTAACAAGTTCCAAGAAGGTTTCAAAAGATTCTAAGGGATCTTAGATGATTGTTGAAGGTTCTTGGAGGCTTAGATATTTTTGGAAGTTGCCAAAGAAGGATCTTAGGCTTGCTTCACCTCCAAGCATCAAAAAAACTTCTCAAGGAGCTTCCTCACATCTAATATATACAGGATTAAAGATTGAGGTGAGCAAGTTTTACATTTGTTTATACTTTGAAATTTTGGTAATTAACATATGATATCAATTGAGATGAAGATGTGTTGATAAGTCAATTTCATTAGAAATTATAAGACAATGTAAAGATCTATTATTATCTATATTTAATCCTCAAATTTTTAATAAAGCCATCAATTAAGTTGTAAAGTGCAATAATCGGCTATTTCAACATCAATAAGATAAATGTCTATTGCATACACTACGACTTTATATCAATTATTTAGCATCTTTTACATCTTCCAATTCTAGCAAATATTTGGAAGTAGAAGAAGATATGCAAATTCATGTAATTCACTTCAAACTCCTTTCTAAGCAAGAAAAGAAGAATAAAAAAAAATACGACTTGTATTTGTATTATGAAGAACTTGGCCACAATATTAATAATTGCTACAAAAAGCATCAACATACATATCAAATAAAGAGTGCAATCACATTTCTAAATACTTTGTAGGAAAGTGAGGGCATCCAACTATAATAGAGACTTTGTAATTGGATTCTTCTATTCTACAAATCAAAAAAAGTTATGTGTTATCATATAACTCTTCTCATTGCTTTACCATACCAGTATGTTTCAATGTCCAAAAACTTAAAACTTTTGTTTTAGTAGATTCAAGAGTCTTTACTTGCTTTATTGACTTAAAATTTTAAAAAATCTATAAAATTTCTATGGTCAAGAAATCCAAGGCTGTTTATTTAGAGGTCATAGATGGTAAATACTTATCTTCTAAAGATATTATTCATGAAACCAATCATACACCTCATAAATCAAAAACCATATATATATATATATTTTTTATTAGAATTAAATTTTTTATGAGAGCAACCAAGAAAGGCACTCCTTTTATTGTTTATACAACTCTAACATCTAAAGTGGCAAGTACTCTAACAATCCTTCTAAAAAAAATATAGAGATTTTAAAGATATGTTTGAAAAAAAAAACTCGGTTATCTTGCTAGAACATTGTCTATATGGTTGTACTATTGATCTTTAAGATGGCATACAACCACCGTTTCATCCAGTTTATAACTTATTACAAAATGAGCTTATAATATTAAAATAATATACTAATAAGAATTTAATAAAGAATTTTATTTGACATTCAAAATCTCTTATTAGTGTACTTATATTCTTTATAAAGAAAAAAGATGGATCTTTGCAAATATGTATTAACTATTGTGGTTTAAAAAAAGTGAATAAAAAATCATTATCTTTTGCTATAGATATTTTTGCTTCTTGACAAATTGGGTCAAGCTAAGATCTATACCAAAATAGATCTGTACAGAGTTTATAATCTAGTATGCATCAAGAAAAGATATGAAGAGAAGACTATTATTGTTTAGTTATATAACCATTAGATAAAAGAAAAAAAGAATGATTATATTATAGAAGAGTTTAAATGAGAATATTTAAGCAATTTTTTTTTAAAATGTAAATAATAGACAAGGAGGTAGTAAAAATAAAAAAGTTCTAATACTGCCTTCTTATAGAAGAGGCTTCTATTTACTTTGTATGGCCATAAATAAGACAAAACAAAGTATATTAGAAAAATAAATAATGTAAGCATCTTAAAAAAAGAATTAAAAATATGTTTTTATAAAATTTATCTCAAAATTTTAAGAATTAATATCTAGAGGGGATTGGTTTTAACCTGGATCAAAATCAAATCTTGAGGCACAAAACCACATACCTACAGCAAATGGAAAGTTCTTTGACAAATCAGAAAAAGAAATTTGAGAACAAATTTTGGAGGGTTTTTTTGAGCATTAGTTTAAAATATTTTGGATAAATATTGACTTTGTAAAAGCTTTGCAAAATCAAAGTTAATTCAAGTGACTCTAGTTTTTGTTAAATAAAAAAAGATTCATATTTTTGAATATTTTGTGAGTTTGGTTACAGATCAACAAGTGAAATTTTATAGATTTGTGACTATAATTGTATTAAGTGTATGCTATAAGTTTGGCCTTGATCAAATGGTTCAATTAAAGGTTATTAAAGTTTAAGTGGGTTGGAGTCTCAAAAATTGAAATTCGAGAGTTAGTGAGGGTTTCTAGGATATCTTGCCATCTATCAATTGGATTGAGGTGAGAATTATTTAAATAGATAGTAGACTCGATTTTCTATCTAATTGTGAATTTTAAAAGTAATAAAATAATGAAAAAAGAAGATATTGGTACTAAGAGAATGGCATTGAGGTTGGAAAAAGAGGCTGGTCTATATTTGAGCAAAGTTTTGGATTTATCTTCTATTTGATGAATTGGATCTTTTTTAAAAAATTTGTGCATGTTGCCAATTTAGTTGTTAAAAGGTGTAAAATTTTTGAGTCAAAATCAATTGTTTAACCATTAGATATTGAGATTTTAATCTATTATAGGATTTATTAGGATTTGATTAGGATTCGGTTAAGATTTGTTAGGATTCATTTAGAATTTGATTAGGACTTTATTAGGATTTATTTATGATTTAGGATTTCATTAGGATTTTGTTAGGATTCAAATAAGATTTGTTTAAAATTTATGATTTGACTAGAATTTTATTAGGATCTATTTAGGATTTAGAATTTGATTAGAATTTGTTTAGGATTTAAGATTTGATTAAGATTTGATTAGAATTTGATTAGAATTTATTTAAGATTTAAGATTTAATTAAGATTTTATTAAGATTTATTTAAGATTTATTTAAGATTTAGGATTTGATTAGGATTTTAATAGTATTTGATTATACTTTATATTTTTAATAATTTAAAAGTATTTCTATTTGAATATTTTTTTAAAATTTTTATATGAATATTTTTTTAAAAATTCTTTATTATTTCTTTATGAATTTTTTAGAAATTCTGTAGGATTTTTTATTTTTTATTTTTTAATAATTAAATAAAAATTTAATTTAACTTCTTTAATATTTGATTGTATGTGTTAATCTTTAATTATAATTTATATATAATTTTATTAGAGATATAAGGACTTATTGTTGTATTTTTAAACAAGACTTCATATAATATAATAGTGCCTTTTGTACAAGATATGAACACTTTGAGTATAATATTCTATCTTTTAATCTTATTAATGTGCTAGCTATTTTTTAACATTTGATGAATGATATATTTTATAAAATTTTTAATAATTTTATTATATTTTATATAAATAATATCTTGATTTATCCCAAGACTCTAGAAGAGTATGAACAATATATCCACTTTGTCTTACAAAGATTATAAGATATTAGACTATATGCCAAATTGATAAAATATATATTCTATGAGTCCCAAGTAGAATTTCTTAGCTAAATCATCTCAAATGAAGGTTTATTGATGGATCCAAAGAAGATTAAGACTATTAGCAACTAGACAACTCCAAAATTGATATATGACATCTAATGTTTTTTTAGATTTGCAAACTTCTATAGAATCTTCATCAATAATTATTCTTACATAGCCACCTTCTTTTATATAATTGATATATAAGAATAAGCTTGAATGGAAATCACAAGTTGAGAAAGCCTTTGAATATTTAAAATTAATATTTATTATAAATTTTTTTTAGATTCATCTAAATTTTATTAAGCCATTTTTTGTAGAAATTGATGCTTTGGACTTTGCATTGAGAGCAATCTTATCACAATTTGGAAGAATAGGGAATTAAATCCAATTGTATTTTATTCTAATTTTTTTTTTTTGATTATAAGTATTAATTATAAGATCTATGATAAGAAACTTCTTATTAATGAGGATTCTTTCCAAGAATGGTGCCATTTGCTTGAAGGTGATTCACATCCAGTAACTATATATACAAGTCACAAGAACCTTGAATATTTTATGTTGATTCATGTTTTAAATCATAGTCAAGCATATTATCATATTGTAATACAGCTATTAAATAAAAAAATATATAAAGACCAATAATCTAGGATTTTATTAAAAATATAATAAAAAATTATTTTAAAAATTACAGACAAAAGATAAGAAGAAGAAATAAAATAATATATATATTATCTTTTTTATTAAAAAGAATTCTATTTATTTAATAGAGCCATAAATAAAACAAAATAAAATAGATTAATAAAAATAATACTAAATATATTTTTTAAGTCAAAATAAAAGATAGTTTCTAATAAAAACTATCTAAGAAGACTTTGAATTGATACTTGAAGAGGATTAATTGTGAATTAGGATTGAAATCAAATCCTAAGGTATATAATTGTATACCTATAGTAGATGGAGGGTTTTTTGTTTGATTGGAGAGCATGATTAGATAGTAGACTTATAAAGGTTTTTTTGAAAGCTAATTTAGAAGATTTTAAATTTATAATGAATTTGTGAGAGCTATACAAAGTTAGGATCTGATTTAGATAATTTTGGTTGTTAAGAAATTAAGTGGATTCATATTTTAAAAAATTATTTGAATTTTGTAGTAGATCTATAGGTGAAAATTTATAAGTTTATAAGAATAGTTGTATTAGATGTGTATTATAAATTTGAACTCAATTGGATGGTATCACATACATAAGATTTATTCTAATAATTATCTAGTTAATATGGATAGATAGAAGTAGGTAGATGAAGGTTAATTTGATAATATCTTAAAGAAAAGCTTCCTAGAAGCTTCATAGATGCGGATTCATCTTTACACATGTTTATAGGTAATTGATAGGTTAAAAACTTAGTTAATAAGCTAACCACGTGTTGTACATGTTGGTAGCTTGTGGAACAAGCTAAATATGTGGTGCACATGTAAGAAACTTGTCTTGCAAATTTGACATGTGTCTTGCAACTTGGACACGTATTGGATGTCCTATAGAATGCCGCTACGTAATTCTTAGATAGATAGTATATATAGAGACAAGAGTGAAGCCTTCTTCATTCTTATCAATGTCTTTCTTGTTCCTAGTCTTGTTTCAAGAGCCCTTAGTCTTCTTATCTTTAGCAATAGCCATTCTAGTTTTAATATTATCTTCAAGTAATTTTAAGTAACATAAGAATATATTTTATATTTTTAATGATTTATGTCCTTATCTTTGACAGTTTGACAAGAGAGAAGATTCATTATTCTTATTTTGTATTTAAAAAGTGAGTAGATTATTCCACTTTTGTTGTTGCATTTGAAGGTTGCAGATTATATACTTTTAAACTAACATTATTTATTTTTTAATTTTCATTTTTTCCTTGAAAGATAGTGGATCACCCCTCTTTATAGAGATTTTTTATTTGATATTAGAGGTTGAAGATTACCTTCCTCTAATTTGAATTATAGAGTTGTTAAGATGGAAGGAAAGATTATTGATGCTATACTTAGCGGAAGTTTCATCCAGTTTATAACTTATTATAAAATGAGCTTATAATATTAAAATAATATACTAATAAGAATTTAATAAAGAATTTTATTTAACATTCAAAATCTCTTATTAATGTACTTATATTCTTTGTAAAGAAAAAAGATGGATCTATGTAAATGTGTATTTACTATTGTGATTTCAAAAAAGTATATATATAAGTTGGATCTTTTTTATTGTGAATATTAATTTTTTTGGAAGTAAGAAATCAAGAAATTTTTCATTGATAGACTTTCAATATAAATAGTAATTTTTGTTACATTGTAATATTATTGTAATTTTAAAGAAATAAATTTATTGATTATTGTACTAAAAACTTTTATGAATATATTACAAATTTTACAACATTTATGGGAAACAGTGTACAATTGCTATGGTTGGAGTTGGTGCAATTGGAATTGCAGTTAAAGAAGTTAAGTGGACAATCATCACCAAGCATTTTCTTTTGTGCATTAAGATGAGATAGCAAATTAAAGTGATATAATATTTGGAAATGGAAATTAAATACATTAACTAAGGAGACAAATGTAGATTTTCATAATGCTATCAGGTGTAATAAATTCACTTAGGTTGTTACCTTCACAAAACACAGAGCGTTATTTGATTGGAAATGTCTAAAAAAATAATGATTGGAAGAAGAACAAATAAGCTAGGAATCCATAGAAATTAATAACAAGAAATTAAAAGATAAGAAAAAATAAGTCAAATAAGATTGTTAACAGTGACTAGAAAAATCAAGTAATAAGAATAGGAGCAAAATAACATATAAAGTTGCATAGATGATGAAGAAAATGGTTTTTATAAATTATACTTCAAATTATTAAAAAAAAAAAAAAGAAAAAAACCATCATAGGCCATGAATAGTCCATAAACATGAATGAAGATTAATATATATATATATATATATATATATATATATCTAAATTAGAATAAAGATCAATTTATTTTATATGGACCCTATTTTCTCTATTTTTCTCTATATAGATAACTTTTTTAAAGACTTCCTGTAACACAATAGTTTTGGGTAACTAAATGTTGATTCAACCATAACACAACATTGATCTAAAATCATATCATTATATAATAACTTGTATCCAAATTGACACAACCAAAGATTTTTTTTGTTTAAATTTTGATGTCAAAATTATTTTTGATCAAAATAGACACCGTTGTCATTACCTCCACATATTGCCACAAATTGATGCTGCTAAATTTAATTGACGTTGTCTATACTTACTATTAATATAAACTCAAGCATTGATTGCCATTGACTACTGAAGTGCATTTCAACAAATCTCAATGCAAACAATATAGCTAAAAAAATTGCACAAACATATTCTGTTGATACAACACAAAAATAGCTAAAAATAAAAAATATTACATACAAAACAAAACAAAATATAATTTTTTTGAAAAATTTAAAATTGAAAATAGTGTTAGGTAAATTAATTAAAAAATACCAATAATAGTTTTCAACAAAAATTTTAATTTTTTATAAATAAATTATTTTTTAAAAGTACACACTCAATACTCTACATCAAAAATTTACTTTAACACATTACTCTGACAACAAATCAGGAGACCTTTAGCTAGTATACATAATAAATGCACGATCCTTGATGTTCCATCCATTTTTAGTCAACTCTGACGCGACCAAAAGCCAACAAATTCCATTCACTACAAACAATTGGTTCTGACTAACTCAAAGGGCGCCCGGAAATACCGCCCTGCCTATGCCGGGGCCGGTATCGGCTGCTCCGATGGGCCACCGCTGAGTGCAGTATAATCGACGAACGGGGTTGGCTGCCCGCTAAGAGTTCAGCACCGGCGCTCGAAGAGGGTGGGGAGGAGGCAGTAAGACGGGCACCGCGAAAGGGCCACGCAGGGAAGGGAGCGAAGGAGGAAGGCAGGGACACCCTGTTCCTGTGTTCCGAGTGACTGCGGGACCAAGCCAGCATTTGGACATTCGCTGCTTCTCACTGCCGTCGTTGGTCCTTCTTCGCCATCACCAAGTCTCATCACGCGAGCTCACACCCTTACCGCAATGGGGCTGGTCTCGTTTTCCAAGGTCATCATGCCTGCGCTCGCGGGCACCTGTGTTTTGTCCTACGCCTTCTGGGACTTGAGCAGGAACCACAAGCTGCTTGCAGGTTAGGGTTTCTTGGCCATTCTCTGTGTCCTGGTGTTGGAAGTCGCTGTTGTGTGGGTTTGGAGGTTGGTTTTGTTGCAAGGGAGGGTTGGTACAAGCCAATTGTCGGGTGTGAGAGTCGGGGGAGTTAGTTAGGTTTTGGTCGTAGTGCAGGTGTGACGATCGGTTGGGTGTAGTGGGGGATGGTGGACCGAGGCCGGGATTTTGGGGTTGTGTGAGGAGATTGGATGCGATGACCTGGTGGGAAGGAGAGGCTGGACGACCTGGTGGTGGATGAAGTGTCTCGGTGTGGCGCTATGGTTACGGGTGTGACGGGTTACTTGATGTGATGTGACGTGACGATGGAATTGTGCGTGCGAGTGTTGGGTTGAGATTTGGAATTGGAAGTGCGTCGAGGGAGACGGGCTGAGTTGTGTGATGTGTTCACTCGATCGACGGTGGGAGTCGGGGGTGAGAAATTGTTGAGAGTCGCGAGTGGCAATCTGTGCACGTTCGTCGTTGGTAGAAGGGCAGGGAGGGTCTTGAGACACGGTCACGACTGTGTCGCCAGAAGCTGGTACAGTTGTGGGAGAAGGAATGAGTGAAGTCGTGGGAGGATCGGAATTGAGGTCCAACATTGGTGTCTTCAATGCGGGTGGTATTGTGGTGGTCGGAGACGCAGTTGAATCTGGCTGGTTTTGCTTGCTTTTGGGATCTGTATGATTTGCCTGCGATGGTGGTGATGAGTTGCGGGTGTGTTGGGGAAGTGCGGGCATGAGAAGAAACAACCGTGGTGGCGCAAAGAAGTTTGGATAGCTGAATGTAGTGGTGTCTGGGTGTAGAGCAGGCACAGTGTGGTGCTGTGGGTGAGGGTGTGGAGGGGCAATGGCGTGGGACGGTTAAGGTGTGGTGTGGGACGATGTGATGGGTGGCATGACATATGTTGATGGATTGCATGCTGCAGGTACCGTGCCGCGCACAATCCAAAGCAGCGAGTGGGAGAAGGAAACAGCGAAGAAGCTGGATGCATGGCCACGTGAGGCAGCAGGACCGGTGGCGATGAACCCAATCTCAAGGCAAAACTACAACAAGGCTTGAGTGGAGTAGGATGGGGTGGCAGGCACACGAGTTGGTTGCAGGGCCATGTGTAGAATCGTAGAGAATGGAAAGGGAATAAGTACTTGAGGTGTTTATATGCGGGTGCTGTTACACGCTTTGACTTAGGGACGCCATGATTGACATGGTTTTGTATGGGAGGTGTCAATGCAATGCAGTGAAAATATGACACGGATTTGGGCACGAATGCAGTATGACAAGGTGTGTGCGACAGAATGTATGGTGATCGTGAGAGTGTCTGACAGGGGCAACGGTTTGGTGTGGAATGGTAGATTTGCACAGAAATTGAAGGCATAGATGGGGAAATGGAAATGGTTCACATGAATGCGGTGGCATGGCGTGGGTAAGGTGGCATGAGCTCAGCAGGATGTAAATGTGTAAGTGGGCTTGGTATGGTGTGGTGAACGGGGAAGTGGAGGGGGCCCACGTCATTGGTAATGGGCATGGTGAGTCAAATCTGTCGGTTGCTTTCGAAGACGTCAAAGGGCGGTGAAGGGTAGCAGTCCGGTGTTGATGTTTACCCATCAGTTTGTGGTTGTGTATGATACGATGCAGAACAGTTTTGCTGCGTGAGGTTCCCAATATGATTGCCGGTAGGTGCAATGCGGCCTTTGTGAGTGGAAGTGTTTGAATACAGCGGATGCGTTGGTGTAGAGTGAATGGTAGTGTGGATGTAATGAAGCGTGCAGGGGTGGTAGAGAGTGGTGGTTTATGGATGGAGGTGTGGATTGGCATGGTGAGAAGCAGGCGAAGTGTGGTAGTAATGAAGTGGTGTAAAGTGGGAAAGGGTAAACATGTTGTGAGGTGGAATATGGATGAGAGCAGAGCGCAGCAAAGACAACGGAAAGCGTTGGAGGTATGAGGTGGCATTGATGTGGAATGGGATAGCAATTGTGGCATGGTAGAATAGGAAGTGATGTGGGAAGGGTGTGGGTGGGAACAGGTGGTATAATACGGACTAGACGTTTTTCAGCAGCCAGCATACACTTGAAGCCCACTGGGTTGTTGTGCAGAGTTGATATTTGGTCTTGAAACTTTTGCAACAACTAAAGTTGTCAGATGTTTTCAGATGTTTAGAAGTGTTAAGTTTGTAAGTAAGTCGTGGTTTTATTAAGGTGAGGAGAAGGTTTCTATTTGAATAGGGGAACAGATTATGGTAGGTGTTGAAATTTGGTTGTATATTTATTTGTCTAAATAATAAAACATCATGTGTAATCAACAAGTTATATATATATATATCATTTTGTTCTGAATAAACTTGTTTAACTAGATTTTTACATTAAATGATCCTAAACAAATCATGAAAGATTTTGAATAGAAAGTTTGATTAATAATGCATTAGAAAGCAAAAATATTTTTATTGGTTTTAAAGTACATTAAATAGCAAGAAAATAAAATTCATCTAATAATATTAGATTTTTGTTTGGAAAATATAATAGAATTTAATTTAATAATTACTAATAAACTCTAAAAGTAGAAGATAGTCTCGATGAATTTTAGTTCTTTAGGTTATTAAAACAATTTAGTGATCTTTAATATGTTCTTGGTTTAAAATCAAAGTCATGGAAGTTGACACAAATAAAAATAAATGTATATTATGGATACAATTGTAACATGTGTATGTTAAGTAATTTGATCTATAATTAGAATTATATTATTAGGATTTAGAAGTTAGAATTATATCTTTAAAATATAAAGCCTTGATTTCAAAATTATAATTTTATTCTTAGTATTTAGCATTAATTTTTAAAAGTAAGAGATAAATTTTTATTTAGAGATTAGAATTCAAATTGATTTTAGAGATGATCAAAGTTTTGCTCTAACATTAATACTTAGAAATTGAATTCAAAATATGCTGAAATTTATTAGATGAAGGTTCATCATTGAACTTGTAGAAATTGAACTTGGAAGCCATAGACAAAAGATTGTTACTATAAGAACAAAACAAAAATAATCCAATGACTTATTGAATTGTAGAATTATATCTTTAAGGTTGTTTGTTGGAGTGATTTTAATATCAATACATTATTTTTTATAATATATTGTGCTTAGCATGTTATCTTTAATCTTCTTTCACAAAAAGTGATATTGTATATTGTTATATTTAGTGTATAAATTATTTTTATATTCTTTGCAAATATAACATATCTTTGATTATTACACATAATCAATAATGCTTTTATTTGTACAAGTCAACCATCTTCTAAAATTAATTGTGGCCAAACTTCTTCTAATCTAATATATATATATATATTTGATAATTTTCATTACTAATATTATTTATACTAGAATAGCCTTAAAATTCAATTAATTTATAACAAAAGTACAAATTGAGGTCCAATATGTTTTTTTAATACCTTATAATTATTTTTATTGTTGCTTAATGTATAAGCCAACTTTAGATATGTGTTGTTTCATAGTAGTCATTATATGTATAAGGTCAACTATTGTATCTACTATTGTATATATGAATAAGGTTGTAGTTTACCTACAAGAATTAATATTATGATTATTATTATTATTAGTTTATCTATATCTTAAATAACTTAGTTTAACTAAATTTAATTTTTTTATAAAATTTAAGTATATTTTAAATAAATCATCAATAGACTTAAAATATTCTTTTAAAAAGTAATCAAATATTTTCTTAAATCATTTTTTTTTATTCATTATATTCTTGCATTTGGCACAATATTTTATGAATTCAATTCTAATTCAATAGTGTAATTCTTTAAAATTTCCTATCTTATATTTTTTTTAGAATTTCATCTTTATTTATTCCATCTTTTTTATATTACTTGCTAAATTGTTGAAGTCATTCACAAACAAAGTTACAATCAAGTAAATAAGAAATAATCTATATTAACCTTTATTAATTATAATTTATTATTATAGATACCATATTTTTAGTTATTATTTGTAGTCATTTAACAATTTTTTCAACTTATACACAAGGTGTTTCTTGACTTCATATACAAATCTATATAGCATGGATAATATTAACTAGCCTGGTTAATAATGTAGTAGATTTGGACCAATAAGCTTTAGATAATGGAAAGACTTGAACCAATAATATCCAATACCAATCAAATATTTTCAATCCACTTAAGAACTGGACGCCCAAGTTAGGTCACATTAGGATTCAGACAATAAGAAGATTTTGACCAATAAGATCCAATATAAGTTAGAGATATCCAACCCATTTACAAACAAACTCTTAAGTGAGAGTAAATTAAGGCAAGATAATAAGTAGCCATAAATAGAAAGATGGCTAGCCGCCATAATTAATTAGGAATAATATAAGTATATATCAAGGCTGTGTTGGCCAAGATCCTTCTTTATTATTATTGTTGTTATGTTAAATCTAGAAGTCTATATAAATTTGTATGTAATAGAATGTCTCTATTATTATTTGTGCTATCTTAGTCTTTTATTTTTATTTATTTTTATTGAAGTTGAGTTGTATGTAGTCCATCTAAAAATAATAGTTAGTGCAAAAATCTTCTTGATGTAGGTTCTACCTACAACTTATCAATTTTTGCACAAGTAATTGTTGTAGATTGGCATTTGACAAGAAATACAACAATCCAGTAATAATTGAAGGTAGTTAATAAGTCTCTCTAATTTGCAGCAAAATTTGGCTAAACTTCCAAATTGTTGGACTATAGACTAACTTACATATGAAGTACTAAAATTTGGATAGTAGGATCATTGAGGAGATATTAGAATCCAGACTATAGACAATAAGTATTTTTATAATTTTTTTATAATTTTATATATTTATAATTTGGATGATTCTTTTGACAAAATATTCTTTTGAAAAAAAATAATATCTAAAGTTAACATTGGTATATGAAAATATTTTATTAACTAATTTTTTATTTAAAAAGATTAATTTTATATCCATTTAAACCATGTCTAAGTCTATGAATGCTCTAATTGCCACAATAGCTTTAATTGTCACGGATATATTTTAAATCACTACATTCTAGAACTTTCTATAGTCTTCTAAAACCTTCCGTAGTCTTTTAGAACCTTCCATAGTCTTCTAGAATCTTCTATAATTTTTTAAAATCCTCTAGAATCTTCTAGAATCTTTTTTAGTCTTTTAGAATCTTCTACAATCTTCTAAAATCTTTTAAAACCTTCTTCAATCTTCTAAAACCTCCCATGGCCTTCTAGAATCTTTTAGAATCTTCTTTAGTTTTCTTGTACTTGCCTTAATTTTCTAAAATCTTCCTCAATCTTCTAAAATCTTCTAAGATACTCTTAGAAGGTTCAATAGGACATAGGCCTTGTAATATAAATAAGAGGTAAGACCAAGGTGTATCTCAGTCTTGTCAATATAAGTCTTGGAGCAATTCAAAGTGTTGTCTTGTTTTTTATTATTAATCTAGTCTCTTGTTCTTGTCAATGATCTAGTTCTTTGTTCTTATTTATTCAGTTCTTTATTCTTAAAATTATTCTAGTTCTGTAATCTTTTCCTTGTTTCTTTGCTAACTTGTTATCTTGTATCCCTGATAATTTTGTAAGACTATTTAAATAATTGTATCTAAGCTTTGATCTCTTGATAGAGAATTGCTTATCCCTCTTTTTGAAGATACTATTGCATTTTAGAGGAGTGCGGATTATCTCCTTCTCGATTGATATGCTTACTTATTATAATTTGATCTTTCTTTGGAGAGAGTAGATTATCCCTTTCTTAAGATATATCACTACATTTTAGAGGTTACAAATTATCCTCTTCTAAATTAATATTGTTTAGAAATATTCTTTTTCAATATAAAAAATACTACATTAGCGGTTTGTTGATTTTTTCTTTGCAAATATAAAAGTAGATCAAATCATGGGAGGTACATCCTCACAAACAAAGAATAGAATAGCAATTCTTGGAGATCGTTGACCTCTTTTGGATAGTATATAAGAAATAATGACATTCTTTTGCAATCCAAAAAAAAAATCGTAAATAAAATAAGTATTTAAAGAAACTAAGCAAAAGATTCATAGTTTGCAATAAGAAGTTATATGATTGAGGGAAGTAGGTGGAAGATAAGTTATGCAAGTAACATCTCTAGAAGTTCTAAGAATTGTCATGAAAGAGCCAAAGGCTAACATGCTTGATAAATTTGATGGAATGAGATCCAACTTTCAAGGATTTATATAACAAGTACAACTTTATTTATGACTATAACCTTCTTGTTATCTGGATGGATTCACTCAAGTCGCTTTTGTACATATCTTTTTATCAAGAAGTGCTCAATTATGGTTTACTCCACTGTTGGAATAGAATTTTCCAATCTTATATAATTTGGAGGCTTTTATAGAAAGGTTTATTACTGCATTTGAAGATAATGATTGGAAGAGGGTGGCAGAAAAGAAGATTCAAAACCTACAACAAGGACAACATTTAATTGTGATTTATGCCACAAAGTTTCAACAACTTACTTATGATCTTAATTGAATGATAAGACTTTGATGACTCGATTCCTTTATGCCTTAAAAGATGATGTGAAGAATTTATTAATCACAATGCCAAGAGTGGAAAATTTAGAAGAATTCATATCTCAAGCTATTATTTATGACAATTGCTTATTTGAATTACAACAAGAGAGGCGATCAATTTTCACCAATACTTATCAAAATATATCTGTTACATCCTCAAGAGTATCAAAAAAGCCATTAACATATCTTGAATCTATGCAAATTGATGCAACTCAATTTAAGACATTAATACCAATAGAAAAAATTAAACATAGACAAGAGAATCTATGTCTATATTGTAGAAGATCTAATTAAAAAGCAGCAAACTGTCTAAACAAGTCTAGAGAATTGAAGGCACAAGATATAACATCTGAATTGGAAAGTCAAAAAACAAAGACATCCAACTATAGTAGAGACCTTGCGGTTAGACACCTTCAAATCTAAAGTACCAAAAAAAGATCTTTTCCTACCTCCGAATCCAACATCCTATTTTATACTTCTTGTATATATAAAAATCCTAAAATAAGATATTTTTTCTAAAATCCTTTTAGATATTGGAGCCTGAGCATGTTTTATGGATAATGATATTATAACCAAACACAACTTAGTATTTATAAAGAAGATCCATCCCCTTGTCATAGCGAGAGTCTTAGCCTTAAGAAATGCAGGGTCTTTTGTGCCTCTAATTAATCAAGTGCAAGATAAGATCCATAAAAGTTCATAAAAATTAAAGAATTTACATTAAAAAAACATACTTTGTTAATCCTAACATATTCTGCCTTTAGAAACCTGCCTTCAATTTTACTCATAAATCTTAGGATATCACATCAATTGAAACGAAATTTGGATATAAGGTACTTAAGGAAATAAGAAAGCAAATCCCAAAAACATTTTGATCATAGCTATTGTGATTAAGGAGAACCATGTTGTCAAAGATACCCCTCATTGCGGCCTTCAATTCTGGACCCCCTTTGCTTCACTTTTTCATTGCTCTTCATTAAAGAAGACCTAAGTGCCAAAATTTGGTAGGCTTAAAGCTTGTCTCATGTTGTAAATACCTTCCAATTTTAGCTCCAAAAGTCCTCTCTAAACTTGAGTTATAGGTTCCATCCTTCTTCTTTAGTTTTGCCTTCTAACAACTCTAGATCCGACCACAATTTTCCTCATAACTCCTCGAATATAACTCCAATGGCAATTAGTTTTTTACAAAACCTAATAGACTTATATATCTACAAATTTCAACAAATTTTTCTCAAAGTACTATTCTAATCACAAAGATATGCTCCTTCAAACTTTACTAATTTGGAAATAGACCCTTGTCATTTTGAAAGAGTATAACATTTTATTTATAAAACAAATGAGTGTCAAACTTGCATTCATCTCTTTCTAAACTTATATAGATTATGTTTATCAAATCTCACTATCAAATTCGTCTCCTAATTCTTTCTATATATAAAAAACACCCTTTTTTGCTCTTCTATATTCCTCTCATCTTATTCTATTTTTCTTTCCTTTTTCTTCTTCATTCCTTCCTTGTCATCTCCGCCTAGTCTTCCTTATCCTCTTGGTCAAAAAGACCTCTTAGCCCATGTCTTTTTACCTCTTCAACCTTTTTTCTTTGACTAACTTGAAGAAATTTCACTTTCTAAGGTGAATTTCCATTCTTCCTTCTTACTATTCATTTTCTACCAATTTTTCTTCTAATTTCAGCCCACAGCATATAAGTTTAGATCTAAGAGAGAAGAAAATAAAGGTAAAGTAGATCTAAGATAAATAGAAGAAAATCTAACAAGTAAAAAGAAACAACTTAGATTAGATTAGAGATAAAAAAGAATGAACCACAACCCCTTCTTTTTTTCATCCTTTCCTCTTCTAATCTTAATCTTTTTATTCTAATACATTCTTTTATATCTTTCATATTATATTTTAATTTATAATGTAATACAGCACCCGTTGAAGTCATTGATGGATAAAACCTTGTATCAAGAGATGTTATTGAAGAAATCCAACCATTAGAAGTGATATTAAGAGATCAAATATCATGCATTATTTTCAACATCATTTCATGTCCAACAAATCCTATTGTCATTCGACTCCCTTGGTTTGAATTACATAATCTCAATATTGATTGGAGTTTGCAAAAGATTTTTTCAAGATCCAAATATCAAAAGAAGAAACAAGCTCTTACTTTATTTTTTGGAACTAAAGCATTTATGCAAGTAACAAAAAAAGGGACTGCATTTATATTGTATGCTATCTCAATAAAAGATCTAATGGAGCAAGTGAAGCAAGATATTCCTAATCAATACCGTGACCTTGAAGATATATTTAAAAAGAAGAAAGCACAAATGTTATCAGAACACTGTCCTTGTGATTGTACAATCGAGTTATAAGATAGAGCTCAACCTCCATTTGGTCCAATTAGTATCTCTCACAAACGGAGCTTACAACCTTACAAAAATATATTGATGAAAATCTACTCAAGAATTTTATTTGACATTCAAAATCACATGTGGAAGCCCTTATCTTATTTGTGAAGAAGAAGGATGATTCTTTTCATATGTGTGTTGACTATCGAGGCTTGAACAAAGTAACTATAAAAAATAATTATTCATTATCATTAATTTTAAGATTATTAGAACAATCAGGACAAGCAAAGATCTTTACAAAGATTAATTTGAAAGGTGCCTACAATCTAATTATGATTAAAGAAAGAAAACAACAGAAGAAAATTTTCAGTTGCAAAGATCAATTATAAGATCTACAACAAAGAACTATTGGCAATTGTTGATGCTTTTGAAAAGTGGCGCCATTTGCTAGAGGAGGTTCAACACAAGATCATGGTATATATTGACCACAAAAATTTGGAGTATTTTATGAATACTTAAGTTTTAAATTGCCAACAAGCATGATGGAGTATATTATTATCTTGGTTTGATTTTGTGATTACATATTGTTCAGAAAAACTTCAAGGAAAACTAAATGTTCTTTTTCGACAATCATATTTTGCACCAAGAATAAGAAATACTGTATTAGATCAACAAAAATCAATCATGTTGAAGCCATCCAATTTGCAGGTGAAGACATTGATAATATCTGCCTATATAAATATAATTCTCAAGATGGAAATCCAAAGAGCAATGAAGATGGATCCATTTATAGAGAGTATTCTGCAACGTCTGAAAATTATACATGTGGAAGAAAATAATAATTTCAAATTCAATGACGGATTGTTATATTTCAAGGATTTTTTGTATGTTCCTTCAAGCCCTACAAGACTTCAAATTCTTCAAGCATGACATGACCTTTGAGCAACTAGACATTTTGGCTTCAATAAGACTTTAGAATTAATATCAAGAGACTATTGGTGGCCTCAAATGTGAAAATTTGTAAAAGAATTCATCTAATCTTGCAAAATTTGTGCCAAGTAAAGGTTCCAAGATACCAACTATATGGACTTCTCCAACCACTTCCAGTTCTTAAAGGCCCATGATAATCATTATCTATAGATTTTATTACAGACCTTCTGATTTTAAATGGAAAAAACTCAATTTTTGTGATGGTAAACCATCTTACCAAGATGGTGCATTTCATCCTATACAATAAGATTATTTCTGGAGAAGAAAAAGCCAAGTTTTTTATTAATAATATATATCAAATACATGACCTTTCAAGTGACATCATTTTGGATCGAGGACCACAATTTGTATTAAATTTTTAGGGATGACTATTTCAACTTTTAAAAGTCAAGATCAATCTTTCATCAATTTATCATCCTCAAACCAATGGTCAAATCAAACGAGTGAATCAGATCTTAGAACAATATCTTTATTGTAGTATAAATTATGAACAAGATGATTGAATGTACCTCCTACTATTGGCCAAGTTTGTATCTAATAACTCTAAACATTCTTCAATAAAACAAATTCTATTCTTCTCAAATTATGAATATTACTTTAGAGAAAATCCATTCCAAATTGAAGATGTAAGAAGCTCTACTGCAAAAAATCAAGCTACTTACTTAAAAGCCATCCATAAAGAGTTAAAATTCCAACTGTAAATGGCTCAAGACTGATATAATGACTATGTAGACTTTCATTGCAAGAATTAACCAAAGTTCAAGGTATGAGATCATCTCTGGCTACTCCAGCAAAATATACAAATGAATTGATCATTACAGAAATTAGACTATCACAAACTTGGACCATTTATAATTCTATACCAAGTAAATTCAATAACTTTCTTTCTTGAATTATCAAATAGCATATATATTTATCTAATCTTTTATGTCTTATTCCTAAAAACCTATTATAAATCAAGTATTGTTAGAAGAATTCTTCCACCATCAATCCCAATTGAAGTCAATCAAGAGCTCAAATTTGAAGTGGAGGAAATATTGGATTTGCGTATAAGACATAGACGATTGAAATATTTCATTCATTGGAAGGGCTATGGAGTTAACAAAAGAATGTAGGAACCTTCAAATAAACTTAGTAATATATATAAGAAAGTTTGCAAATTCCATTAACAATATCCTAGAAAATCTAGATTCAATCACCATTGAAGATTTTGTGGATACCAACATCTCTTGGCTTTTGTATGATGCTTTTCTACTAATAATAAAAGACCAATTTAAAAGGGGAGAGCCATGCCAAGATCTTTACTTGTATATAGTCATTTTTTCTAAGATAGAATAGATTTTGCTAGAAACTTATCAATTACCATGTCAAATCTTTGCGTTTCAAGGGAATTGCAGGAATAAGAGCCAGAAGACTTTTGTATCACATGAGCGGGTGGAGAACCATTGTAACTTTTACAATCTGCTAGGTTTGAAGAATATGAACAAGGCAAAGAGGGAGTATTCTAACATCAAGTAAGGCTACATTTGGAATCTTTGGAAATACAGCCTCATCACAAAAATCTTAATTCAAATGTCCAAGTTTTGATAATACTCCTTGAAGTTGGAAAGATTACTCTAGATAGATTAGAAATTATATTAAGAGGATGTTTTGAAGGACCTAATGAATAGCAGATTTTTAAATGGGATGCTGGTACAATAAAAGTTATATCTAGAGGTCATTGGCACTTCCTCAAGGGTCATGTTGAATTAGTAATCAATAAAAAAAAGACGAAATATGTTGCTTTTCTATTCCAACAAATTTTACATTTCTTGAGTATATGATTTGATCATCAAATCACTTCGGCTCCTTGTGGAACTTGTTACTAGAAGGTGAAGTGATGTCATGGATATACTTTAAGTTATCACATTTTAAAAATTTCCGTAGTCTTTTAGAATCTTCCATAATCTTCTAGAAGCTCCTATAGTCTTCTAAAATCTCTTAGAATCTTCTTTAATCTTCTTAAACTTCTTTTAGTCTTCTAAAAGCTCCTATAGTCTTCTAAAATCTCTTAGAATCTTCTTTAATCTTCTTAAACTTCTTTTAGTCTTCTAGAAGCTTTTGTAGTCTTTTAAAATCTTTTAGAATCTTATTTAGTCTTCTTGAACTTATCTTAGTCTTCTAGAATCTTCTTCAATCTTTTAAAATTTTCTAAAATACTTTTAGAAGGTTAAATAAGACATAGGCCTTGTAGTATAAATAAGAGGCAAGACTAAAGTGCATCTCAGACTTGCTAATATAAGTCTTGGAGCAATCCAAAGTATTGCCTTGTTTCTTGTTATCAATCTAGTCTCTTGTTCTTGTTGATAATATCGTTTTTTGAACTTGTCTATTCAGCTCTTTGTTCCTAAAATTATTCTAATATTGTAATATTTTCCTTGCTTCTTTGCTAATCTATTATCTTGCATCTCTGATATTAATAATAGTATATTTGATAATAAGTATATATATTTTATTAAAATCAAAATTTATTATTTATAAGTATATTTTGGCTACTAATATTATATTATATTCCACAATTTAATCTTTATGTTTATTTTGGTACTAAGTTCCTACTAAAAACTTGAATAATTTAAATATAATTGAATTAATTATTATATCAACCATCTATGAAGAATTTATATTTTGCTTATATATATATATATATATATATATACATATAAGAAATATATATATATATATATATATATATATATATATATATATATGTATACATATAAGAAAAAAAAATATATATATATATATATATATATATATATATATATATATATATTGTATCTATAAAATAAATTAGTAGTATATATATATATATATATATATATATATATATATATTATAGTTTAAAAATAATATGATTCTTTTATTATCTTTTAAGTTATTTTTTATTTTTTTAGAATATCATAGTTAATTAGAAGATTGATAAATTTGATGCATGTCTTTTATGTATTGGGATACTTTTATTGTATCTTTCTTAATCTTTGAAGGTGTTAAGATATTGGTTTTTAAAGCAACATGCTTATGGTCTTATTTGTTTGTATCAAAAACCTCTTATTCATCTGAATTAAAAGAATTAAAGAATATATTTATAATAACATAATTATTTTTATTTGGACACATCTTTATGTAGTCACAAGCATTTTTATGCTTTGCACATTCAATATTATAAATTTTAATAATATTATGATTTTTAAAAATATATAAGCTTAATAATATTGGTTTTATTATAATATATAAGAAATATAATATTAGTGCTATTAAAATTAAGTTTGGTATTTATAAAAACTATTTTTTTTTACATATAAAGTATATATTTTTTCTATTCTATATTTCTTTAGTTTTTATTAATGCAACAACTCTTATAAGACAATAATTATATGCATGCATTACACTCACCATTTTTTTAAACTTTAAAATTAAATCCAAGATATTAAGCATGTAATACATTCCATATTATTTTTATAATAGTATAAATAATATACTTTTTAATTTAATTTTATTATAAGATGAATAATATAAAAGTTTTTATTAAAATATTTTAATTTTTTAAAATATATATACATATATCTATTATTTGCATATAATAACTTCTTTTGTATAAGAGCTTTGAAATCTTTAAACTTAATAAAATACTTATATTTTTTACTTAAATAGATAAATCTATTTTTTTTTTAAATAATCATAAATAAAAAAAAATACTAACTCCTTTTTATAGATATAGTACTTAAAAGTATAAAAAAAATAAAATATAGAATCTATAATAATTTGGTGATATTTGTTTGCTTGTTTATTTTATTTATTTATTATTATTTAGAAGTAAATACTTTGTTATTTGTCTTTAATACATCCTTTATGATTAAAAGAAGTTGTATTTGAATTTATATCTAATATAATTTTTATTTTAAAAATATCTTTTATGATTTTAATATAAGAATGTCCAAATGTAACAATGCCAAATTGAATATTTGTCTTAATCAAATAAAAAATAAACAAATATGGTTATCCTACTTCATTTATCTTTTTACAAGTAATATCCTAAAAATTATTATTTTTTGCATTCATGACCATCAATTTTTATTTAAAGCTTTGCAAAACATCCATTTAAATCATAATAAATAAATATATATATATAAATCTACAATATGTTTTTTTATCAAGAGAAAGTTTGATTTTATTTTAAATACATATAGATATTTCTGAATTTGATATATATTTTGGAAGTTCTTTTAGAAGTAAATTAAATTATATATATATATATATATATATATAATTTTATAGAATTTACGTAGATTTAACAAGCTTTGATTAAAAAAAGCCTTTATAATTTCAATATTTGATTTACAAACTTTATAGACTTTAATTTTTTTATATGGCCTTCTTCTTAATTAATATATATAGATGTAATATTAAAGATATCTTTGATTTTATAAATATTTTTCTTATATCTTAATCTTAATTTAAGATTCTCTAATTTTTTCTGTACTTGACAATAATTATTTTAATTCTTTATTTTTTTAGAAATTTATATATATTTTAGTTTTATTTTATATTTATTTATATAAAATTTATCTATTTATATAATAAATATTTATATATTTTAATTTTAAATATATATATATATATATATTTAATTTTTTTTAAATAATTTATATTATTATATTTTATTTTTATATACAATAGTTTTATAAAATTTTATATATTTTAATAATCATTTCAATGATATGATAATTTATTTTATAATATTATAATATTATGATATTTGATTATATATGTAATAAAAATACTATTATTTTATAAAAATTAATTATATATTATTAAAATTATAGTATCAAATTTATTTAAAATAAAAAAATAAAACTTATGATTAGTAATATATCTTATATACCACATATATGTATATTGAATCAAATATTTTTATTTGTGGTATTAAAATCCTTTCTTAGAGCTTAATAGGAGATAATCATTCCAATTCTCTATTATAATATTATTGATTCTATTATTGTAATATTATTGATTCTATTAGTTACAATACAAATAGATTTTATTAAAGTTTTGTTTTTGTTTTTGTTTTTTTTTTTTTTTTTGCAACACTCAATACCTTGTTAAGGCTACCACAAACTATTGTAATTTTATATTTTTGATTGTTATTTTTTTTGCCCATTGTTGATGTATACAATCTAACATTAAGTTAAGAAATCAACTTGATTATTATTTGATATACACACATGGTCATTAAATTTTCCCAAGTCCTACAAATCACCTTCATATTTTCTAAGCTATCACCAAAATCAAGAGAATTGTATGCAATGTTGGATATTGGTTTGCAATTGGTGATAGAGGTTGGATCTTTGGCATGGCTTGGTAAGAATGCTTTTAGAACTGAAGGATAAAATATTGCATCATAATGAGTATTACACATTCTTTTCAATGAAAAAACAACCTTAACTTATATCATACTTGTTAAAACTTTCAATTATTTAAGATCTGATTTTTGTTTGAGTAAACTTGACATGGAACAGAGAATGGAACTCTCGTCAGCTAGTGAAACGCCGCAGCTAATAACTATACACAACAACATCCAAACTCAGTCTTGCCAGGAAAAGACAAAGTCACTAAAGAAACAAAAAATGAGCTGCCCATCTACCCCTCTAGAAAAAGCTGCCCCAGCTCAAGCCACGGACGCCCTTGTTTAACAAAGTGCAAGAGACTTCTGACCAAGTGTTCAAAGAGATTCACCAAAAGAGACAGCGAGTCCACAAACCTGAACACCCGGAAAGACAAAAGCCACTGCCATTTATGACAAGTAGGTGCAAAGATGGGTTCGTTGCAAACATATGGGATATTTGCAGCAGCGGCAGAAATCATTGTTTCGGCATTGCAGGGGACGACAACAGTACCTTTCCCCACTCCTCCAAACCCTAAAAATAAAGCCTCTTTCCCCCTCGCGGGAGCTCCAATAGCTCTGCCCACGTCTTCGAATCCGCCTCAAACCTCGAGCATTGCTCTATAGTTACCAAGTCTGATTCAGTCTCCGCCTATACAAAAATAACGGGCTGGGCTTTACTTAGCTTACCCCCATTCGCTTCCATCTCATTACGGGGTCTGCCGCGCTCGCGGCGTTTAGTGCGGGGAACGTGGCTCCGGCACGGGCACACCCCTCGGGCTCATAACCCGCCTCTCGCCATTGAATTCCCATTGAGTTCCCATTGAGTTCCCTTAGAGTTCCCATTGAGTTCCCGTAGAGTTCCCAATGCTGCCTCCTCCTCCAGCCGTCTTGACAGCCATTTGGACATTTCTAGAATTTTGAGGGGCTCTAGCAAGTTTCTGGGAGTGTTTTGCGATCGCGAATTTTGATTCTGTTTCGTGTTACGCCATGGCGATGGCGGGGCGTTTCTCGCGATATGGAATGGTCGTTGTGTTGGTGTAGCGGGGCGGGAGGACGGGGAGTGTGTGCTTCAGTGGACGTGGCGCTGCATCGTAAATCATGAGATTGTGGTTAGAACTTGTAGATTGTGTGAAGACGAAAGAGCTGGTAGCGCAAGCGGGGAAGTGGTGAAGCTTGCTCAAAAGGTGCCGGGAAGTGATCTTGGAGTGGGATTGTCGTAAAGCGTCGCGTTTTATGGACATGCGAAGCGTTGCGGGAATTTATTGAGGATCACGGTGGTGTTGGAGAAGCTTGTTGAGTTGGAGGACGTTAGAGCTAGGACAAGTCATTGCAGTTTAGTTGAACTAAGAGATCTTAACTGTGATTTCTAGATGAGAATTGGAAATCTCGATTTCAGTTTGATGTAGACCAGGTAGCGGATCGCTACGGAAGCTGGTCTTCTGGAATCGTTTGCGCAATGGCCAGCGCGGAGTGTTGGTTCACGGGAGTCCTTCCAATGGTCGGGTGGAGTGCGTGAAACTAGATTCAATTTGTGGTTTTCGCTTCATGCGATTCTAGTTTGTAGGATTCACAGCTCAGCGAGCTTTGTCGCTCGTTCTTGCGGAATAATGAGCGGGGGATTCTAAGAAAAAACGCTTTGATTTTGCGCTCTGGCTCGCATTGGTGCTTAATCTACATGGATCTTTTGATAAAGTCAGTCAAAGTTGCGCTGAAAAGAAGAAAGACTTTCTGAGGATTTGCGCACTTACCCGACGTTTGAAATGAGACAGTAGAACGCGTGGGGTATCGTCAGTGAAATACCCGACTGAACATTCTTTCTGTATCAAATTTCGAGCATTTATAGCAGCATGAAGCTTTTCTTTTCTCCAGGCTTATGCAATGTTTGAACGAGCATATGGTTTTATTAGATCATTCATAACTTGGATTCTGTGTAGCGAGGTGATGAACAAATTCCTTTTGTTCTGTTAAGTGGCCTTGTGTGGTAGTTAATTGATCACCGCAGAAGTATATCAGGATCCTTTCCAAGCACAATGGCCGTCAAAATGTTGGTTTGCATGAGTTCGAAGACTCTGGAAGAGGCCGTTGAAGCCAAATATGAGAAAGAGAAGACGACGTCGAAACCGGAGTCCAAATCAGACTTGCGAAAAATGAAGTTCACTTGCCAGACATTGATCCACCCGTCTTGGTCTTTTAAAAGCCAAGGAAACCAAAGCATGTCTTCGCCGCAAGCAAGCTCACCCCAAGCATGTCCAACTGATGCAAGTCCGCCTGAAGCAAATCCACTTGATGGAAGTTCTCTGGCTGAGGGACAAGAAGATGTCGCGTCTGGGAGACCTATTGGAAAAGGCTGGAAAAGTTTTTTTGCAGCGCTACAATGCTCAAGGGCACCATTACGATCCTCCGATGTAGGTTCTCTCTGCTCAAAAATGCGGTTTTACTGTCTATTGTACATTGTGAGACAGAAAGTTTTGATGATTCAACATAGACGAATTTTAAAAGGCTGTGTCATTGTTCTGCTGAGGCACTTCTGTATGGGATTGGCAGCTTTCGTGCGAATCTGCGATTGGTGATTGTTTAGCCAGATTCAGTGATCTTTCCTGTAACTTCATGTTGTGTATTGCGATATAGAGATATCTTAATAGTATATTAAATTGGGAAAAACGTTAGTTTCGATGAGATATCCTCCGAATATGCTGATGACATGACAGTAAGTCAGAACTTCAAGAACTTGGGAGTTAGCCAGCGGCAATCTTTCCCAAGAATAGCCAGAACAAAAAGTTCCTCGATACGTCTCAAACCTGAATCTGAATGTCAAATTTCGAGCGAATGGATCTGGTGATTTGTTTTTCATTTTTGTTTGGTTGTTTCCTGGATTGGCACTGATCAGTGTTGTAGTTTAAGGGAATGGCGGCTAAGTTGACAGCAGGAGCTTGTACACCATCATGTAAGCCTTGTTCAACTTCTGTTTCTGATCAAGACGCTGCGCATGCTGTCCACCCGGAGTCTTTGGTGGAAAATTACAGTGCGGTCAATTCATTGCTACCAGTGGCTCAATCTCCAAGTCCTAATGCGTTGAAAGATGACCATGAAGATAACCTCGAGAGTAAACCCGGAAGTAATAATGGAGATGATCCAGAGTCCGGGCGGTCAACTCAAGTGGTCGCCCCGGAACACAAAATCAATGTACGAATCCATTTTCTTTCAGAAGTACTTTTGGAAACACTTTGTGTATGATTTTTTCAGCCAAAGCTGGTGTACAAGAAGTGGAATGTGACGTTTAATGATTAGGTTTTGACAATCTTCATTAATTTTGCTATCATTCTAGCGTCAGTTGCTTTCAATCAAGTGCGATACTTGGTGAAGCCTTTGGGACGTCTCATGTGATACCATTGTTTGCAGAGCAAACCTTCCAGCGTAGCAAATGAAAGCCCGAATTGTTCGACATACCGTATTGTGAACGGTACTGCTGATAAGATTCCTGAAGAGCCTCGAAATTCAAATCGTCTAGTTCCGACGGGGCCAGGTGTTCCTGGCACTGAATGGTTTTCACAAGTAGAGCTTGGAGTATTCATTACATTCGTGACTCTGTCCAAGGGTTGCAACGCACTAAAACGAATTCGATTTTGGTACCAAAAATACTCTGTTTGTGTGGAATTTTGGCTGAAAATATGATTATTAGCCATGTTATTGAATTATCTTTTCTTCTTGCGAATGTGTGAATGGTTGCGAATGAAGACATGCTAGACTAAGTTTTATGACCGTTTTGAATAAGTTGTGATGATTAATTAACATACTAGTCATCTGATTTTCTTTTTTGCAGTCGAGATATTTTTAGTAAGAAAGAAGCTGAGTCGTGGTGGGCGGAGAATGGAAATCGTGTCCGCGCAACCTACAACGTGCCTGCTTTCGAAAGAACGACAACAAATGCTCATCAAGTCACTTCAACTTCAGAAGAAGAGGTACTGTTCCTCTATCGTTGGAACAAGTTAAATTGTAAGGAATCTCTTCTACCAGGTTCACAGAAGTAATGCAGAAGTCAGTAGGCAATGGTTGCATCTGATTGGGATAAGCTTGTTTTAAAGCTGGGAAAGGAACTTATTCATGTGCAGTTTTAGAATGAAGGCTCGTCTAAGCTAGACAACCCAGACAGCATCTGTGTGCATGGTTTAAAATATACAAATATTTATATTCTTCAGCAGGTATCAGGGGTTTCAGGGTATGCAACCCCGGCCTATAGTCCACAGGGTTCACGAGGAGCTTCAATGTGGAATTCCCCGGCTGGCTATGGTTCTGGGATATCCCGTGGAGCATCTTTGAGGGACACATCAAGCAGGGAAGCTTCAATGAGGGAAGCCTCGATTCTAGAAGCAATGAAAGAGTCTATGAGGGATGCGGTTAGCGAGCACTCCGAATCTGTAACTTGTACCGAAAGAGCAACCGAAACAGACACCGTTGCTGGGAGTGAGGCAGGCAGTGACAGAACTTTCGACGGAGAAGAAACTACTTGGGTTGAAGAAGACGTTCCTGGTGTATATTTAACATTGAAGAATTTGACCGGGGGTGGGAGAGAGTTGAAGCGTGTCAGGTTCAGGTAATGAGATATTCTGAAGTCTATTTTACAGGAAGTCCATGATGGAAAATTCAAGAAAAATAAAATTGGGATTTTGTTGCAAAAATCCGAGTAACCTAAGTAATATTACTTTTAAGTAAATCTAATATGAGGTTCGAGCTACTTACGTGGATTTTTTCTCTAATTATTGCAGCACTGCTGGAAACTCTTTGGGTTTTCCATGATGGACGTATATTGTACTAAATATGTAGGTTTTCAAATCTGAAATTATAAATAGTTAATGTACTAACCGTAATGTCTATCATATTCACAGACCTATGCATAGTTTTTAATTTTTTGGAAGGTTTATGTTGTGATTTTCCACGGTGGATTGGATGGTGCAGCCGTGAAAAATTTACAGAGAAGCAAGCAAAACTCTGGTGGGATGAGAACCGTGGGAGGATTCATATACAGTATCTATGACTCCGAAGAGCCTGACCGTGAGCTATCGCCTGGATTCGGATTTGACGTCCAGCCAATTCCATGCTTCCGGGTGTAGCCGAGGTTGTCTTGCCTCAGAAACTGCATGCTTGAGTCGAGCTCCTAAGAGATATTGAAAGCCTAAAAACGACTTAAAAGGTTTCGCCCTCTTGTCATGTGAATCGTCTTCTGTTCAGAGATTCATTTGAAATTAAGAACGCAAGACAGAAGCAACTTTGAAGTTTTGTGTCTGCGTTGCACGAGTATTAGCGGCCTTTTTGAAGATCTTCACAGTCTTGATCACTTGGACTGGTATATTACAGACAGTGTTATTCTGGTCCAAGCTTTCGAATGTTGTCTTGGTTGAGCGTATCAGGTTATTGTATGTACGCTACTTCTACTCTTCACCTGGACAGTGTACTCTGTGAGCTCTTACCTGAATATGGGTCATAGTGGGGATGCGTTATCATATTTGTCCTATTTCCATCACATATCCTGCAGATGAGTTGTTGCTTCTTCATGACAAGTACCTAAGAGCGTCGGTTCAATTTCTTGACTATTTACAATTATTTGCATGAGTTCCAGGCTGTTTGTCCTTTCTTTCAAATAGATTCAGTGACGGTGTGAATTTCTCCTTTTTGTTGATTACGAGTCACATGTGCTCCAACTTTATTAGACATATGTCATGCATTTTGTTCCTTAGTCCTCATTCTCTTGGCTGTACCTTTCGAATGTTGAGTAGCGGTACTTGACAGGTCGCCAATCCTCGACTGACCGGCATGTTTTCGAAGTGCATGCATGCATGAAGAGATGAATAATGCTGCAGCTTGAGCATGACAGTCAGCAATTTTATCCTGTATAAAAGTTTCGGTTTAGGGTTATGTGTGTAGATTGCTGTGAAGTGTTTTATGCCTAACAGCTTTGCTAAAGAAATAATAATATGCTTTCAAAGTGAAACAGAAAACAAAAATGAGAATATTTTTTTTATACCATCTTACAGTTGTATAATCAGGAGTCAACTTATGTGGATCATTTTGATCTGTAAGTTTTTGGAACTACATTGCTTTAGGCAAATTTGAGGCAAATCTTTTCAAATCTTCTTTTGAATCTATGTTATTGTTTATCTTCTAAATTCTTTTATATATTAGCATATTTATTTAGTGTTTATTATATATATATATATATATATATATATTGCATAAAAATATTTGTTCAAGAAAAATCTATACCATTAAAAAGATAAGTAGAATTTTATCATGGTGCATGGAACTTGTGGCACATTGGTATTAAAAAATACAAAAAAATACAACATATATCTACATAAATCTAAATCTCTAAAATTTTTTTTATTAAAAATTGTTATTATTACAAACACACATATTATTTAAACAAATAAAAATAAATAGAAACAAATTAAGTTCATAATATCTTTTTTGTAAAACATTATAGAAGCTATTTAATATAATGGATATCCATATTTACTAGTATATTTATTTGGATAAGTAGAATTAGATAGAAATAAATAAGAATAGATTAAATTGTTGATATTTAAAATAATAAAGAACTTCTTAGAAGCTTTGTAGATTTTATTCCTATTTATAAGTGATTGGTAGATTGAAAGCTTGGCCAACAAGTTGGCTATATGTTGTACATATTACCCACTTGTATTATAAGTTGGCCTTGTACCATACATATTGGAAACTTATCCTATAAATTAGATATATGTACCATAAGTTGAATAATTATCATATGGCTTATAGGACGTTATTATGTAACTCTTTTGTAGATAGTATATATGGAGACAAGAATGAGGCCTTCTTCACTCTTGTCAATACCTTATGTTTTAATCTTACTTCAAGAGTCTTTAGTTTTTTTATATTTGGCAATAGCCATTCTAATTTCTATCCTATATCTATCTTTGATTTGTCTACTTTCTTCTTGTGAGTGACATAAGAGTGTACTACTTCTTCAAAGTTCTATTGTAATTCATGTGCTTGACAATTTGACAAGAATATTAACTTGTTATACTTGTTTGTGTCATGGACATACAATGGAGGAAGGTTCTAAAAGATTTTAGAAGATTCTTGATGGTTCCAAAAAGGTCCTAATAGATCTTAGTAGGTTCTAAGAAGATTCTAAAAGATCTTAGAAGATTTTAGAAAATTTTAGATAGTCGTAGAAGGTTTTGGGAAATCTTAGATGGTTGTTGAAGGTTCTTGGAAGCTTAAATATTTTAGGAAGTTGCCAAAGAAGGATCTTAGGCTTGTTTCATCTCTAAGCATAAAAAAAATTCTTCAAAGAGTTTCTTTGTACTTAGTATATATCAAAGTCAAGATTAAGAGGATCCTCAATCTTGACAATGCAATCCATGTGGCTTAACTTGGAACTTATAATCTTATTCTTGTACCTTATTATAATTCCTTACTTATGATATAAAGTAAATATCCTTTGTTTTAATTTTTTGAATTTTTGGAGTCTTGTTCTACTTGAGTGGTATATCTATAATAATTTGTTAAGACTAAGATAGCACAATATTGGAGTTAGGTCTTTGTCACAAATATAAGATTTATTCCAATAATTATCTAGTTAATATAAATAGATAGAAGTAGATAAAAGTAAATTAATTTGATAATATCTTATAGAAAAACTTCCTAGAAATTTTATAAACATGGATTCACCTTTATACATGTCTATAGGTGATTGATAGGTTGGAAACTTGGCCAAGAAGCTAGCCACGTGCCGCTTATATTGGTAGCTTATGGAATAATGTAAATATATGGCGTACATGTAGGAAACTTGTCTTATAAGTTTGATATGTGTCTTGTAAATTAGACACGCATTAAAAGTCCTATAGAATGTTGCCACATAGCTCTTAAGTAGATAGTATATATAGAGACAAGAGTGAAGCCTTCATCCTTGTCAATTCCTTTCTTGTTTCTAGTCTAATTCAAGAATCTTTTTTATTTTTTAGTCTTTGGCAATAGTTATTCTAGTTTCTTTTTAAATATACATACTTCCTTAATTCTATTTTGTTATTTTTTTTTGACATAGATTTCACTAATTTATATATCTTTTTTAGTTCATGTCCTTAACAAATTGACAAGAATGAAGATACAATATTAAAGCTTTGTCTTTTTTTGATTAAGAGTAGATTATCTCTTTTTCTTGATAAGACATAAGTATATTAGAAGTTGTGGATTATCCACTTTTAAACAAATATTTTTATTAGAATTTTTTTTAATTTTTTATTCTTAAATATTTTATTTTGTAGTGAGAATAGACACTCTTTCCTTTTCTATTTTATTATTATGGCAGAATTTGCTGAAATGAAGAACGCAATGGTATAAATACAAGAGTAAATAAGAGAGTTAATACTTGCAATGCATCAACTCAATATACCACCATAAGGAGCAACAAGATTAGTAGGAAGTGAAGATATAGAGATAATTGGAGTTGCTTCAAGCCATACCACTTCACCTATGATGGAACACTATTTATGTATCAAAGAACCAAAAATTAATTTGCTTAAGAAGTTTGATGGCACAAGATCTAAGTTTCAAGGATTCATCAATCAAGTATAATTGGTGATTGAACTTCAACCTCAAAGCTATTCAACTCAAGGATCACAAGTCAGGTTTATTAGAATACTACTTTCAGGTTTTATTTTATTGTGGTTTTTATCTTTTCTTAAACAATATGATCTAATATTGGATAATTTGGAGGTATTTTTAGTAAAGTTTTGATCCATGTATAGAAAATATGATATAATTTGTCGCAACCAATAAGATCCATATCTTATAACAAAGCAATCAATGAGTGACATCATATGCTTCATAATTTTGATAATTAACGATTGATACTAAGTGGGATGATGTTACACTCATGAGTCAATTTCTCTATGGATTATAATATGAGATAAAAAAATTGATATTCAACTTATCCAATCTTTAAACATTAAGTTAAGCAATTGACTTTATTATAAAATATGACAATCAACTTTTTAAATTTTGATTTGAAAGTTGTACAAGAGAGCTTCAATATTATTGTAATATAATAGTAATACCAACGTCTTCTCAATACATACATTTAGAAATAGAAGACATACAAATTGACGTGATATGTTTTAAACCTCTTATTGGAGAAAAAAAAACTTGTCATCGTCAAAAAAGATTATGCTTATATTGTAGAGAATCTAAGTATATTACTCAACATTGTCCAAAGAAATGATGCAACTACAAAATGAGAAGTACGACTGTCAAAGAAGATAATATGTCAGGAAATAAGTCTATCCAAGTACAATAAGGATCGTGCACTTGAAATCTTATATAATTCCTAATAAAGGTCGTATTCTCTCCTTAAAACTCTCTCTTTGTTTTATAATAGATGTGTATTTGGGATCTAAAAATTACACAGCCTCTATCTTATTAGATTTAGGAGCCTTAGAATATTTTTTTAGATAAAGAATTTGTTAAAAGTCATAGAATAGCTTCAATATAGAAAACTAAATCCATACATGTAAAAGTCATAGATGGTCATCCGTTGTCTTTTGGAGATATTATTCATAAAATCCTTCCTATAAATATAACAATAAATGGTCATAATAATTATATAATCTTTAATATAATTAAATCTCCTTCTAATCTAGTTATTTTAGATTTATCATGGCTAAAAAGATATAATCCTCAAATAGATTGAATTTTTTATAGACTTAATTTTTTTCAAAGCATTAATAAGAGTCCTATTAATCAAATAAAAATTTATAAGTTTAATATAGTAAAATTTATATTTATAGATATAAAAGCTTTTATAAATGTAGTAAAAGAAGGATCATCTTTTGCTATTTATGTTACATCTATTTTTAATAATGGAAAGATTTCAAATGGCATTCCAAGCCAATATCAAGATTATCAAGATATTTTTGAGAAGAAGAATGGAGATATTTATTTAGAACATTGTTTATATAATTGCTCAATCAATCTCAAAGAGGGAATTCAACCTCCATTTGGATCAATCTACAATTTATTGTAAAATAAATTGACTAAATTCAAGAAATATATTGATGAAAATTTGGCAAAGGATTTCATATGCCATTCAAAATTTCCAACAGGAGCTCTTATAATTATAAACAAGGGTTTGAAGATACTGTTAGGATTTTTAAAATATCTAAAGATTGATAATAAATCAACAATTGAAATTAGTGGTGGTAGTTGTTTAGAATACATTAGTACTTCATGTAAATTTTGAATGGATTGGGAAAGATGGATTAAAAATTATAGATTATTGAAGTTTGGAAAAAATTCCCTCTCTATGGATGAATGATGGTTTTAGAGTATTTGTTATATTTTGAGTGTTTTGAGGAAATAAGACTTATGTATTGGATATAATAGCCCTATGAAGAAGTCTTTTATATAAATTTGAGGGTTTTATTATATTTGAATCTTGGTTGAATAATTAGTGGCAGCCAAAAGCTCTATTTTTTTTTGAGGCAAATTCTCTCTACCATGACAATGTGCAGCCGTGTTGGTCCTTCTGTAGTATGCAAATGTTCTTCAAAATATAAAAATTCTTTCTCAAGCTTGAACTTATCAATATTTTTATTAAAGCTATGTTTGATATCAAAGACCAAAGCATCATTAGTGGTTGCAACACGCACCTCATTAAAGAAACTATAATTAATAGGTGTCAATGTAATAATGGTGTAAAAATAAAATTATTCTTGCTTCAATAAAATTACATATTGTTGATGAAACGTTGCTTCTCTTATCCTTTCATACAAGATATGATTTTTTTGATAAAACATTAGATAATTTTTATTGCTTTTCACGTCAATAAGTGATAATAATATTAAATCAAGATAATAACATATTCCATCAAGCTTGACAGCAATTAAGAACTTGAGTTGATATAAAATATTTTAAATTCTTGTAATCTATGTATATTGTTATAAGATGCATTATTCCTTCAAAAAAATAATGCCATTTTTGAAAAGAATCTATAATAGCAAAAAATTTATTGTGATAGATTTTATAATTAATTTTGGTAATTAAATTTTTTTGAGAATAAAATGTAACAAGATGGAATTTATTGTCTATATCCATTTATGAAAGTAAGGCCTTTAGTGTAAAATCCAAAGCATCTTCTCTATATAGAATGCCTTTGTAAAATTTAGATGTATAAAGATTGGAGCTATAATGAATGCTTTCTTAAGATTTTAGAATGCCTTCTCCACTTGAGGCCTCCATTCTAACTTGTCTTTGCATATCAATCGAGTAAAAGAGATAGCAACTTTTTATAAAGATTTGATAGAAGTTGGCAAATCCAAAAAAATATTATATATCTCTTACAATCTTCAAAATGGCCTACTATATAATCGCCTCCATTTTCTTAGGATCTACCATTAAATCCTCAATAGGTACAATATATTCCAAAAATTCTATATTTAATTGATGAAATACATATTTTTCTAATTTAACATATAAACATGCATCTTATAATTTTTGTAATACTAACTTTATATGCTCTTCATGTTTTTTTAGATTTTTTTGAATAAATCAAGTTATCATCAAGATAGATCACTATAAATTTGTCAAGATACTTTTAAAAGATATCATTCATTAAATGCTAAAAGATAGCAAATATATTTGTTAATCCAAAGGACATGATATTATATTCAAAATGTCCATACTTTGTCCAAAATGTGGTCTTCCATTCATCTCTCTTCTTAATCCATACCAAGTTGTATGCTTTGTAAAGATCTATTTTAGTATAGACCTTGGCTTAGCTAAGTTGTTCCAAAAGTCTTGAAATTAATAGTAGTAGAGAATGTTTCTTCATCATTATTTTATTCAATATTCTATAATCAATGCACATATACAAGGAACCATCTTTTTTCTTCACAAAGAATATAAGTATATCTATTGAAGACTTTGAATGCTTGATGAAGTTCTTTGTAAGATTTTTATTTATATAATCTTTCAATGCAAAAAGCTTATTTTAAAAAATATTATAAATTGGGCCAAAAGATAGTTGTATTCTTTCCTAAAGATCTATGGCACAATTATATGGTTGGTACTCTGATAACATATTAGCATTTTTCTTTTAAAAAATATCTTAAAATAAGCTATATTGTTCTAGAATAATTATCAATGAAATCATTTTTTTTTATAATTAGAGTCATATAAATAATAAATAATGTACCTTTTTTGGCCAATTTTATAAAGATCCTTGTTCCAACAAATAAAGATTTATTAACTTGTGACTTTTTATGAAGTTTTTTTGCAAGAATTTCTATTGAAAATATCATTCTTTACTACCTCCAATCTATAGATGGATTATGCTTTTAAAACCAAAAAAGTCCAAAAATAATAAGATTTGAAGGAATTCTAATAATATTAAATATAATTTGGTTGCTATAGTCTTCAAATGATACTTTTATGGATATTATTTTAAGGATTGTCCATCTATTATTTCTATTTGAATAAGTTTGGAATTTTTGTACTAGAGGGATTTCATAAAGCTTAGGGATTTCATTTAAAAAACAAGTTGATACTTCTAAATCCAACAAAGCAATTATTTGAAGCTTTTAATGGCCAAAATACAAAACAATTATAAAGCAATAAGCAGGTTGAGTAAAAAGAGAGGAACTTGAATAGTTATATGATATTGAATTGTCTAGCTGCGTAATCCCTATTGTGGCTAAATATCCTTATTTTCCTTAATGATTGTATTTATAATTTTGGTGATGTATTGATTTTGTTTCTTCCAACAATTATAAGCCTTGAGGCCTTCCTCATTACAATACAAATACAAATTTTTTTCTATCCAATGCTTCTTTTTTTATGGACTAAGACATTTAAAACGTATTGCATTAAGCTACATATCTTCTACTTTTGAATATGAATTTAGATTGCTTGCTAATATAGTAGGAATATATTGAATTGCATATTATCTTATTGAAATCTATGAACATTGATCTTGACAATGTTGAAATAATTGATTATCATATTTCATGGCTTGGTTAATGGCTTCATTGAATGATTATGGATTTGAAAGCAATAATAACAAATTCTTCACATTATTTTTTAATCTCCAATAGAATTGACTCATCAAAGTTTCTTCATTCCAATTGATGTTGCACAGTAGTTGGTTAAAATTAGATACATAGATTAATGCAAAACATACTCTTTATTGCAATATTTGAATCTTGGCTATTGTGTAATAAGCCTTGTTATGTTTTCCAAATGCTTTTGCAAATACTTTCATGAAAATTTCAAAGTTATTTAAAATTAGAGATATCTTTTAAATAAAAAAATAAAATGTAATAATACTTGTCTTATAAATAAGATACCAATCAATCTAACTTATGATTCATCCATCAGATAAGTATCAAGTTATAGAACCGTTATCAATCAAATTTGGTTGACAAATCCTTGAAACTTTAAATATATACCATCATATTTTTTTGGTAGGCTAACTCAAGGCTCTTTATGTTGTTGAATAAGTAAATTTCTTAGAAGCAGCATAGATAGTAGTATATCCTCAAGTGTAGAAATTGGAGGCAATATTGTATTGTATTGTAATTTGGCTATCATATAAAAATATTATATATATATATATATATATATATATATATATATATTTAATATATATATATAAAATTTATTATACAACTAAATGAGAGCCATATCAATAGATTTTTATTGATTACAAAATATGGTTAGATTATTACTTTAGAAAGAATCCATTTAAAAAGGCTATTATTGAGGTTTATATAATTTTTTTTTTAATATTTTAATTTTTTTTTTGATAATAATTTTTGAGATTGATTTTATATTGATAATAATTTTATATATTTTAAATCACCTTTATTAGATATTGGTGATTCTTGAGATCTAATTTATTTATTTTATTTGATATTTAGAACACATATTATATAAATCTTATTTTAAAAAAAAGATTAAAAAAGAATTTTTAATATAAAAAAGAATAGTTAGGCCATCCGTGTGAATGAATAAAAATAGATGATAGAAATCTCTATTCCTATTGGCAAAAGTTATGCCCAATAGACTTCAAAGAGGCTATTTGAGGTCATATTAGAGACTAAGATTTGTCTTTTGAGGAATATGAGGGTAAATTTTTACCCCTTGATCCAAGTTACAAGATGGCCTCACTTTAGAATTACTTGTAATTGGTGGTGTGAAGTACAGGAAGCAAATAGCAAGTACAATAAGAATTACAACCACAAAACAAGGGAAGTAAAGGATATCAAGCAAGTACACATTTCAAAACTATGTCATAGTTTGTTTATTATATTTTCATCTAATAAAAAATAAAAGTAAAAAATAAAAGTTATATTTTTGAATAGACAATTTTTTTTATCTTTCTAATGATATAAAAAATATATAAATCCGAATTATTATGAATAAGTTATGATAATCCAAAGATAAAAGATAAATAATGAAAAAATTAAGTGGTCTTCAAGATTGTTCTAAAAATTCCTAAAATATTCTAAATAAATTTTAAATAAATTATAAAAATTCCTATAATATTTCTAAAATAATAATATTAATTTTAAAACTATTTTATTCTACCTTGGTGATTTTTTATAATAATAAAATAAATTTAAATCAACTAAAAATCCTATTTTCTACATAAATAATTAAAAAGACATGAGATTTCTTTTTTATGCTTACTCTACCTACTAAGTAACATTTATATATTTTTAATAAGTGGTACATAAAGATAGAAGGCCAATGTAGACATTGATCTCAACAACTAAATGTTAATTCTTATAATTAAGAAAAATACTAAATTAACTAAAGTAATTATCTCTAAGACTTACTAAGATCCTATTTCTTTCTTATTAATACTATTTTCTTTTATTTAGTATCATCTAAACATATCTTCACTTTACAATTGTAGTTTTGGCACTCTAAATGCATTCTTTTTTCCTAAAACAACTAATGAGTCAATTTGATGGCTCACAAGAAAATTAAAACATCAAAGATTAGGATCAGCAAATTTAGATTTTTAGCTATGGTTTTGATGTAAAAATTGAGTGATTTGGAATTTTTATAAAGAAGATATAGGCGCTCAAAGTTAAGGTGTCAAATTTGTATCTACTATCACTCTTTCAGATATAACTCATTCATACAAAAAGCTATAAAAAATCAACAACTCAGATTGGAAAGAAGATTTTTTTAGCTATACTTTTTATATATAACTTAATAAATTACAAGATAGGATGAAGGAGATATTAGAAGTTGAAATCAATACTTGCAATCTAAAGGCAATAAGTAGCCCCATTTAATTAGTGGTTGTGTTTTGAGTTATATCTTAAGCAATTTGACAAGTTTTTGACTCAAAATTTTGACAAGTATATATTTTTATATTACAAAAATATATAAAAATATTTTGTGGCATTGGAGTTTTGGATTTGTGAGATATGAAGAAAATAATACTTAGATGTCTATAAACTAGGATTTTAAATACATGCTAGGATTTTTAAGATATCAAATGATTGAAAGAAAATCTATACTTGAAATTTTATGTAGTGAAGTTTAAAGATATAACCTATACTTTAGAGAAATTTGATAAAATTGAACAAGTGGATCAGTAATTATTAGACTCTAAAATTTAGAAAGAAATCAATTTTTTATAGATGAATAAGCTATTGAAAGATTTTATTATAATTTGAGTATTTTATACAAACTAAAGGGATTTTTTAGGAGCCAAGACTTTATGGAGGTGGAAAAATGGATATATGGAGCTATAATAAAATTTTGATATAAAGATGAAGTTTGAAAAGGAGATTATGGTTTTTCTTAAAAATTATTAAAAATTTAACTTATTAAGAATTGATTAGTTATGGTTATGTATAAAAAGGGGTGTTAAAAAATTTTCATATGGCAAAAAAAAACTTTATGTAAAAACCTATTTAAATATAAGAGGTTTTTACTAGTATAATATTTTTTTTTATAATATTTTAATATTACTTATCTTTTTTATTAAAGACAAATTACTTATTGGAATCTTATCAATAAATCATAAGAAATTTTTCTATAACCAGGTATTTAATGTATTCCTAAATTGAAAATCATGCCACATGACAATAAGATGGATCTTCTTTACAAGTACTAAATTATACTTAGTTGTAAAATCTTTATTCATTAAGTATGCTAAGGTTTTAATATACAAAAAGATTATAACAAAAATCTCTTATCTTGAGATTTTTATATGTATAAAAAATGTAAGATAAGACATTAGATCCTAAACTAGGAAGAAATCTATTTCTAATAATTTAAATTTGGAAGAGTCCAACTATAAGGTCTTTATTATAATTAGATGTTTTTATTTTTCAACCTCTCAAATTCAAATATTATACTTTGTGCCTTGAATTCTCTAGACTTGTTTGAATAATTTGTTGTCTTATGATTAGGTCTTTCATAATATAGACATAGATTCTCTTATCAATGTCTAATCTTCTTTGTAGGTATTAATGGTTTGAATTGAATTGCATCAATCTACATAGATTCAAGATATATTGATGGCTTTTCTAATGCTCTTGAATATGTAGCAATTGTATTTTGATGAACATTTCTAAAAATTAATTGCCTCTCTTGCCGCAATTCAAATAGGCAATTGTCACAAGTAATAACTTGAGACATGAGTTCTTTTAAGATTTTAATTTTTGGCATTATGATCAATAAATTCTTTACATCATTTTTTAGACCATAATGAAA
Source organism: Physcomitrellopsis africana (assembly GCA_036785485.1). Taxonomy (NCBI): domain Eukaryota; kingdom Viridiplantae; phylum Streptophyta; class Bryopsida; order Funariales; family Funariaceae; genus Physcomitrellopsis; species Physcomitrellopsis africana. Next base: position 76,578 of record JAWRVF010000160.1, on the reverse strand, counting down.
TCAAATTATAAAAGCCTTATTATTCCAATCAAGATCACAAATAAATTATTAAAATTTTATAATATAAATTGCAACTAAATATTGTCCTTGTTATAGATTTTAGATCTTTCTTTTTGCCACCGTCTCCCAATTACTATCTCCAAATGCAATAATAAATCTTTTCACAAAAGCCTCCAAATTGTATAAGATTGGAAAATTCTTTTCTAACAATGGAACAAATTATGATTGAGCACTTCTTGATGAAAAGATGCCTATAAAATTGACTTGAGTAAATCCATCTAAATAACGAGAAGGATATAATTGTAAGAAGAGTCATACTTGTTGCACAATACTTCAAAAGTTGGATCTTGTTCCAACAGATTTATCAAGCATATTAGCCTTTGGCTACTTCATGATAATCTTTAGAATTCTTGTAGAGATCATGTGCATAGCTTATCTACTACTTGCTTCCCTCAATCAAATAATTTCTTGCTACAAATTAAAAATCATTCATTTAGTTCTTTGAATCTTAATTCCATTTGCAATTTTTTATTTGGATTGCAAAAGAATATCAAGCCTTTAATGTAGTATTTTTTATACTAAAAAAAATATTACTAAATAATATTAATTTAAAAAAAAATAATTTATACCCTCTAAAATATAATAATACATCTTAGAAAAAAAATAAGCAACTCTTTCCAAAGAAAGATCAAATTATAAAAATTAAGCAAATCAATTTAAAGAGGGATAATTTGTATTCTTTTAGAATACAATAATATCTTCAAAAAAAAGGATAATCCACTCTCTATCAAGAAATCAAAGGTCTAATATGATTACTTAGGAGTCTTATCAAATTGTCAAGAATGCAAGATAATAGATTAGCAAATAGATAAAGAAAAGAATATAGAAATAGATTTATTTCAAGAATAAAGAGCTAGATGGTTGACAAGAATAAGAACTAGATTGATATCAAGAAACAAGGTGACACTTTAGATTGTTCCAAGACTTGTACTAGCAAGACTAAGGTATACCTTGGTCTTATTTCTTATTTATATTGCAAGGTCTATGTCCTATCAAACCTTCTACAAAAATTTCTTCAACTTGATGGAAATACCTATAGAAGATTTTAACTTCAGAAGAAACTAGAAAGTTTCTAAAAGTTTATAAATCATCTATAAAAACTTTTAAAAATATCTTAAGAGATTTTAGAAGGTTGAAAAAGATTCTAAAAGATTGAAAAAGGTTCTAGAAGACTAAAAAAGATTTTAGAAGATTCTAAAAGACTATGGAAAATTTTAGAAGGTTCTAAAAAGTAATAATTTATAATACATCCGAGATAATAAAGCTACTTCCAATACAAAGTTTGAGGTATTAGTTTCTATAAAAAATGGCTTAAAAAAATATAGGTGAATTAAAATAGGGACTATGGTAAATGTTATCTTTAAGCATTCAATGAATTTCTTAGCTTTTAATCCTCATTTAATCTTATCCTTGTATGTCAATTGTATAAGCAAAGCAATTATCTAAGAATAATTATTGATAAAGATCATATAGAAGTTTGTAAATCGAAAAAAGCATTAGACATTACATATCAATTTTGGAGTTGTCTAGTCACTAATAGTCTTAATCTTCTTTAAATCTATGATTAATCTTTTATTTAAGATAATATAATTAAAGAATTCTACTAGGGGCTCATAAAATGTATATTTCTCTAATTTGGCTAATAGTCCAATATCTTATAATTTTTATAAGACAAGATGAACATATCATTCATATACTTTCAAAGTCTTAAAATAAATCAGGATGTTATTCAAATAATATATAATAAATTCATCAAAGAATTTATAAAATATATTATTTATCAAATGTTGGAAAATAATTGGCATAATTATAAGGTTAAAAGGCATAATATTGTATTCCAAATGTCTATATCTTATATAAAAAGCAATCTTCTACTATTCATTTTTTTGATGCGTATTAGATTATAAGTTCTATAGAGATTTATTTTGATGTATACCTTGACTTGATCCAATTAGTCAAAGAGCATAAATATTAATTACAAAGAATAATAATTTATTATTATTATTATTTTATTAAGAGTGTGATAATTGATGCACATCTGTAAAGATCCATCTTTTTTTTATAAAGAGTATTGCTGCACGAATAAGAAATTTTGAATGTTAAAATTCTTTGCTAAATTCTTATTAATATAATCCCTCAATGCTATAAAATTATTTTATAATAAATTATAACTTAGATTAAAAGATGGTTCTGTGCTGTCATATTACATGTTGTCTTGTTGTTAGAGACATACACTTTGTAGGTTCACAGAACCTTCTAAAACATTCTAAAAACTTCTCGAGTTAGTGAAAGTCAATTGAAAAGCTTCCTAGTTGGTGAAAGTTAGTTGAAAAGTTTCTTAGTTAATGGAAGGAGCTTAAGAAGCTTCCCACTTAGTAGAAGGAACTCAAGAGGCTTCCTAGTTAATGGAAGGAATTCAAGAAGCTTCCTAGTTGGTAGAAGCTGCTTGAGAAGCTTTTTAGTTTGATAGTAGCTGCTCAGAAAGCATCCTAGACAGGAGTATATATAGGGGTCGAGGCTGAAGAGTTCTTCAGTCTCAACAACGCATCTCTTGGAATTTTAACTCACCCTTCTTTATTTGTATTATTTGTATACTCATTTGTTTAATTCAAGTTCTTATTGGTTTCTTCTAGAAACCTTGTCTTGGTTTCAAGTCTCTTCTTCTGTATTCTTGTGTCCTTGATAATTTGATAACTAACCTCATTTTTAATATCAAAGTTAGATCCTTCTTGTTAGAAAGTGGATTATCCATTTACTTAAAGATATACCAACATTTTATAGGTTGCGGATTACCTTCTTCTAAACTGATATTTTTTTCATCACAATATTGGAGCTTTGTCCCTCTTGTAAGAAAGTAGATTACCTCTCTCATTGAAGGTCTTAAAGCATTTTAGAGGTTGCAGATTACCCTCTTTTAAACTGATATTATCTTCTTATAGATTCATTTTTTCTTTCTCTTAGAATGGCTGGAGGTCAAGACATTAGTATGACTGAATCTTTTGAGTCCAAGTTAGACACCATTATAAGTGCTGTTATTATTTTATCTGCTAGGACTACGGAAATTCAAGAGATTGTTGCAAAACTTTATAACAATACAATAACTAGAGTATCACAATCTAGATTATATCTACTATCAACTTCTGTGCTTGAAGATGTAATATTACTTATGCTACGCCAAGAAAATCTACATGTTTAACAATGTAAAGAGGCAAGAGTTAGTCTTCCATAGAAATATGATGGTATGCTATTGTATATTGTGAAATCTTACTTGAGAATGCTCCAGGCACCTGACTATAGAAGATAAAAAGAAATAATAATAACTAGTCCTAATCTCTTTAATCAATTTTTAAATAAATCTTAATCAAATCCTAACTAAATCCTAACCAAATCCTAACTAAACCGTAACCAAATCCTAACTAAATCCTAACCAAACTCTAACCAAATCCTAAACAAAATCCTAACAAAAATCTAACTAACTTATTTCAATCCTAAGGCAGTTTAGAATCTCAATATCTGTTGACCAAACCATTGATCTTACTTAAAAATTTATACACCTTTTAAAAACTAAGTTGAAAGCAAGTACATGAAATTTGAAGAAGATCGAACTTACTAACAAGAAAATCAATCCTAAAGTTCAATCAAGTGTTGGCTGGCCTCTTTCTCCAACCTTAATGCCGATTATATAATGCTAATATCTCTTTTTTATAACATTTAATTGCTTTTAAACTTCACATGCATATAGAAAATTAAATCTTTTATATTTATACACAAATTTTACTTCAATCCAACTGGTAGATTGCTAGAAATCTTAGAAAACCTAAATGACCCTCAATTTCCAATTTTTTGAGATCTCAACCCACATAAACTTTAATAATCTTTGATTAAATTATTGGATCAATTTCAAATTCACAAAATCCTACCAATATAACTATATGTATCAACCCACAAAATTTCACTTATAGATCTATAATTAATCTCACAAAATACAAATTCCAATATATTTCATAAAAATCAAAGTCACCGAATCAATCTTGACTTTGTAAAGCCCTTACAAAGTTGTTACCAATTCAAATCACTCTAAATCAATGCTTAAATAAGAATCTTTTAGTTTTCTCTTCTATCCAACTCTCTAATCTTCCAAAAGCCCCTAGATCTGTTGTAGGCATGTGGTTTTGTACCTTAGGGTCTGATTCTGATCCAAGTACATAATTGGTCCTCTCCGGGTATCAATTCTAAGATTTTTAAGGTAAAAATTTCTAAAACCTCACCTTAACTCTTTCCTAAAGATATCTATATTACTTACTTTTCTAATTTACTTTATTTTACTTTATTTACGGTCCTATAAAATAAGTAGAAGCCTCTCCTAGAAAAAGGCAACATTAGCTTTTCAACTTTTTTCTATTTTCTTCTGTATTATCTACAATTCTTAGATAATTTGTTCAAATGTTTCTATTTGAGTTCATATATATTATAATTATTCCCTATTTCTTTCATCTAATGGCTATGTCATTACACAACATCCACCCCCCTTCCAATATGCACCAAAATTTCTTCAATATACTAATATATGACATTCTTTACCTTGGTCTAATTCTTGATCTTCAATTTGTTCTTCCTCTTTTGTTTCAATATCCCTCAATGGATTTTGTTCTTCAACAAAATGTATACATACTTCTCTTTGTCTAAATAATTTGACTCGCTTGCCTGTTATAGGTGTCTTTAATTTTATTCCATCAAGCTCTCATAAAGAGTATGTTCCATTGTCATAGACCTTTATCACAACATATGGTCCAAACCAACACTTCAAATTTTTTTGTAATGTAATATGTTGATTATCCAAAGTATTGTCATAGATTAGTATTCTATCACCTTTTTCTATTTTTTTAGGCCATAATTGATGCATTTTATCAAATCTTTCCTTATTCTTTTACCTTCCTTCCTTCAATCTTTCAATTGCTATTTTAATATCCTCAAGTCTTCTTTCCAATTGTTGAATCCGTAATGCTGAAAGATCTTTACTATTAAGATCATCCTTCCAAGGCAATATTACCCATGTAGGTACTATTTCTTCTATTGGCATAACTAGCTTTTGTCCATACATTAACTTAGGAGGCATATAACTAGTTATCATTGTCATGTAGTGACATGGCCATTAGATGAAAGAAAGAAGAAATAACTATAATATATAGGAGCTCAAATAGAAATATTTGAGCAAATTTATCTTAGAATTATAGAAAATAAAAAAAAGTTAAAAGGCTAATGCTGCCTTTTTATAGGAGATATTTCCACTTACTTTGTATAGCCATAAATAAGACAAAATAAAGTATATTAGAAAAATAAATAATATAGAAATTATTATAAAGGAGTTAAAAATAGATTTGAAGAAATTTTACTTCAAAAATCTCAAAATAGATATCCAGAGAAGATCAATTATGAGCTGGGATTGGAATCAGATCCCGAGGTACAAAACAACATGTCTATGGCAAATAAAGGGTTTTTGGCAAATCAAAGAAAATAGTTAGAAAGTAAACTTAAATGGTTTTGCATAGGATTTGATTTGTAGTGATTTCGATCAAAATTGATTTTGTAAAAGCTTTGAAAAGTTAGGATTGTTTTGGGTGATTTTGGATTTTATGAAATAAAATAGGGTTTATACTTTGGGCAATTATTAAAGTTTTATAGTAAATCTATGGCTAAAATTCTATAGTTTGATTGATATTATTGTTTTCAATTTTTATTACAATTTTGACCTTAATCTAATGATTCAATTGTAAGTAATTGAGGTCTAAGTGGATTAAGGTCTCAAGAATTGGATTTTGAGAGTCAGTTAGGATATTATAGATTTTGAGCAATCTGCTTATTAGATTTTAGTGAAATTTATGTTTGCAAATAGAAGACCTAATTTCCTATGCATACATGAAATTTGAAAGGAATTAAATAGTAAAAAAAAGAGGTATAGATGTTGGAATATTGGCATTAAGATTGGAGAAGGAGGCTGGCTGACACCTAAGCAGATTTATAGATTTTTCTTCTTTTTAGTATTTTCGATCTTTTTCAAATTTGATGTATTTGTTGTCAATTTAGTTATTAAGGCGGCTGTAAATTTTTAATTAAGATCAACGGTTTATTTGGTAGTTATTGAGGTTCTAAAATTGCCTTAGGAATTACTTAGGACTTGGTTAGGATTTGGTTAGGATTTAGGGTTTGGGTTTAGGATTTGGATTTAGGATTTAGTGTTTAATTAGGATTTCATTAGGATTTTATTAGGATTAGATTTTAAATAGGATTTGATTAGGATTAGATTTTAATTAGGATTTGATTAGGATTTGGATTTAAGGTTTAATGCTTGATTAGGATTTCACTAGGATTTCATTAGAGTTAGGATTTGACTAGAGTTTGATTAGGGTTTGGATTTAGGATTTAATATTTGATTAGTATATATTAGGATTTGGTTAGGATTTCATTAAGATTTGATTAGGATTAGGATTTGATTTAGATTTTGACTTAGGATTTGATTAGAGTTTGACTGAGGGATTAACCAAGGCTTGACTTAGGATTTCATTAAGGTTTGATTTAGGATTTGATCAAGGTTTGACTGAGGATTTAACTAAGGTTTGACTTAGGATTTGATCAGGGCTTGACTTAGGATTTGATCAAGGTTTGACTTAAGATTTGACCAAGATTTGACTTAAGATTTGACCAAGATTTGATTAGAATTTTAAGATTTTTATTTTTAGTATTTTCAAAAATTGTTAATTTAAATGATATTTTTTTTATGATTAATGTAAGATTCATTTATTCTTCTTTTATAATTTCTTTAAGATTGGATTAAAATTTGATTAATATTATTAACGTTTAATAGAAATTGTTTAGGATTCTATTAGAGTTGTTAGGATCTTGTTGTTGTGTATTTCTTTTTTATCTTCCACAACCAGGTGCCCAGAGCATTCTCGAGCAAAATTACACGTATTATGACATAATTTGATAAACTCGACGTGAAAAGCTTGAGGTAGAAGATTATTGGAATTTTTTTTGGACTTATTTGATTTATGGAGAAAGAAGGCAAGAGAGTTGAAGGAGGAATTATGGATGGTGCATCAATTGGAACTTCTAATGGAATTATAAGTGGAGCAATAAGTAGAGGTAGTAAAGGAGGATAAGGTATGTATTTTGATCCTAACTCTGCAAGCATGTTTGAAGCATTTGCTTTATTCATACAACAATAATACGTAAAAGATCACAAGGAAGGTATGGCAAATAAGGCATTACATGCAGTTGTGGACAAGATTGATCAATTTGAAGGGAAGAATATTACAAAATATTTAAGATGTTATGTTAAGGAAATGGAATTGAAGTATGTTTCTGAGAAGGAGATGGTTCAATTATTTGACCTGGCTACTATACCAAAGATAAGAAACCATGTGAAGTCCATTATAGGACAATCTGGAGGTTCATGGAAAAAGTTTTCTCAACCATTAAAGAATAAATATTTTTTTGAAGACAGTGATCGAATTACAAAAAAGACTTTTTTTGAATGGATTGAAAGGCCTAAGAAGGATCTTCAAGCGACAAAATTATTGAGAGAGTTTGAAAGGCAATATTTCCATTTATCAAAGAAAGAGAAGCTATTATTAGATCTAAGTAAAGTGGATCTTTTTCTTCAAGCGGCTGATAGAGAGTTGTAAGAGAAGTTGGAAATTTTACTTGAAGATAAAAAAAATAGAAGAAGAAGAATTGACATCAAATTGGAAGGAAGTAGAAGAAGCAATAGGATTATTTGCAAAAAAAGAAAGGAGAAAAGATATTATGGGTATTCAAAGACCATTACAAGCATCTAAGATAAAATTACCTATTAACTATCCTACACCTATGATTCAACCTTCAATGCCAACATCAAAGAAAGAAGAAATGGAAATTAATGAAATCATACGAGGGATGAAAGATTTGCAAATAAAATTTATAAAATTTGAAGAAAAGGGCCAATCATCAAAAGTATTAACAAGACAAAAATTTGGACAAATGGATAGTATAATACATAGGTACATGTGGTGTGATAGCGTGGATCATTCAAGAAGGGAGTGAAGATTTTATAGAGGTGCTACGGAAAAGAATTATTTTTTTCAAAGATGGTATGATACATTTAAAGGAGAGTGGAAAAAAATTAGAGACAAACTTTGATAAAGGAGGAATGAAGGCACTTGCAAGAGAATCATATAAAATCTCAAGCAATGAAGCATCAACATATTGGATAGAAGCAAATCAAGGCAAGTATTTAAGCATAAATCTTGAACTTCCAAGAGAATCTAGTTCTTTGTGGACAAGTGTAATGAGTTATGTTGAAAGAGGAAAATTTACCAAAGATGATTTAAAACGTGTTGGAAATGACATTCGACAAATTATTGGATGGAATGATCCTGTAGATGGATTATCGATACATGTTTATATTGCAAGGAATCAACATGATGCATTAATAGAAGAAAAAAGAAGAAGAGATGAGAATAATGAAGGACCATCAAAAAAGACTATAAGAGGAGAAAAAGCACCACAATAGAAAAAACCTATGCATGAAGAGACAATAGAGAATGTTCCTACAAAAGAAAGATATTTTATAAAAGAGAAGGGAAAGGCCCGTGCTTATAAATTACAATCAGATGTTGAAGCTGCTATCGATTTAAAGAAGGTATTGGAGGAGCAGATTTTAAGTGGAAATGTTGAGTTTACAATTGGTGAGATTTTAGAAATTGCAAAAAGAGAATTTCATGAAGTTATTATTGATATAATAAAAAGAAAATGAAAATCTATTGGTGATATTATAACATCAAATTTACAAGGTACAAAGGCAATGGGAAGTAATGAAGATAAAGAAATTGAAATGCAATTGGTTGGAGATGTTTCACGAGTCAAGTTCAAAGATAAAGAAGAGAGTACTCAAGCTTCTAGTCATTATTCTCGAAGTCTTTGGGCAAGAGCTACAACAAAAACTTTAGTAAAATTAGGAGAATTAGAAGAGCCGATTATAGCACTAATTGATCATGGTTCTGAAATCAACTTGATATCAAAAGAGTTATATAGAAAGGAAAAATGGCCAATTGATATTAAATATGGGTGGATAATAAGATCAGCAAATAATTCTAAGGGAGAATTATATGGAGCTTGTACAAATATAAAGGTGATGATAGGAGATGTCATTCATGAACAATATTTCTTTGTACAAGATATGTCTACATATCCAATTATATTGGGACAACCATTTATTACTACCACAAGAATAGAAACAAAGGTTATGGATGATGGTTCAGCTTATGCAAGAATAAAAAGCCAAGATAGAATGAAAGCAGTTCAATTTTTAACTGTTTGTGCTAATCATGAAAGAAATTGAGATAAGTTGAGAGAAAAGCCATTATCAAATGAGAACTTTGAAGACCTTGAGGATTTTTACCGCACACCATTGTAAAGCGGTGTCAGGTAGAGAGAATTCGCCTTGAAAAATTGCCGGGTTCTTAGCTGCTACTAGAACTAGCAGGGAACATGAGAGGAAGCCGTGCAAGTATGTTCTATACTTGCACAATATTTATTCAAGCTTTTAAGTTTTACTTGTATTATATTTGTACAAGTCTTATACAAATATAAAGTATAAATACTTGAATAATACTTATATAAATACTTATATAATACTTATATAAATCCTTGGTATAATACTTATACAAATACTTGTACAAATATTATGTATAATATTTATAGAATACTTGTAGAATACTTGTATAAATACTTGATATAAATACAAGTATATATACTTATATAAAAGGTATAAGCAAAGTATGTATGTATTCAAGTATACCTCAAAATACAACCGCATATGAGGAATACAAGTTATACAACAAACTGAAACTAAATAAATCACTATAAATTCATCCAAAGGTCAAATCAAGCGTGATTATAGCCTATGGAAAGCCAATAATCCATTGTAAAACATATCAAAATTTCACAAATAGATGACTTACCATTTAAAAGTTATGGCTAAAAGAAGTAGGCGCTAAAATTTCCAAGCAAATGCAAAGGCAGCAAAGCTCCTCTTCACTTCAGCCTTTGTTGTGATCACTTCCCTTCTCCAAATTGGACATGCAATAGCTTTTTAGAAAGCTCACTCCATCATCTAACTTGTTCTAAAATTTCGCATGCATGCCTCTCAAACTCCAGATTTTGTAGCTAGTTGATTCTACTCTTCAAACCCTAGCAACAATTTTTCCTCTTTGACACTTCACGGCTCATAAAACTTTCATCAAAGTTCCAAATGTATTGATTTTTGTTTTTGTGGAAAGCTTACACAAGCTACTATAAGCACCTAAAATATCAAAAAGATTGAAGGGACTGTCAAACTTGGGTGGTTGAACAAAGTCTCTGCCCCTCTTTGTCGGGTGGCAGCAAACCCTTTCCCACTCTCAAGCTCACAACTTTTGCTCTCCAACTCCAAATGCTATAAGAGATGTCTTGATAGAAAGCTAACACAATTTTCCACACTCTCAATAATCTTCACTAAGAAAGAGTCGAAATCAAACTTGCAGTAGCAGCTCGAATTTTCTGCCCCTCTTCGTCGGATGGCAGCAAACTCTACTCTACTAAAACAAGCATAATTTTTTGCTCACAACTCCAAAACAAGCAAGTGAGTAGGTTCTAGAATCCTCACAACTTGAAGAACACACCCACCAATTTTCATTACAAACGCTTCTATCTCCTTGGAGCTATCTCTCTCCAAAGTTCACCACTCAAAACTGCTCTCTACCCTCGGTCTAGCAAAAGGAATATATCTCCCTTTCTTTCCATATTAGACTATGAGACGCCCACATGGGCAGCCAAATCCTATTGGATGGGCCTTATTCACCCCATGCTCTTCTTTCTTATCCCTCACAAGGTCCATTCTACTTCAAAAGTCAACAAGAAAGGTAAAACAACCTTTACTTTTCTTCTAATTACCAAAGAGTCTATTCTAGGATATTAATAAGGTAGGAACAAAACAAATAGCCATCTTAATTCACTAACCAAGTGGCTATAATAAATCCTCTCCTTATAATATCTTCTAAAATAACCTCTAGCACTCACACATATATTAACAATAGATACAAGATATTTAATATTTTTATACACTGCACGTAAATGCAATACGACAGCGGGATTGCAATAGATTAAACAAAGACATGCTCTAGCTGAATTTAATAAAGATGGCATTACCTATTGGACTTATTGGATTGAAACAAGATGGTGTATTATCTTTTAAAACTATTGAAAGGATGAAAAGAATAGATAAATATTATATTAAAAATATAAAAAAAACTTTAAAAAAAAATGGAGAATTGGTTAAGGATGAATTTATATCAAGATTATTTGAAGAAGTTGAATTTACGGATATTATGGGAGAATTAAATTATTTTTTATAATATAGATTACAAAAAAATAATAAAATTATCAATGTATGTTCTAAAGATTTTTATGATGAAATTCAAAACTTTATGAAAAATTTAAGTCGCCAAGAGGTATGTGTTGAAACTAAGTATAAATCAGTGGCAAAAAATGTTAAACTAGTTGCTTTGTGACTACCATTAGATTGTAAAGAAAAGGTGAGAGGAGCATCTACACAACCAAATTTGAGAGATCCTACATAAATTTATGGATGCTACATTAGATGGATTAAAGGTTGGATGTGAAGGATTTTTGACAAAATATAAAGAAAAATGCTTTAGAAATATGCTTTCATGATATGGAAAGGCTTTTGCATTTAAAGCACATGAAATTGGATGTGTTGATCCAAATATTGTAGCATCTATGGTTATTTTTATTATTCCTCATGAACCATGGAATTTATGACTAATTCCAGTACCAAGAGCATATTTATCTAAGTTGATAAACTTATTCAATGAAAAGATTGAAATGGGGATTTTAGAACCATCTATAGCGCCTTATTCAAATCAATGGTTTACGGTACCAAAGAAAAATGGAACAATGAGATTTATACAAGACATGCAATTGTAAATAAAGTAACCATTAGAAATATGGATTCAAGTCCAATTGTAGATGAATTTGCAGAGGCATTTGTTACAAGAGAAATCTATTCGATAGGTGGTCTTTACTCAAGATATGATCAATTTCAATTGGCATTATAAAGTAGAGATTTAACTACTATGAAGATTCTATTGAATTTGGTAAGAATGTGTACATTGCCTCAAGGGGCTACTAATTCAGTAGCTCATATGATGAATGGAATGAACAAAGTATTAAGAGAATTTATATTAGAAAAGACTATGCCATTCTTAGATGATGTCCCAATTAAAAGATGTACAGAAGAAGAAAAAGATGAGACATTGGATCAAAAAGGTTGTAGAAGATTTGTTGCAAATCATATTAGTGATTGTGAAAAGATTTTATCATGGTTAGAAGAGGTACACTTGACCTTATCAGGTACAAAGTTTATGTTTGGAATAAATGAAATACTAGTTGTTGGATACATATATGGATCATATGGACGTAAATCGAGTATTGAAAAGGTTGATATTATTAAAAAGATGAAAGAATGTGCAAACACTACGGAAGTAAAAAGATTTTTAGGAGCGTGCATTTTCTATCATATATGGATACTTCATTTTGTACATGTGGCAGATCCATTATAGGAGTTGTTAAAGAAGAATAAAAGGTTTCAATAGAAAGAAGAACAAAGAAAAGCTATGGAAAAATTGAAAGAACTTCTTTCTTCACCTCCAACTTTGAAGAAAGTGAATTATGAATGTGGAAGACCAGTAATATTAACAGTTGATGCAAGTCTAATTGGAATAGGTTGGGCAATTGGATAAGACAATGAACAAGGGAATAGATATGTAGTACGGTTTGGAGCAAAGGTTTTGAATATTAAATAAAGAGCATATGCACAAATTAAAAGAAAATTATAGGATGTAGTAATTGCTATGAAAAATGAAAAAGAATATTTGATTGGTGCATCGATAGTTATAGAAATAGATTGTTTGTCTTTACTAGGCACAATTACAAGTTGTTCAACTCCTGATATTGCTATGTTAAGATGGATAGCATCTATCAAATCTTTGAATCTAGAGTTTAAACACATTGCAAGGAGGGATAATTCAGTTGTAGATATGTTATCAAGAACAAGGTATTATGATGAAGAAGACATGATTGATATGGAAGATGATGTGGGTGTAAATTTTTATACTAATGCATTATCAAAAGAAGAAGGTGCATGTTTGATTATACCATTGGAATTATTTTTAAGAGACTCATATAAAGGTGAATGGAAAGATATTGGAAAGTATCTAAGTACTTTAAAGTGACAAGAAGGTTGGACAGATCCAAAATTTAAGAAAATTTGTAAGAAAGCCTATGGATATTTTTTACGTGATGGATATTTATAGAAGCATCCAAAGAGAAGAAGAGAAATACCACAACTGGTGATATGTGATTTAGAAGCTCAATAAAAGATTATCAAGGAGTTTCACGAGAGCTTGTGGGTAGGGCCTAGAGAAATATGGGCAACTTTTATTAAATTGAAGGAAAAATATTAGTGGAAAGGCATGTATAAAGATGTGGTTGATTTTATAGGATCATGTGAAATTTGTCAATTTTATTCTAACATTTGACATCGAGATGAATTACATCCAATTTATCCTCTAGTACTACATTATAAGTGGATAGTGGATTTAGTGGCATTTCCTATGGAACTTGGACAAATGAATATTTGGTACTCGCGCATAAAGATTTATCAAATATAGTTGAAGGACGAGCATTAAGAACAAAGAATGCTGAAAGTGTATGTCGATTTCTTTTAGAAGACACTATTTGTTGCTATGGTTGTATAAGAAAAATCACGGCAGATAGAGGTGAATTGGATGCAAAAGAAGAAGAGAACTCTTTGGTAGAATGGGAATCAAATTTTCTTTGACAACAGAATATAATCCAGAAGGTAATGGGATGAGTGAGCATGGACATTTACCTATTGTTAAGGCGTTAGTAAAAGCATGCAATGGCAAAGTATATCAATGGCCAAAGCTACTACCATTTGCATTATAAACAGATTGTACAACTTATAGCTTAATGACTAATTATATGCCTTTTGAATTAATGTATGGACAAAAGCCAATTATGCGAATAGAAAAAATAATGCCTACATGGAGAATATTATCTTGGAAGGATGATCTTAACAGAAAGGAGCTTTTAGCATTACGGATTCAACAATTGGAAAGAAGACCTAAAGACATTGAAGTGGCAATAGGAAGGTTAAAAGAAGCAAGGGAAAGAAATAAAGAAAGATTTGATAAAACGCATCGACTACGGCCTAAGAAGATAGAAGAAGGTGATTGGATATTAGTCTATGACAATAGTTTGGATAACCAACATATTACATTACGAAAAAATTTTAAGCGTTGGTTTGGACCATATGTTGTGATAGACATCTATGACAATGGAACATATTTGTTACAGGAACTTGATGGAATATAATTGAAGACACCTATAGCAGGCAAGCAAATCAAGTTATTTAGACAAAAAAGAATATATATACATTTTGATGAAGAACAAAATCTATTGAGGGGTATTGAAACAGAAGAGGAGGAAGATCAAAAATTTGACCAAGATGAAGAGCGTCATATATTGATCTATTTAAAAACCAATGGTGCATACCGGAAGATGCACAGGTTCAAGGGAGGGAGGGGGGGTAGATGTCGTAATGTAACATGACTATAAAATGTGAAAATAGTATATTATAGAAGATCTTAGTTCAAAATATTGTAGCAAATTATCTTAGAAAAATAGATAATTGTAAAAAGGGAGTAAAATTAATGAGTGTTAATGCTGCCCTTTTTATAAATGAGCTTCTATTTATTTTGTAGGGCCATAAGTAAGGCAAAACAAATTAGATTGAGAAATAAAATAATATAGTCATATACAAGAGAGAGTTAAGAAGAGGTTTTAGAAAAGTTTATCACAAAAATCTCAAATTAGATACCCGGAAAGGACCAGTTATGGGCTAGGGTTGAAATCAGACCCCGAGGCATAAAACCGCATGCCTACGGCAGATTAAGGAGGCTTTTGAAGATCAAAGGTCAAGATTAGGAGTGGACTAAAAGAATTTTGTATACAAGTTGGTTTCAAGTGATTTGGATAAGAAATGACTTTGTAATAGCTTTGCAAAGTTAGGCTTGTTTTGGGCAACTTGGGATTTTGTGAAATAAAATAGGATTGATGTTTTAGGCAATTCCAAAAATTTTGCAACAGATCCACAGCTGAAAATTTATGGATTTTTGGATATTATTGTTGTTAATGTGTGCTACAAATTTGAATTGAATCTAATAGCTTAATTGTACATAATTGGGATTTAAGTGGGTCAAGGTCTTGAAAATTAAGTTTTGAAGGTCAGTTAGGGTTTTTAAGATCTTGAGCAATCAGCTAATTGGATTGGAGTAATTTTTATTTGTGTAGATTGTAGA
The DNA here is from genome assembly GCA_036785485.1 of Physcomitrellopsis africana. Classification (NCBI taxonomy): domain Eukaryota; kingdom Viridiplantae; phylum Streptophyta; class Bryopsida; order Funariales; family Funariaceae; genus Physcomitrellopsis; species Physcomitrellopsis africana. The sequence goes on along the minus strand of JAWRVF010000160.1, from coordinate 61,036 downwards.
CTTGTTTTTCTATACACATGAGTGATTTGAAATTGATTGAATAGTGAAGAAGGGAGAAATCAACACTAGAAGATCAGCATTAAGGTTTGAGAAGGAGGCTGGCCAACACCCGGGAAGTTTTTAGGATTTTTCTTCCATTTGGTAAGTTTGATTTCTTTCAAAATTGCTGTGCTTGTTGTTGACTAAGAGGTTGAAAGGTGTATAAATTTTTAAGTAAGATCAATAGTCTAATCATCAAATATTGAGGTTCTAATTTTTCCTAGGGTTGATTTGAATTGGTTAGAATTTGGTTTAAGATTTGGTTAGGATTTGGTTTAGGGTTTAAGATTTGTTTAGGATTTGATTTAGGATTTAGGATTTGATATAGGATTTGGTTTAGGATTTAGGATTTGATTTAGGATTAGGATTTGATTTAAGATTTAGGATTTGATTAGAATTAAGATTTGATTAGGGTTTGACTTAGATTTTGACTTAGATTTTGACTTAGGTTTTGACTTAGGATTTGATCTATGGTTTGAATAGGATTTGACCTAGGATTTGATTTAGAATTTGATTTAGATTTTGACTAGGGTTTGATTAGGATTTGACCAAGATTTGACTTAGGATTTGACTTAGATTTTAACTTAGGATTTGACCTAGGATTTGAATAGGATTTGACTTAGGATTTGATTTAGGATTTGACTAGGATTTGAACAAGATATGACTTAGGATTTTAAGATTTATATTTTTAGTATTTTCTAAATTTAGTATTTTATATATTATTTTTTTTTATGATTAATGTATGATTTATTTACTCTTCTTTTGTAATTTCTTTAAAATTGGATTAAAATTTGATTAATATTGTTAAAGTTTAATAGAAGTTGTTTAGGATTCTATTAGAATTGTTAGGATCTTATTGTTGTATATTTTCTTTTTATCTTCCACAGCCAGGTGCCCAGAGCATTCTCGAGCAAAATTGCACGTATTACGACAGTGGGTGAATAAAGTTTTGAAGGGTTTTTGTGGAAATTTGAACCCTTTTTGTACAAACCTACTTGAATACAGAGGATTTATTTGTACAATTTTTTTTTTATAATATTATTATATTATTTGTCCTTTTTATTAAGATCAAATCACATATTGGATTTTTTCCATCAAGTTTCAAATAAACTCTCCACAGTTAGGTACCCAGTGTATTTTCAAATAGAAGTTCATGCCATATGACAACGTCAAGGGTCCCGCTCTGCATCAGTCTATGCATCCGATTCTAGACAATTAGCATGCAATATCAATAGGGACAAAGAAGCCCTAATAAGCCAATTTTATTGGAGATTAAAAGATGATATGAAGGATTTGTTATTGTTATTTCCAGATCCACAATCGCTCAATGAAGCCATTAGCCAAGCCATAAAATGTGATAATCAATTATTTCAATGTCAACAAGATCAACATTTATGGACTTCAATAAGACAATATGCAATTTGACATACTTGTGCTACATCAACAAGAATTTCAAATTCACACTCAGAAATAAAAAATATGCAATTTGATGCAGTATGATGTGAATTTCTTAGTCCCCAAGAAAAGAAGCATCAGATGAAAGAAGGTTTGTGAGTGTATTGTGGCAAAAAAGGCCACAAGGTTGGCAATTGCCTCAAGAAACAAAATCAACATATTATCAAAACTAAGAGTGCAATGATTCATAAAAACGATAATATTTAGCCATAATAAGGACCGTGCAGCTGGACAATCCAACATTACAAAATTATTCAGGTTCCTCTCTTTCTGCTCGACCTGTTTATTGTTTTATAATCCTTTTGTATTTGGGCCCTCAAAAGCTTCAGACAACCGCTTTGTTAGATTCACGGGTGTCTGCTTGTTTCGAAGATGAAGCATTCACTAAGCTTCACAAAATTCCTCTAGTACAGAAATTCAAACCTATTCATGTAGAGGTAATAGATGGATGACCCTTATCCTCTAATAGTGTTATTGATGAAACCACGCCTATAAAAGAGTGGTTCAAAGATCATAGAAGCCAAATTGTATTCAATATTATTAGAACTCCTTCAAATCCTGTTATTCTCGGTCTATCTTGGTTGGAAAAGCATAATCCATTTATAGATTGGAGGTTACAAAGAATAACATTTCTAATAGAAATCTCTGCAAAATTTTTTTTTAAAAAAGATACAAATTGTTAGATCTTTATTTATTACAGCAAAGACTTTCATAAGATTGGCCAAAAAAGGTACACTATTTATTATTTATGCAACTCCAATTAAAGAAGATATAACTTCATCGGCAAGTATTTCAAAGCAGTATAACAAATTTTAAGATGTTATTCAGAAGAAGAATGCTGATATATTGCCGAAGCATTGACCATATGATTGTACTATAGATCTTCAAGAAAGAACGCAACCACCTTTTGGTCCAATCTATAATCTTTTTCAAAATGAACTTTTGGTATTGAAAGATTATATTGATGAAAATCTTGCAAAGAACTTCATCAAGCACTCAAAGTCTCCAGCAAGTGTACCTATACTTTTTGTGAAGAAAAAGGATGGTTCCTTACGTATGTGTGTTGATTATTGGAGATTAAATAAGATTACTATAAAGAATTGTTATCCACTGCCGTTAATTTTAAGACTCTTGGAAGAATTCATTCAAGCCAAGATCTATATTAAGATAGATCCTTAGAGAGCATACAACCTGGTACGGATCAAAGAAGGATATGAATAAAAGACTGCATTTTGGACAAGGTATAGACATTTTGAATATCATGTCATACCTTTTAGACTAACAAATGCACTTGCTATCTTTCAATATTTAATGAATGACATCTTTTAAGAGTATTTAGACAAGTTTGTGGTGATCTATCTTAATGATATCTTGATTTATTTGAAAAATTTGGAAGAACACAAGGGGCATGTCAAATTAGTATTATTAAAGTTGCGAGATACAAGTTTGTATGCCAAATTAGAGAAATGTGTATTTCACCAATCTAAAATAGGATTTTTGGAATATATCGTATCTATTGAGAATTTGACAATGGATCCTAAAAAAATAGAAGCAATATTGCAATGGAAAATTCCAAAGACTTTAAGAGATGTACAATGTATTTTTCGATTTACTAATTTCTATCGGATCTTCATTAAAAATTATTCTCATGTTGCTACCCCTCTGTGAGCTAAAAAACTCACCATAAGTTTTTTTATGCTTTTTAGTTGATTGACTTAGAAAAAATTAGTGTTTTTAGAATTTTTATGGATTTTCTTTATTGTTAGCATTTGTAATACTACCATCTAAGTATCTTCTAGACAATACACCATTAGTATTATAGATGGATAAAAAAATAAAAGAATCGAGGTAAAAATATAAGATTAAAGATATATAATAAAAGATAAAAGATAAAAGTTAAAAGTTAAAAGATAAAAGTAAAAATGACAAATAAAAAATAAAAGATAAAAGATAAATAATAAAAAGTAAAATATAAAAGATTAAAGTAAAAATCAAAAGTAAAAAGATAAAAGATAAAAAGTGAAAGATAAATATGAAAGAAAGATATAGAAAAGCAAAAGTTAAAAATATAAACTTAATTGATAGTAAAAGTGAATCAGGGAAGAAGAAATTCCAATAGAAAATTTCCAAATAAAAGTAAAAAAATGAAGGAGTAGGATAATGAAGGGAAATTAGCTCAAGAAGTATTTACTAATAAATATTAAGATCATTCAATAAGGTGCTAGGAGGAAATTACAAACAATTGTACAAAAAAAATAAAAATCAAACCGAGTGATGCTTCCGATCCAAGGAATCAGCCCCCTTTCACTAAAACAGCTATTGTTGTCTTGTCCTTGATTGGGTTCAAGCATGATTAGACCTCTTGGAAAGGTAACTTCAAGTTCTATTACCACCTAATATTTTAGCTCCAAACTCACTTTGGTTTGAAAGATGTTGCTTCTCAAAGTTGGTGCTCTGAAATTGTCAAACAATAGACCTCCCTTCACTAAAATGGTTGCCACTACCTTATCCTTGGTTGCTCATGAATAAGCTTTAGCTTCTCAGAAACTAGACTTTAGAGAAATTTTTCTCCAATAAATTTTACTTTCAATCTCTTCTTAAATCTCCAGATCTCGTCCTCCAAAGTCACTACTCCAAACCAAAAGGGCAGCAGACACCTTGCCACTAAAATGGCCGCCACCGCCTTGTCTTTGATCTAAATGGCCCTTGCAATATGTCATTGGAAAGCAAAAAACAATTCCTACAAGCTTCTAAAAATTCAAGTCCTAATTCTACTCTTACTAAAAGTTATGTGCGAATGAAACATAGCTTGACTTAGAAAGAAGAAACTACACTTCAAGGGAAATTTTTGCAAGGGCTTTGCCAGCAAAAGATGAGAGAGAGAAAAAATGGCCACTCAAGCCCTTTTTAACCAAGAGCAAGGCAGCCCAAGGGTGGCGGCCACATCTCCACTCTTAAACTACAAATTCCTAATCAAGATCAAGGGTCCAAAATGATCCTAAGCCCAAGTCCGATTTTAAGGTTGGATTCACCTTTAACTAAGAATAGACTATCTTTTTAGCAAAACTAACACCACCAATGTGTTTAAAACACAATTTTATCCTAAGATTGACTACTCACATGTCCAAATCTAAGTTTTAAAAGCATAGTTCTAATCAATTTGCTAATTATAATTTTTGACTATTTTTATTTTACTAAAATACTTCAAAAAACTTTTATTACTATCTTCTAATTTGAACTTAGATGAATAATAATAATCATAGTATTTTCTTCAACTAGATGTATTTTAATATGATGATTAAAATCACCAATTGCTAAACAATTTTAACTTATAATATTTAAAAGCTAATAATTCTCAAAAATTACCGAAATTCACAGAATTCTAAATTTTAGAATTCTATTATCTTCTAATAATAGATTAAGCTAGTATATTTTATTTTAGTCCTAAATGGTCCTATTATTAAGTTTAGATAATTTTTTATCCAATTTTCTACTAATACATCGAGCTTATTTTTTAGAATAGTAAGAACATCTATTTAGCAAGAATAATCCATTTAACAAGGATTTTTGCCACCAATAAATATTAATTAGTCTAAGTTTATCATAACTATTGGTTTTTGATTGATTTTGGAATAAAAATAAAGAACTGAGCTGTTTTGATGGCTCACACATGGCGACCATCTGGGACAATTCAAAAAGATAGAAAACCCAAAATTTTTTGGTAAAGAAGGGCAAGGTGTTGATTCTATTGGACTACATGGTCAAATAGTTAATTACCTAATTGAAGAGTATAAAGTAAATATAATGGCAGTTGCTTGAAATGGACTTGGTTTTAATAAACGAGTTAAATTCTTGAAACTAAAGTCATTCTTGCCTGTGGATGTGGATTATAAATAAGAAATCTAATAAGTTGAAGAAAACTAATCATGTTATATCCAATTGTTTGAAAGGATTTAAAACAATTCTATAGCCAAAAAGAATTTTTTCAAAATCGCCTTTCGCCTTCAACAGAGTAAATTTGGACTACATGGAATATAAAAAAAAATGAGAAAAAAAGTTAGAAACTAAAACCTAATTATTTTGCCTACATAGAATTAGCATTAGATCTACAAAAGATTGGTTCAACATATCATCCTCTTTTAACCACTTGGATTTGGATTTTAAAGCACAAGTATATTTAGACATATCTCTTATATTACAACAGATGGTCTTTCTTGCTTTAAGACTAACTGAATTGGGGATAGTATGATTGTCGATTATGAGGTTTGAACCTATGTTATCTTGAATACAACTTATCACATGGCCATCTAAATTGCAACATTGAGATGTTAAGTTAGAAGTAGAAAACGACATATAACTACTCATTCATTTTCTATTGATTTGGACCTAGGAATTCAAAAATATCTTATTTTTGGTTTTTTTTTATTTTTTTTATTTTTTTATATCTCTTTTGGAACTAAACTATATACCATAATAGTAATGCATATTAAGACAATGGATGCACTTGACATCTATTAGTTATTAATAATATTCTATTTGCTATAGTGGAAGCTAATTTGAATCTATAGAAATAAGAATTTAAAACCTCCTTCCTCCCTCATCGAAGTGAATTTGGACTAGGTAGAAGATAAAAAAGTAATGCAATTAATAAAAGAAGGAATTTAAACCTACAAATGCATCAATTGATTTGGAAATTAGATTCTATATCAACTTGATTTCCTCACTTGGCCATAGGGAGGATTCAAGTTGTCTATCTTGTGTAAATCAATTAGTGGATTATTCAAGATTCAACCTTGAAGGTCTAGTTCAAAATTTGAGAAAAAAATTAGTTCTAATCTTAACTATTTACATCTTATATTCCTTGCATCTACTTCCCGTGGTTTTGGCTCGGAATACCTCTCCATTCAAGGTTTGTAGCTGTATTGAATTATTGGGATAGACTTCTTTAACAAAAAATGGCTCTATTCAAACAGAATCAAACTTAGCTAAGAAACCAAGTTTCCTAGCATCTTGTATCATAATCAACATTCCTGGTTGGAGAACACACTTCTTGTATTTTTTGTCAAAGATAATCTTTCTACGCCTTTGGATTACCTCTATATGTTGTGCACTCATTCTTTTGATCTCATCTAGACCTTCCAATTATTCCAATCGTTCTCTTAAAGATTGATCCATAGTCATTCTCTCATTTATAGCTATCCAAAGGGATTGAACTTCAAATTTGATTGATAAAATTGCTTCTATTCCATATACCAAGGAAAAAAGAGTGGCCTTTGTAATCACCTTATACGTGGTGCAATAAGCCCATAGAGTTGCTGATAGCTTAGTATCCCAATGCTTCTTTGAATCTTGAATTTTTTTCTTCAAAATATTAACTAGGATTTGATTGACTTGTTTAGTGTGGCCATTAGTCTGAGGATGATAAAGAGTTGTCAATCTATAATTGATATTAAATCTTTGGATCATATTCTCAATTACAGTATTCAAAAAATAGACGCCTCTATCATTGATTAGGATTTTAGGACATCCAAACCATGTTATAATTTGCTCGAATAAGAAATTGTCTGCATGAATTGTATTCTTAATTCTTACTGCCTTGGCTTCAGCCCATTTGGTTAAATACTCGGTGGCAACTATAATATGTCTCATATCCCTTGAAGAATTAGGAGATATTTCTCCAATATAGTCAATTCTCCATTTTTCAAAAGAAATTAAGGGTAATGATACATGGAGAGGCAATTCCATGTGTAAATCATTTTTTGCATAATACTGACAAGCGTTGTTGTGTTGTGACACGATTATATGGTGAAACTACAACTAGAAATGATTTTTCAATTAATACTCTATTATCTTAGTTCAACATGAATTCAACATATTTTAACAAGGTTTTTATGAAAGCCTCTTAGTTTATTTTTTTCACTTAATAGCTAGTAGATAAGAATTAGTTAGTAATTTTATCTTCTAGGTTGTAGTAATTCTTTTACTGCCTTAGAAAGGCCATTAAATAATAAAAATATGATAAAAAGGATAAATTACTAACATGATTGATACTAGGATTAAGTTGAAAGTAAGGTCAGGCTATAAAATCCCTAGGATAGGTTGGATTGATACCCAAGGGTTGGCTGTTTGTAGGATAGGGTTGAATTCAGACCTTTGGCCACAAAAATGGCCGCCAAGGGCAAAGTACGGGGGCATTTTCAAATCAGATTTTTAAATTGAATAGCTAGCTTGAAGCTTATTCTAAAGACATTAAGTTTATTACTATAAATTTTTGGATGACTTTGCAATTGTTGTTCAAAGTCAAGGTTTGTATTGGTGTTTTGGGTTTTATATAAGACAATGATGGTTTGTATTCTTAACCAATTCATGCAATCTGTGTAGCATCTATAGTTCAATATTTGATAGTGTTTGGATTGTTAGGTGTGCTAAGTGTATACAAAATTTTGTATAAATCTAATAATGCAATCAAGAGATATTTGAGCTTTAATACAAAGGATTGTCGAAAGTTGGCAGTTTAGGCTTGGATAGGATTTCTATGATAACTAAAGATCTATCAATTGGATCAACGTAAATTTTGGCATGGTAATAGAAGACTTAGAGATCAAGCTATAGACCAAGTTTGAGCTGAAGTTAATGGTGGAAGAAGGAGAAATCACCACTGGAATTTTTGCATCAATTTTCAAGTTGGCGGCTAAGTTTCATCAATGTGGTTTTTGGGCATTTTCTTGCAATCTGTAAGTTGGGTTGGTTTAAATTTTTCTAAGCATGTAAAAGGCTTATACCAGCATTTTTGTGCAAAATTTCACACTAAATAGACAGTTGGATTGAAAGTTATAGCTTATCAAAGCTCACTGATTAGAGTTAGGGCTTGTAAAGAAAAATAAAAATTGCTTAATTATAAAAGAAACAAGGCAATTGGGATATATATATGGTTGATGTTACTAAGAGGAGTGTTTTTAAACACTTTTGAATTGAAATTTGAATTATATTCTTCATACATGGATGAATCCTATTGGAATTTCTTGATTATTTGCAAATATAACTTTATCTTCTACAGCCAAGTACCCGGTGCATTCTCAAACAAGACAACACATAATTCGATAGCGTCACACTGTTTGGTGTAGTCATGTGCATCTTGGAACATACTAGGCCAATAATAGCTAGCTCTTAAAGCCTTTTGAGCTATCAATCTATCAGTGAAATGACCGCCAAATACACTATTATGGCATACAGTTAGAATAGTTGGAATTTCACTTACTACTATACAATGTTTGAGAAGTCCATCTATTTTTCTACGATATAATCGATTGCCAATAACAGCAAAATACCTACTATTCACTCTAATCTTCTAGCACTCATTTTTGGTTAATTCAAATGGTAATTGCTGCGTAATAAGAAATTTTGTAATATGGTCATATCATGTACGCTGGGTAGAAATTATAAAAAGAGTTTCATCTACCAATTTGTCATCAATGGGAGTATGGCCTAACTCTTTCAACAATCTAAAAAGGTGGTTAGCCTGATTATGCAACTTGCCATGCTTATATTCTACCTTGTAGTCAAACTCTTCTAATAGTAATACCCACCTAGCTATCCGACCATTTAAATCTGCCTTGTTGACCAAGTATTTGATTGCCATGTGATCTACAAAGAACACAATGAGATTTAATAATAAATAATGACAAAAGTTTTTCACCGAGAACACCATGGCTAAACATTCCCTTTCCGTGGTGGTGTAATTCTTTTCTGCTGCATTCAATTGCTTACTAGCAAAGGCTATAAGATAATCTTTTTGTTTGTTGCCAATGGGTTGGCACAATGCACTGCCTATTGCTACATTTGAAGCATCGTAGTAGATATGGAAAGGTACACTCCAATTTGGTGGTTTTAGTACATGATATGAGCTCAACTTCCTTTTTAACCAATCAAAGGCTTCTTGGCGTTCATTAATCCATTCAAATCTTATTGCCTTCCATTGCAGCTTGGTAATAGATAAGGTTCTTGTGGCATAATCTGGAATCAACTCACGATACCACCCAATGTGGCCTAATACTTGTTCAACTTCCTTCATATTTGTGGGTGGTGGTAGTTCGACAATAACTTCCACTTTCTTAGGATCAGATTTTCTACCATTTTTAGAAACCATGTATCCTAGTAATACTCTCTTTTGGACCGCCAAATTGTTTTTTTTCAGGATTGAGGGCTATTCTTGTTTTTTTGCATCATTCAAAACCTTCTCTCACATACTCTAGGTGGTTCTCAGCATTGGATTGTGTACTAAAATCATCTATAAAAATAGTCATGGATTTGTGTAACAAGTCTAAGAATGCATATGCCATAGCCCTTTGGAAGGCAGAAGATGCATTGCAAAGCCCAAATGGCATCACCAAAAAAATGAAGGTCCCCTAAGGTGTGATAAAAGCCATCTTGTGGCGGTTTTCAGGGATATGGCTATTTGGTTGTAACCAAAATAACCATCCATGAAGGTATATAGTTCATGGCCAGCAACCTCATCTAAAATGCTATTGATGAAAGGAAGTGAAAAATGATCTTTTTGCATATTTTGATTCAACTTCCTGTAATCTATGCAGACCCTAAGTTTGCCATTATTCTTTCTTATTAATACCATAGGAGATATCCAATTAGTAATTTCCACTGGTTTGATAAAACTAGCTTGGAATAGCTTCTCCAATTCATCCTTGACTACTTATTGTAACTGTGGATTCATACAACATTCTTTTTGTCTAATTGATATAGCTCCAGAGACTAAAGGTATTCGGTGTTGGGCTACCTCTGGCGGTATACGTTTTAAGTCCTTGTAAGACCATGCAAATACTTCACGATACTCCATCACTAGGTTCCTATACTTAGTAGTTTTTTCATCACTTAATTCTGCTCTCACTTTAATATTTCTGATTTCTTCTCCCTCTTTGGATACATCCATGTATTTCCAATTCATTTGGTGTACATGTGACTACTCTTCAAAGCCTCTATACCAATTGCTAGGAATGGGAGGATAATTGATAACACCTTCTCCTGTTGTAATTCCCGATGAGAATTTTTTGAAGCAAAGGATTGGAACTAAATTATTTTCATCCTTGAGAACCTCTATGGTTTTCTCTAGAGTTCCACCTACAGCTATCCCATATGCTCCTTCTTCTTTTAACACTTCCAAATTAATGGTAAGTTCATTGTTTATCTCAAATTTCCCCCCAAGTTCAATTCTTTCTAGAAAATTGATTGACTCTTCTATATCTGAATTAAAATGGAGGTGTTCATTCAACCACTGAGTGAATTATCTATCATCTGTCCAATAATAAAGGCTTAGTCTAAGGCATCCTAATGATTTTTGACTTTCATCTATTAGACCTATTAAGGTTGAGAGTTCTTAAGCAATGGCTTTGTCTTGTCTCTTCTGCATTAAAGTTGGTGATTCATCATCAGATGAAGAAGCCGCATGGTCGCTCAAGCTACTATGAGTAGATTTAATAGCAATCTTGGTTCGATTATCCTAATGTCCAAAAATAATATAGAGTTTTTTTCTACTCTAATTAACTATTGCATCCACTATCCTCAACCATGGACGATCCAATAACAAAGGAAATGAATCCTTAGCTGTATACATGCAGATGACATGGAAGGTGAGGGTGTACTATTCATTTTCAATTAATACCTTACAATCTTGATTTGGCCTATTGGAATGGCAAGGCTTTGGTTTGCCATATTAATGATAAATGGTGAGGGTCCAATAATCTTAAGGCCTAATTTTTCCATAGTCTACAAAGACATAATATTTAGGCTGCTTCCTCTATCTACTATGGTATTTGGTAGAATTTTATCCACAATAGAAACCTCAATTTCCACTGTCTTTACATCCGTAGGCTTCTTATGAGGTTGAATCCTTGCAACCACTTTAACCTTTGGTTTCCTTCTATGTATTATGGGCATTCCAATTTTCAGCATTTTTTTTGCAATAGGTGAGATCTCTAAGAGTTGTGCTAAGAAAATATCAGCCTTTAGAGTGCTTAGATCTGCCCATAAATCATATGAGCCTATTGCATCTTTTGTTTTGGCTCTAGGTAGTTGTAATATCTTTGATTTGGGGATTCTTGGACCCTTCCATGTATTGTTATCAGGATTGGTCTTAAGTCCAACCTCAATATTTTCAGTTGGAGTCGAAAAGTTTTTCATTAAAGATTCAAGGTTTACAAGTTTTTCATTTTCTTTGTTGGTTGCTTTGATCGCTTCTCAAGCAATTTTTTTTTAAATTTGAGAACTCAGGTAGGCTTTCCATATCAGTTTCTTTTTCTTCTAATACTGGTGGCATATTAGTTTTAGATCTAGTCATAATTGCTAAAGCTGGCACGATAGGTGGCTTTTGTACCTTGGAAGGAGGTAAGTTATGGCTAATAAAACTAGATTTAGGAGATATAGGCTAGATTACTATAAATGAAGTAAAGGCTTGATATACCTCTTCACCATTGGTTTGATTTATGAACCTGACATCTTGAGAGCCCTGATTAGTACATGGTTGGTTGTGAAGAACTTGACTACAATTCATGTTTTGATTTAAAGGAATGAACTTAGTATTGATAAAAAGCCCGACTGGAGGGTTTTGGTTTTCTCTATTGTTATCATAGTCATAGTATAAATTAGATGGCCTCAAAATATTATCATTAGGAGGTTGTCTAGCCCCTCTATGATTATCATATGCTTATTACATATAATTGCCTGCAGGTGGTGTCATGTTGTAAATTAAAACATAGTGTAAAAAACATAAAAGAATGTATTAAAACAAAAAGAATAAGATTAGAAGAAAGGTTGATAGAAAATTAATAGTAAGAAGATAGAATAGAAATTTACTTTAAAAAATGAAATTTCTTCAAGTTAGTCCAAAGAAAAAGATTGCGGAAGTGGAAAAGACATGAACTAAGAGGTCTTTTTGATCAACAGGATAAGGAAGACTAGGAGGGAGATGACAAGGAAGGGTCGTGAGAGAGAAGGGAGAGAGTTTTTTTGAAAGGCATAGGATTTTTTTTAACAGGCAGTATATATTTTTGTGTGTAGAGGAAGCTTGGAGAAGATTTTAAATGCAATTATTTATAAGTTTGTAGTAGACAAGATAAGAAACTCATAGAGATAATTTTCATGTCTTTTTATTAAGTATCGAGGGAGATATGAGTCGTCAAAGTTGCAAGTGTCTAAGACTAGGGCAATAAGGGTTACTAAATTTCGGGCCTTGATTCTAGGAAATCACTTAGACTTTAGTGGCAAAATTTTTTGGATTTTTGTTCCTTGTAGAGTAAACTATTTTGTATCAAAATCTCAAGTCAATATGACCTCTGAGCAAAGTGTTATGAATGAAATTGTAACCAGTTTGAATGAAAAGAGAAATAGAGTGAAGGTAAGGTTGAGGGTTTGTATAGGCAGTCCATGTGTGTGGGTTTTTTTGGATATAAAGGGAGTTAAGAGACAAATTTGAGTGTGAAATTTGATAGACATGATCTATGTAAGTTAAGGAAGAGATGAGTGCAAGTTTGATACTTATTAGTCTAATAAATAAAATGTTATGCTCTTTCAAAGAGACATGGATCTATCTCCAAATCAGTGAAGTTTGAGGGAGCATATCTTTGTGATCAGAATGGTATTTTAAGTAAAATTTATTGGGATTTGTAGATGTATAAGCGTATTAAGTTGTATAAAAAATTGATTGCTATTGGAGTTATATTCAAGGAGTTATGAGGAAAATTGTGGTCAGATCTAGAGTTGTTAGAAAGAAAAATTAAAGAAGAAGGATGGAACCTATAACTCAAGTTTGGAGAAGACTTTTGGAGCAATATTTGGAAGGTGTTTACAACATGAGACAGGCTATATGCTTGTCAAATTTCAGCACTTAGGTCTTCTTTAATGAAGAGCAATGAAGGTGTGAAGCAAAGGGGGTCCAGAATCAAAGGCAGCATAGAGGGATTACTTTGACAACATGGTTCTCTCTAACCACATGAGCTATAATCAAAAGGTTTATGGGATTTGCTTTCTTACTTCTTTAAGTACCTTGTGTATAAATTTCGCTTCAATTGATATAATATCCTAGGATTTATGATTGAAATTAGGAGCAAGTCTCTAAAAGAAGAGTATGTGAGGGTTAATAAAGTATGTTTTTTTTATATAAATTCTTCAATTTTATGAACTTTTATGAATCTCATCTTGTACTAGAGAAACTAGAGGCACAAAAGATCCAATGTTTCTTAGGACTAAGACTCTCACCACGACATTTGATGCTTCTATTGAGAGAATGATCTTATCAGGTTTCCTATACATGTCAGTGGGATGGTTGCCATTGCAATTACCACATACTATTTGGGTTTCCACCCAACATTGACCAGGTGGATGTTGCTTGCCACATAAAGTATGAACCTCATACCTTTGTCTATACTAACCTCTAAAACCTTGATTGGCTAACTAATAACCTTGTTGTCTATAACTAGGGCCTTGGAAGTTTTGATTTCTATGTAGGGATACATACACATGTTGCCCTTGCATCTGCTAATGTTGGAAAGGCATTGCATTACAGAATTGGACTGTATGCCCTGACTGCCCACACAAGATGCACCATAAGTCTAAAGAATGTCTTCCTGACTCAATTGGAGGAGGGAGAAGGTTAGAATTTTGGATTCTAGCCAACCCTGCCATATGTTCAGTTAACACTTGTAATTGTTTCATGATATCATCTTTGAACCCTTCTTCATTGCCTTGCAATGCTTTCTTCAAGGCATCTAATTTAGCATCCTCTATAGGCAGAAGTAAGGCAGGTAAAGGGGGAGGTGGCCTAGTAGCCAAAAGGGTGAGAAAGACCTTTGTTGATGTCTCCAAGGGAATATCATAATTAGAGATAGGGGCCAGAGGGACAACTTCTAAATTTTCATCTTTAGGGTGAATGAAAATAAAAGGAGGAATAGATTTATCCTCTCTCCTCCACAATTTATCATACTCTTTTTTTATGTTTTCCACTTGCTTGGCTGCTGCCTTAGCTTCTATCATAAACCTTAGATTTATGAGCAAAATTGAAGGCGGGTTTCTAAAGGCAAAATATGTTAGGGTTAATAAAGTATGTTTTTATATGAATTCTTCAATTTTATGAACTTTATGAATCTCATCTTGCACTTGAGAAACTAGAGGCAAAGAAGACCCAGTGTTTCTTAGGGCTAAGACTCTCACCACGACATCGTAATATCAAACAACTTTGAAGTTTCAATTATAAGCAGCTCAAGATGCTTACAAAGTATCTATAGATAAATTTAAGAATCAACTGTCTATTTTTTATATTAGAGATAAGATATGGCTTTTTTGATAGAATATCAAGGCTAAACAGCCATGCAATAAGTTGGACTATTAAAAGTTGGGACCATTTTCTATTTAGAAGCAAATTAATCCAATAGCATATCACTTAAAATTACCATCTGTTATGAAGGTACATCTAATTTTTCACGTCTCTCTTTTTGAACCTTATAGAAAGTCGCAGATTCCAAAAAGAATACAACAATCGTCGCCTAGTATTGAAATTGAAGACCATAAAGAATACAAGGTTGAAAAGGTACTTGATTCACGACAAAGGTGGGACAAATTGAAATATCTTGTTCACTAGCAGGGCTATGATATTAATGATCTTAGATGGAAATTGGTTGTAAATCTCACCAATGCGCCTCAAAAGGTACAATAATTTCATCAACTCTATTACCACAAATCCAAACAT
Source organism: Physcomitrellopsis africana (assembly GCA_036785485.1). Classification (NCBI taxonomy): domain Eukaryota; kingdom Viridiplantae; phylum Streptophyta; class Bryopsida; order Funariales; family Funariaceae; genus Physcomitrellopsis; species Physcomitrellopsis africana. Next base: position 45,792 of record JAWRVF010000160.1, on the reverse strand, counting down.
ATTTGATGATAATTTTTTAGTGAAGATTGGATTCAAAGAATACTCATAAAGAGGAGGAGAATTAAATTAAAGCTTTCATCAGGATGTAGTCATCTGTTTTAAAATAGAATTGAACAATAGAAGTAAATTAGTTACCATGTCAAACCTCTAAACATTGAAAGAACAAGACTCAGAAGATTTATTTGCCACGCAAGCTTTGAATGAACCAATGCAATTTTCACAGCCTTCAATTGAGCAAAGTGAGGACAACACATTTCAGCACCAAATACAATCTCAGTTGAAGCCATTAGAAGCTAGACCCAACCATGCAAGTCTTAATTCTAATGTTCAAGCTTTAGTGCTATTGCTTGAATTTGAAAAGGTGAATCTTTTTAGTCCTAAGATCTTGTTTGGAAGATGTTTTGAAGGCTATAATGAAGATCAAATCCTTAGATGGGATATTTCAGCAACAAAGGTACTAGCTCAAGGTCATAGGTAATTTTTTTGAAGATTAGTAGAATATATTGTCCAAGAACGAAGAATAGAATACATAGCCTCAATAATATAACATATTTTTAATTTCTTACGTATATAATAAGACTAAGCTCCTCTTGGAACTCGTCACTAAAGAAAGAGGTGATATTAGGGATATATATTGTGGACGTTCACAAAACCTTCTAGAACATTGTAAAAGCTTCTTGAGTTAGTGAAAGTCAGTTGAGAAGCTTCTTAGTTGATGAAAGTTGCTTGAAAAGTTTCCTAGTTAGTGGAAGGAGCTCAAGAAGCTTCTCAATTAATGGAAGGAGCTCAAGAGACTTTCCAGTTAGTGGAAGGAGCTCAAGAAACTTCCTAGTTGGTAGAAGTTATCTGAGAAGCTTCTTAGTTTGATGGTAGTCACTCAGAAAGCATCCTAGACAGGAGTATATATAGGAATCAAGATTGAAGAGTTCTTCAATCTCAACAACGCATCTCTTAGAGTTGTAATTCATCCTTCTTGGTATTATTCATGTAATCATCTGTTTAATTCAAATTCTTGTTGATTTCTTCTAAAAACCTTGTTTTAATTTCAAATCTCTTATTTTATATTCTTATATCCTTAATACTTGTTTGAAAATATGTCAAGCACTAGGTTATAGAGGGTGAAGTTGCAATTTATAAATACTCAAAAAATCTTAATAGGTTTCACCCATATAAGAAGAATATGATTCAAATTTCAATATAAGAATACTTAAGTTAATATAAAGTGCTTAAAAATACTCTTCTTGATAACTTCAGCTATATACAAAATCCAATTGCTTTATTACCTTCACAATTAAGCAACTATGATTTCTCTTTGCAAACCCTAATCTTAATTAGTGAACTTTAATAAGCTATAATTCTTAATTTGATTATCAATTTGATGTGAAATTTTTCATACAAATGCCAAAATAAATCTTTTATATGCTCAAAGAATTTTAGCCCAATCCAACTTACAGATTGTAGAAATTCAACCAAAAAGTGCACTAATGTCACTCAGCCACCAACTTGAAAGTTGATGCAGATATCCCAACAGTAATTTCTCCTTCTCTAATTGTTAACTTCAACTAAAAATTGATGTATAGCTTGAACTTCAAGTCTTTTAATAATATGCTAAATTTCACCTTGATTTAACTAATAGATCTTTAGATATTGTAAAAATCCTAAGCAATCTTAAATTGCCAACTTCTGATATCTCCTCAAACTAAAGATCAAATAAATCTCAATTGCATTATTAGATTATCACAAATTTTCACTCAATCTTAGCACATTTGATTATCTACACATTGCCAATTTTTTATTGTAGATGTTATATCAATTGTACAAAATAGCCAAGACTGCTAGCTTTAATTTTATTGTATAAAAATCCAATCTCCAATATAAACCCTGACTTTAGATAATGATTGCTAAGTTCTCCCAAATCCTTCAAAAACAAGTCTAATTTCTTTGGAATGAGCTTAAGGCTAGCTCTCTAATCCTATTTGCCAATCTTGAAATGCCTCAATACCTTGTCTTTTGTGGCCGTTTTTGTGGTTGGAGGTCTGATTTTGATCTTGTCCTATACATGATCGACTCCCGGATATCAATCCAACTTATTCTAAAGGTTTTTAAAGGATAAAAGTCAATCATTTATAATGTCTATATGAAAGGCCTTAGATTCCTTAACCAAAGAAATTTTATAGATTCTTGAAAATTCTAAATCAATAAAGCTGAGGCTTATGAATCTACTAAAGTAAGAGTTTTGAATTTTTGGACTATCAAATATTTTGATATAATAAAGCAACAAGAAGAGTTAGATGATAATATAAGGTCTTTTTTCATTTGTAGAATAAAAGAATTTAGTCTCATGATCTTTATTGTGGCAGGATGCCTTTGTTTTTTTTTTAAATATTTATTGATGTAGTCACACTTTTCATTTAATATATATATTGATGTTTTTTATGGACAATATTAGCCTTATAGCCAAGTTCTCCATAATATAAATACAAGCCATTGTCATATGGTATGATCTTCAATTTGAAAATACATTGGATATTTAATTGTTAAAAATTTTATTATAACTTATTGACAAGACTCTAATAAGTGATTTTTTTTAATAATAAAGATAAATAATAACATAATATTATAAAAAAATATTATATTGATAAAAACATCTTATATTTAAGTAGATTTATATATAAAGTATTTTTTTGATATGTAAAATTTTTTTTAATATTTTTTATTATATAAAATCATAACTAACTAATTATTGATAAGATATATTTTTAATAAATTTTAAGAAAATCCATAATCTCCTTTCAAAATTCCATCTTCATATCAAAATTTTATTATAGCTCCATATATCTATTTTTCTACTTCTATAAAGTCTTGGCTCCTAAAAAAATCTCTTTTGTTTGTACAAAATATTCAAATTGCAATAGCTCATTTACCACCAAAGATTGATTTCTTCTTGAACTTTGTAATCTAATAATTCTTGATTCAATTGTTCAATTTTTATCAAATTTCTCCAAAGTGTAGATTATATCCTTAAATTTGACCACAAAAAAATTTAACTACAGAATTATTTCCAATCATTTGATATCTTAAAAATCTTAGCAGGTACTTAAAATCCTAATTTATAGATACTTGAGCATTATTTTCTTTATATCTCAAAAATCTAAAATTTTAATTCCACAAAATTTTTGTATATAGTTTTATAATATAAAAATATATACTTTTAAATATTTTGAGCTAAAAATATATCAAATTACTTAAGATATAGCTCAAAATACAACCAATAATTAAATAGGATTACTTACTAACCTTAGATTATAAGTACTAATTTCAATTCTCAACATCTCTTTCATTCTAATTTAAAATTCATTGAGCTACATATAAAAAATATAGCCAAAAAAATATTCTTTCCAATCTTAATTTCTAATCTTTTATTACTTTTTGTATGCACAAGTTATACATAAAAGAGTGATAATAGGTACAATTTCAACACCTTAATCTTAAGCACCTATACTTCTTATATAAAAAATCCAAATCATTCAATTTTTATACCAAAGTCATAGTTATAAATCTAAACTTGCCAATTCTAGTCTTTGATGTTCAAATCCTTTTAAAAGATAAACTCTAATTCCTAATAAGGCCTCAAGCAACCTCCTTGAAGTTCATTGGGCATGACTTTTGGCTAATAGGAATAGAAACTTCTATCATTCATCTCCATTCATCCATGTAGATGGCCTAATTATTTCTTTTCACATTAAAAATTCTTTTTTAATCTTTTTTTTAATAATATTTTCATCATATTTAATAATATAAAATAAAAAAAATCATAAGGATCATCAATGACTAACAAAGGTGATTCAAATTATATAAAAGCTATTATTAATATAAAATCAACTTCAAAATTACTATTAAAAAAATTTATATAAACTTCAATAATAATCCTTTTAAATAAATTATTTTTAAAATTATAATCTAATTATATTTTATAATCAATAAAAATCCATTAATATGGCTTTTATTTAGCTGCATAGTAAATTAGATATTGAATATATATATATATATATATATATATATATATATATATATATATATATATATAATATTTTCACATGATAGCTAAATCACAACACGATATTATATATATATTTTTTTTATACTTCTTTTTTTTTTCAAAAAAGAATTTGAAGCGAATCACATCTATTTGCATATATTCTATTTCTAAATATTTATTAGAATTGAAATATATAAAAGATTTCAAACAATTTATGTAAAGTTATCGCATATGCAATAGGAATTTATCTTGTTGATGTTAGAATAGCCAATTATCATACTTCACAACTTGACTGATGGCTTCATTAAAAATTTAAAGATCAAATATAGATAGTAATAAATTCTTTATATTATCTTATAATTTCCAATAAAATTGACTTATCAACATGTCTTCATACTAATTGGTATTACATGCTAATTGCTAAAATTTTAAAATATAAATAGATGTAAAATGTATTCTCCAAATAATAGAATAATCCAAGACAAAGCTTGATTGAGAACAAGATTTCAACTAAACCAACATGAGATGCTTTTATAGAATACTATTAAAGTTGAAATAAAGTAATAAATTGTATTTGATTTATAAAGCTACAAAACTTTAAACAAGTTCCATCAAATTATTTTGAAAAGGTAATTTTTTATTCTTTTATTATTGATATTGAATTGTTATCTTAAATACATACATCTTCTAATAAAGTGGTCTTTAGTAATGGAATTCTTAGAATGACTTGTGGCAGTGACTAAGGTGGTTTTGTTCTTTAACCATAATGTATAGTCATATAAAGTTTTTTATTTTGCTTAAATAAAGTCTTTGTCTTAATTTTCAAAATCCTAAAAAACTTTTAAAAAAGTTATAAAGAAATAATAAAGAATTCCTAAAAAAATATTAATATAAAAATATAAAAAAATATTAAAATAAAAATCTTTTTTAAATATTAAAAATAAAAATCATAGTCAAATTTTAATCAAATCTTAATCAAATCTTAATCAAATCCTAATCAAATCCTAGTCAAATAGTAATCAAATTCTAATCAAATCTTAAAAAAATCTTAAAAAAATCTTAGTCAAATTTTAATTAAATTTTAGTTAAATTGTAATTAAATCTTAATCAAATCTTAGTCAAATTTTAATCAAATATTTATCAAATCCTAATCAAATTCTAAATCATAAATAAATTCTAATAAAATCTTAATCAATTTTAAATCCTAAATTAATTTTAAATTGATTAGGATTTAAAATTTTAAATAAATCAAATTTTAAGTAAATCTTAATAAATTCTAAGTGAATCCTAATCAAATCCTAACAGATCCTAATCAAATTTTAATCAAATTTTAACAAATCCTATAGCAGATTAAAACCTTAATAGCTATTGATTGAATTGTTGATTTTGACTCTAAATTTGTATACCTTTTAAAAATTAAGTTGGTAATATGTAAATTTTTTTTGAAGAGGATCTAATTCACCAAATAAGAGATAAATCTAAAAATCTTCTTAGGTATAGGTCAGCCTCTTATTCCAACGTTGATATCAATCTTTCAATACCAATATCATCTTTTTTCACTATTCGATTACTTCCAAAATTTACAAATAGGTAGAAAATCAAATTTGATACCCGTTGTCGTGTTGCATCACGTTTATATAGTGAAAGGTATAGGTAAGAGTAATTTATATTTAATACTTGATTATCTTAGTTCAATAGGAACTTAATATACTTAAGAAAAGGGTTATGGAAGCCTCTTAGATTATTTTCTGATTTTAATAGCTAAGAGATAAAAGTTAGTTGTTAAAGTTTTCTTCTAGGCTATACAAACTCTTTTACTGATTTTGAAAAGTCATAAGTTAATTAGAATAGGATAGAAAAAGAAAATAGTTATTATGGTTGATACTAGGATTAAGTTGAAGATAGGATTTAACTTAAAAATCCTTAAAATTAGTTGAATTGATACTCAAGGAAAGACCGGATATGAGACAGGGTCGAAATCAGACCTCTAGGGACAAAAATGACCGCCAAAGGCAAGAGACAAGGACATTTGAAGATTGGCAATTAGGATTGGATAGCTAGCTTAAAAGGGGTTCCAAGGGCATTTAGCTTGTAACCATAGGATTTTGGAGGACTTAGCAATCGCTATTCAAAGTCAGGGTTTGTATTGGTGATTTGGATTTTTAAATAAGACATTGATGGCTTGCATTGTTGAATGATTCGTAAAATCTGTGAAGCATCTACATTTCAAAATTTGATATTGTCTAGATTGTTGGCTATGCTAAGTGTATACAAAGTTTTGTATTAATCTAGCAATGCAATCAGGAGATATTTGAGTTTTGATACAAAGGGTTGTCAGAAGTTGGCAGTTTAGGGTTGGATAGGATTTCTGTGATAACTAAAGATCCACTAATTGGATCAACGTAATTTTTGGTATGCTTATAGAAGACTTTTAGATTGAGCTACATACCAAGTTTGAGGTGAAGTTAATGGTGAAAGAAGGTGAAATCACCACTGGAGTTTCTGCATCAATCTTCAAGTTGGTGGCCGAGTGTCATTAGTGCACTTTTTGGGCATTTTCTTGCAATCTATAAGTTGGATTGGGCTAAATTTTTCTAAGCATGTAAAAGGCTTATAGTTTCATGTGCGCAAAATTTCACACTAAGTGGACGGTTCGATTAAAAATTATAGCTTGTCAAAGCTCACTAATTAGGGTTAGGGCTTATAAACAAAAATAAAAATTGCTTAATTATAAAGGAAACAAGGTAATTGGGATATATGTAAGGTTGATTTTACTAAGAGGAGTGTTTTTAAACACTTTTGAATTGAAGCTCGAATTATATTCCTTATACATGGGTGAAACCTATTAGGATTTCTTGAGTATTTGCAAACAGTACTTTACCTTCTACAGCCAAGTATCCGGTGCATTCCTAAACAAGACAACACGTAATACGACACCATACAAATAATTTTCACTTCAATTCAACTAGTAGATGGCAAGATATCTTAAAAACCCTCATTAACCTTCAAAACTTAATTTCTAAGATCCTAATCCACTTGAACTTAAATAACTTTCAATTAAATTATTTGATCAAATTCAAACTTATAGCATGCACTTAATATAACTATAATTACAAATCCACAAAATTTTATTTATCAATCTATAATCAAATCTACAAAATGCTCAAAAATATAATTTTTTTTTTATTTCACAAAACTTAGAGTCATTCAAATCAACTTTGATTTTGTAGAGCTCTTACAAAACCAATATCTATCTAAATTATTCAAAACTAATATTCAAAAAAATCTTCTAAACTCTACTCTCAAATCCTATTCTCCAATTTGCCAAAGAAATCTCCATTTGCCATGGGCATATAGTTTTGTGCATCAAGATCTAATTTCAATCCAGGTTCACAATTGATCTCTCGTAGGTATCATTTTTTAGAATTTTAAGATAAATTTTATTAAAACCTATTTTTAATTTCTTTTTCAAGATGTCTATTTTATTTTTTAAAAAATATACTTTATTTTATCTTATTTATGGCCATATAAAATAAATAGAAGCTTCTTTTATAAAAAGGTGATATTAGCATTTTTTTTATTTTTACTATCTCTTTATCTATTATTTATATTTTTGAAATAATTTACTAAAATATTTTTATTTGAGCTCCTTTCTAATATAATCAATCTTTTCTTCTTTCATCTAATAGTCATATTATTACACAATACTATTTTCTATCCAAAAAGACTATGAAAGATACAAAGTAAAAAAGATAAATAAATTAGTGAAAGTTATGTCAACAAAAAATGACAAAATAGAAATAAGGAAGTATGTGTATTTAAGAAGAAACTAAAATGGCTATTGCCAAAGATTAGAAAATACAAAAGACTCTTGAACTAGATTAGAAGCAAGAAAGGAGTTGGCAAGAGTGAAGAAGGCTTCACTCTTATCTCTATATATACTATTTATCTAAGAGCTATATGGTGGTGTTTTATAGGACCTCTAATATGTGTTTAATTTGCAAGACATATGTCAAACTTGTAAGACAAGTTTCTTACATATATGTCAGGTATTTAACTTGTTCTATAAGTTATCAACATGTACGATATGTGGCTAGTTTGTTGGCCAAATTTTTAACTTATTAATCACCTATAGACATGTATAAAGGTGAATTTGCATCTATGAAGCTTCTAGGAAGCATTTCTATAAGATACTATCAAATTAATCTATTTTTATTTACTTCTATCTATCTATATTAACTAGATAATTATTAAAATAATTATTAAATCTTATATCTATAATATTACTCCTACTTCTAAAGACGAGTTCTACAAGAAGTGGTAATTACATGTTGAAGAAGTCCAAGATGCATTGAATTGTGCTTGCCACATACTCTGATCTATGTTCTCTTTGAAGGTAGTTGATAGGTCCTCTGAGCCATTGATAATGTCCCATATTAGGGTAAGAGGACCATCCTATTATTAGATTATTATTGAGGCCTTCATAACTATCTCCAAAGAAAATATTTGGAACACCATTAGGAGTAGTTCCTACCTCTAAAAATATCACCAAACATTGGGAGTTTCTTCCAAGGTCGTGATATTAAATACATTGTCGTATTGTAACACGTTTACGTGGTAAAAAATATGAACAATAGTGATTTCTACTTAATATTCAAATATCTTAATTCAATAAGAACTTAAGATACTTAAGAAAGATTTTATAAAAGCTTCTTAGATTATTTTCTTGTTTTAATAGCTAATAGATAAAAATTAATTATTAAATTTTTCTTCTAGGTTGTAGAAACTCTTTGATTGCTTTTAAAAAGCCATAAGTTATTAAAATAGGATAGAAGAGATAAATAATTAATATGGCTGATACTAAGATTAAATTAAGGATATAATTAAGCTTAAAAATTCTTAGAATAAGTTAGATTGATACTTGGGGTTTCACCATATATAGAACAGGGTCAAAATTAAACCTCTAGTCATAAAAATAGCCACTAAGGACAGGATGTGGGGTCATTTGGAGATTGGCAATTAGGATTGAAGAGCTAGCTTCAAGCTTATCTCAAAGATATTAGCCTTGTTTCTATAGGATTTGGAAAGACTTAACAATTGCTATTTAAAATTAGTGTTTGTACTGGAGGTTAAGTTTTTATGCAATAAAGTTAGGACCAACACTTTTAGCTATTGTGTGCAATTGAAGTATCATCTATGGTTGAAAATTTGATAATATGTGGATGATTAAAAGTGCTAAGATTGAACAAATATTTGTAACAATCTAATAGTGCAATCAAGACTTATTTGATCTTAAGTATAAAGAAGTACTAGAAATTGGCAATTTGGGGTTATTTAGGATTTCTATGATATCTAAAGATCTATTAGTTGAATTAGGGTGAAAATTGGCACAATATTAGAAGATTTGAAGGACAAGCTATATACCAAATTTTAACTGAAGTTAACAATTGGAGAAAGAAAAATTGCTACAAGGATATCTGCATCTATCTTTAAGTTGGTAGCCAAGTGATATCAATGCAGATTTTGGTTGATTTTCTACAATCTATAAGTTAGATTGGATTAAAACTTTTTGAACATATAGAAGATTTATATTTTCATTTATATGCAAAGTTTTACACCAAATTGATAGTTAGATTAAAAGCTATAGCTTATTAAAGTTCATTTAATAAGGTTGGGATTTGTAAAGAGAAATCTAGTTGCTTAATTGTAACAAGTAATAAAACAAATGGGGATTTATATATAGATAAAATTATCAAGAAGAGTATTTTTAAGCACTTTGTATCGACTTAAGCACTCTCATATTGATATTCAATCATATTCTTCTTATACAAACAAAACTTATTAAGGATTATTGGGTATTTGTGAATCGCAACTTTATCCTCCACAACCAAGTGCTTGGTGCATTTTCAAATAAGACAACACATAATATAACAATATTGTATCTTACCATCAATCCAAAAAAAAACATGTTGTTGTTGAGGATCTTTATTTCTATTTTGTCATCTTGAAGGTTGTGATAGTCGTAATGTCTTGTTTAATAAGTCAGCAAATGATGATTGTTGAACTGAATTTATTGGTTGTTGATTCTCCATCTCTTTGGCATGAATAAATTCAAAGTAATAGCAAACAATGATACAAAATAGAATGAAACATCTATTAAACCTACTTTGCTTTATAGCAAAGATTTTTTTAACTCTTCTTTTTAATTTTGATAGACGTTGTCTATGAAACACATTAATTTTTTTTGATGTATTTGCTAGATTCCTAAATGGCTCCCATATGTGTTCATTAATATCATATCTGTGCCAATGTATAAGATATATTAAAGATAGAAGAATATAAAAAGAAGAGATTTGAACTAAGACAAGGTTTCAAGAAGAAACCAACAAGAGCTTGAATTAACCAGATGAATACACAAACAACACCAAAAAAGGTGAGTTGGAACTCTAAGAGATGTGTTGTCGAGATTGAAGAACTCTTCAGCCTCGATCCCTATATATACTCATGTCTAGGATGCTTCCTGAGTGGTTTTCATCAAACTAAGAAGCTTCTCAAGTAGCTTCTACTAATTGGGAAGCTTCTTGAGCTCCTTCCACTAATTGGGAAGCTTCTGGAGCTCCTTCTACTAACTAAAAAACTTTTCAATTGACTTTCATCAATTAGGAAGCTTCTAAAATATTTTAGAAGGTTTAGTGAACTTCTAGAGTATATATCTCTAACAAGATATTCCAGCCAATTTTATTGCCACCTTGAATTTAAGGCCTCTTCTACATCAAATTCTTTATTGCTATCCACTTCCATAAAAGGCGGTGGTGTTTGTCTTCTTCCTTGTATATCCACTATCTTATATGACTCGAGTAGTGACACATAGAATATATGATAGATCTTCATAGATTTTGGTAGATATAATCGATAAGCAACTAGATTGATCTGTTTACAAATCAAAAATGGTCCAAACCTACAATATTCCAATTTATTACAAGGATGAATAGTTTTTATATTACAATGAAGTAACCATACCTTATTATCCACGAGGAATTGAGGCTATTCTTTGCAATAGACATCTATATTGATCTTTTGTTGTTCTTGAGCTTTTTTTTAATTATACCTTCATTGTTGCAAGTAGCTTTGACAATTAATTTTCCAAATCTTTTGCTACAAGAATATCAACTTTTAAAAAGTCAAAACTATCAAGTTGTGGATGATAACCATAATTTATAAAGAATGGAGTTTGTTGAGTAGAAGAATGTGTAAGTCATCAAATTGACTCATTAGTTGTTTTAGGATAAAAGAATATATTCAGAGTGCCAAAATTATAATTATAAAGTGAAGGTGTATTTAGAAGATGCTAAATAATGAAAAATAATATTAGTGAGAAAAAAAATAAAATCTTAGTAAGTCTTGGAGGTAATTATCTTAGTTGATTTAATTTTTTTTTTAATTATAAAAATTAGTATTTAATTATTGAGACCAATGTTTACATTGCCCTTCTATTTCTATGTACCACTGTGAGCTCAAATAAAATCCTTTATTGAAGGGTTTTAAAGGCCACCTGGTTTAAAAGCTCAATTCTTTTGGATTATTTTATTTAAGTTTTGTTTTGTTATTTCCTTATTGATTTGCTGCTTTAATTATTCAAGTAAAGATTTTAAAATTTATCTTAGATTGTAGTTCATCTAGTTAATCCAATTGGATTAGAATCAGCTTGAATGAGGCTAGTCAATAGAAAAGATGAAATAAAATAAAATTAAAAAAATAAAATTATAAAATAAAATAAAAAATAATAATAATAATAAATAAAAATTAATAGAATAATAGAATAACTATATAAATAATTAATAATAATTACATATTTAAATATGTAATTAAATGGAATAAATAAAAATTAATAAATGATAATAATAATAATTAATAGAATAATGAGTAATAATTAGATAAAATACAATGGAATGAATAAAATTAATTGAAGCAAAATTTGACAAATGAATGGAAAAACTTCACACAAGATTTTTTGAGGAAATGAAGTTAATAAGAATTTGAATATCAATTATTGAATTAAATACTGTTACAATATGAATATAACATTGAATTTAGCAGCTGACAAGCGTCATGCACATTTGGTGGGATTTCTGATATCAACTCTATAATACTTTGTTAATTATAATGGTCAATAACCATAATACGCAGGTACTGATGCCAACACGTAGTCCCTATACTGCAGTTGTTTCTCGCACCAACAGAATCCCTTATACCGCAATGACCAATACAAAAAATAAAATAGATGGAATACACAAAACAAAATTGCCAAGTCCAATCGCTAATCGAATAACAGACCATCCTCACACCAATGGTATTGTACAATTCCACCGTTGCCAGCAAGGATCAAAATTTAAGAAATACTTATATCTTATCGTACTCACTTAGTGACATCAACGCATCTCGATTGCAATCGCGAACATTTTGCGACCTTCACATCAGCCAACGTTGCACACCTCGATCGCAACCGCAAATGTTCTCGTCCGTTTGCTCTAACCAATGTCACACACACTGATCCAACACTCAGCCATCTTCTTTCAGCCAACATCGCATACACTAATCCTAGCCACAAATCTCTGCCGCCTTCTCTCCTTCTTTCCAGCACCGTCGCCACACATCAGCAGACGTCGCACACATTGATCGCAGCCGCAGACCTCTCGTCATGTTCACTCCAGCCAATGTCGCACATACAAATCGCGCATGCCAACACTCCGCCACCTTCTTTCAGTCGACGTCATACACACTAATTGCAGCCGCCAACACTCTGTCGCCTTCACTTCAGCCAACGTTACACACACTGATCGTAGCACCAATACTCTCGTCACGTTCATTCCAGCCAATGTCACCCATCCTGATTGTAGCCGCAACACTCTCGTCACGTTCACTCCAGTCAATGTCGTATACACTAATCGCAGCGCCAATACTCCGCCACCTTCTTTCAGCCACCGTCGCACACACTAATTACAGCCACAAACCTTCGCCACCTTCTTCACCACCTTCTTTCAGCAGACGCCGCACACATTGACTGCAGCCGCTGACCTCTCGTCACATTAGATACAAATGATAAATTTCCACTCTTTTAACCTGTCGATATCACACGACTATTCTTCATCCGCATCTAACAAGCACACCAACTCAAAAATGTTATACAAGCTCGCCACTCCCATAAACCCTACTACCACCGCAAATGTAAGGAAATGCCATGTGATTCCATGAACTCACATCAAATACCCCGACCCCAATCTTGCTCTAGCTCCCTCTTCCAATGGCACAACCGGGCCATTATGATCAGCCAGGATGGCTGTTTGGCGAATAGGCTCGCATTGCACAAAAAAAGACTAACGGCGAGGCGGAAAAATTGGCCTCTGAATTCAAAAACGGCCGACTCTCCCCTCGCAGGCTCGGAGGGCAGGGAAAAAGAAAAAGAAAATAAAAATAATAAGAATGATCCCCCACCATTCGAGGGTTAAATTCCAAGGGCTTCCATACCAAGAGTGGATCTACTGAAATAAAAGGAGAATCCGGCGAACTCCTTAGCTTCCTTTTTAATAAAGACTACTTAATAAATTCCAAGAAAATTAATCAACATCTTAGTCTTAACTATTGTTCTAAAAAATAACCCCATAATATCTTAAGAATAATTTAGCATTGTAATATCCTCAACCACTCGACTCATCCTATGGTAAATCTATGAGAGTTTAGTGATTAATTCCAGCATCTCAATATAATGATTAAAATCACTGAATGCCATAGGGAATTATGTTCATATAGTAAAGCTTTGAAAAATTTCTAGGGATTCACTCAATGCAATTTAGAGCACTAAGTTTTATCCCCAATAGATCCACATGAGTTTAGGAATAGGCATTGCTCCCTATAAATTTTTCAAGTAATTGAAAGGAATAAATAACTATAGTCCAACAATTTTTATAATTATTTTATTGTAAAAATTAAAGAATAACAAAAAATATTGAAATAAAATTAAAATAAAATAAAAGTGAGTAAATCTACCAATAGACCATTTTAAGTACTCACAACCACTTATTAAAAAAATATAAATATTACTCAGTAGATAGAAGAAGTGTGAGAAATAAACCTCATGTCTTTTTAATTATTTATATAGAAAATAAGATTTTAAGTTGATTTAAATTTATTTTATTATTATAAAAAATCACCAAGATAGAATGAAATAGTTTTAAATTGATATTATTATTTTAGAAATATTATAGAAATTTTTAGAATTTATTTAGAACTTATTTAGAATTTTTTAGGAATTTTTAGAACAATTTTGAAGACTTTAGTAAAAATGAGTTTTATCACCTTGGGAGCTATAATGAAGAAATGTAACAAGATTTGAATGCCATACAAGGTTCCTAGATTATTTGGATATTTTTGAATATTATTGTGAAGTCAAAAATACAAAAAAATGAGTTTTATTAATAAAAACTGTAATCCTTGTAGGAAGAGAGGTGCATAAGTCTCATATGGGTTGTGGCACTTTGGATGTAGGTAGGAAGATAAGACTAAGGCCTCGTGGCCTCTCTAGGACATCCTTCTACATTACTTTTGAGCCTTGGTGAGGTTCAAACTCATGATCTCTTAAGCAAGTTATCCTTGAGATAAAAATTTTCCACTTAACTTTTTTATTATTTATCTTTTATCTTTGGATTATCATAACTTATTCATAATAACTTAGATTTATATGTTTTTTATATCATTGGAAAGAAAAAAAGTTTATCTAATCAAAAATCTAATTTTTACTTTTTAATTTTATTTTTTACTAGGTGAAAACATAGTGAACAGACTATGATATAGTTTTAAATTGTGCACTTGCTTGATACCATTTACTTCACTTATTTTGTGGTTGTTCTTCTTGTTCTTCTTGTTAAATGCTTCTTTCACTTCACACCACCAATTGCAAGTATCTTTGAAGTGAGGCCATCTTATAATTTGGATTGAGAGATGAATTTTACCACCACATTTTGATGCATTTGCCGGAAGGTAGTGCTTCTATTTGTGTAGGTGAATATGGAGTGAATTAATGGTGATTGACCTTTTATGTGGACTTCTTGAGTGAGCATTTCAACTTTATTCTCCATTATTGGTAAGTATTCTACCTCTCTTTATTATTATCATAAACAAATCTTTTATCATTTATAGTCAAAAAAAAAAAAAAAAAAAAAAAAAAAATTTAGTGAAGAATAATTTCTTCTTGGATTTCTATCAATTAATTTTTATGTACTTATTAGTTGACTTTGAAATTTTGTGAAATTATATATCTTATTTTTAGCTTTTTAAAAAGCTAATACACATTTGATTTGGATTAAAATTTATTTTTTGGAGAATTTTTTATTAGAAGAGGATTCACTACCTAAGAGTAATTTGCTCTCGGATTTTCATCAATCAGTTTTTATATGTTTGTTATTTTACTTTGAAATTTTTTTAGATTATGTGTCTTAATATTATCTTTTTAGAAAGTTATTATATGTTTAATTTAGAATAAAATTGAAGTTTTGGTGAATTTTTTATTAGAAGGGGGTTCACTACCTTGGTAGTTTTATGTACTCATTTTTTGAAAAGGCATTTCTTAGTGCCAATTGACTATTTTTAATCAAATTTTTTTGGATTAGAAATACTTGAAAGATAAGCTTAGAGTGGTATAATTTTTATTGATTTTTTATTAATACTCAATTTGTGGCAATTTTTGGAATGGAAAAGGATTGCTACTTTAGGTGAAATACAATTAAGAGAAGGAGTTCATCTTCAAAGGTTTCATCACTTCCTTCCTTATAAATTTCTTGTTGAGGGCCTATTTCTAGTAGTTAAGAGATTTGATCATCCTCTCTATCTCTCATATTCCATCTTTTCATAGGAGACAAAGGATTGGTTATTCAAATAAACAATCTTTTACTATATCCTTGTAAACTTTCTTATGGGCAGCATTTTTTTAGTGGTAGAGAGATTTAATTACCTTTTCTACCGTCCATATCTCTTTTCTCTATAGGTGTAGGATTGAAAAGATTTTCCAATAGTAGATTAGACAAGTTACTCTACTCACAACATAAGAAGAAGAAAAAGAAAAGAAGAGCAATCATTCAAGATGCCATATTTCTAAGGTAAGCCTTCAATTAAGCAATTTGGTTGAGTTTTCATTTTATTAAACTATTATAGATTATGGATTGAGGAGTAAGAGACACAAGATAAGAAATAATACTAGGAAGTTAAATTTTAAGTAAATTATTTGGCTCTTATCAATTTATTATAATTCTTTTAAATTTAGCAGTTATACATAAAAGTAAAGAGCAGAAGTTAGGAGTTGGAGGATAGAATTTGAAAGGAAGATGTAAGAGAACTAAGTCTCTAGATTGCTAGATTGTTATTCTCTAGCATACTCCATAGATCAAGCTTTAAGTAATATTCATAATTGGAATAAAATAGTGTTTGCTAAATTGAGTTATGAACAGTATTATTACATACAAATTTTGCTAATAGTAGATATAAAATCCAATTATCTTATTGATAATTGAAGCTGCATTATAAATACTACTCTAAAACTTGATTAATTCATTTTATTTGCGTGTCAGTTTGAGGGTGAAAAAAAAAAGAAAGTTTAATGTTCACGATTAATATTTCAAAAAGACATCTTAAAAACGTAGATATAAACTAGAATCCTTGATCAGATACAATATCATCAAATAAGCCATGTTATTGATATATTTTGCCAAGAAACAGTCTTATTGTTTCTTCACTAGATGCAATCTTCATCCAAGAAATGAAATGAGCTATCTTTATAAGTTGATCAACCACCACAAGGATGTTGTCTAATGAATTAGATGGTGGTAGATCTGTGATAAAATCCATTGAGATAGAAAACCATGACCATCTTGGAACAGGCAAGGGTTGTAAGAGTCCATAAGAGTGATGTCAAGGATTTTTGGACCTTGAACAAATGTGGTAAGAGAATACAAAGTCTTTCATCGTCTTTTACATTTGAAGCCACCAAAACTCTTGAGAAATAAGTTTCAAAATCCTATTAAATCCAAAAAGATTTGCAGCTAAAAAATCATGGCAAGATTGAAGAACATGCAGTCGTGTTGGTCCTTCTAGAATATATAAACATTTTTTAAAGTATAGAAGGTCTTTCTCAAGTTTGTATTTGTTAGCATATTTTTTTAGATGATGCTTGACACCAAGGGCCAAAACATCAATATTGGTTGTATATTATTAATCAAATACTACCTCTTCTATCTTTGGTATAAGATATGATCTCCTTAATAAAGCATTAGACAATCCTTATTGCTTTTCAAATTGATAAGTGATAACAAATTTAAATCAAGATAATAACATAATCTATTAAGCTTGACAATGATTAAAAATACAAGCTACCTTAAAATATTCCAAGTTCTTGTGATCTGTACATATAGTCACAAGATATATTGCTCCTTCAAGAAAATGATACCATTTTTGAAAAGAATCCACAATATCAAGAAGTTTCTTATAGTGGATTTCATAATTAATTTTGACAACAAAAAAATTTTGAAAATAAAATGCTACAAGATGGAATTTATTGTCTATATCCATTTGTGAATATATGGCCCTTAATGCCAAATCCAAAGCATTGATTTCTATGTAAAAATCTTTTACAAAATTGAGATGCACCAAGATTGAAACTGTGGTAAATGTCGTCTTGAGGTCTTGGAATATCTTCTCTACTTAAGGACTCCATTCTAACTTATCTTGGCATGTCAATTAAATAAAAAGAGCAATAACATGAGAGTAATTTTTAATAAAGATTTGATAGAAGTTAACAAATCCAAAAAAACATCGTACATCTCTCACAATCTTTGGAATAGTCTACTGTATAATTGCATCCATCTTCTTAGGATCTATCATCAAATCTTTAGTAGATACAATGTATCCCAAAAATCCTATTTTAGATTGATGAAATATGTATTTTTTTAGCTTGGCATACAAACCTACGTCTCGTAGCTTTTCTAATATCTACTTTATATATTCCTTGTGTTTTTTCAAATCTTTTGAGTAGATCAAGATATCATCAAGATAGATCATCACAAACTTGTCTAGATGTTTTCAAAAGATGTTATTTATTAAATGCTAAAAGATAGCGGGTATATTTGTTAATCCAAAAGGCATGACATTATATTCATAATGTCCATACTTTGTCCAAAATGTGGTCTTCCATTTGTCTCCTTCTTTGATCTATATCAAGTTATATGCTCCACAAAGATCTATCTTGGTATAGATCTTGGCTTGGCTGAGTTGTTCTAAAAGTCTTGAAATTAATGGTAATAGATAACAATTCTTCACCATTATCTTATTTAATCCTCAATAATCAATGCACATATGCAAGGAATTATCTTTCTTCTTTATAAAGAATATAGATGCACTTGTTGGAGACTTTGAATGCTTGATGAAATTCTTTGTAAGGTTTTTATTAATATAATCTTTCAACGTTGAAAGCTTGTTTTGAAAAAGATTATAAACTAGACCAAAAGGTGGTTGCGTTCTTTTTAGAAGATCTATAGCACAATCATATGGTTGGTGCTCTGATAATATATCAATATTTTTTTTTTTGAAAAACATCTTAAAATTTGCTATATTTCTCTAAAATACTTGTTGATAAAGTTATATTTTTTTTAATTGGAGTCATATAAATAACAAGTGATATACTTTCTTTGGCTGATCTTATAATAGCCCTCGCTCCAACAAATAAAGGTTTATCAACTTGTGACTTTTTTCAAATTTTCTTACAGGGATTTTTATAAAAAATATTATTCTTTGCAACTTCCAATTTATAAATGGATTATACTTTTTCAACCAAAAAAGTTCAAGAATAATAAGATTTGGAGGAGTCTTAATAATATTAAATATAATTTGATTGCTATGATCTTTAAATAATACTTCTATAGGCATGGTTTTGTAAGTGACACTACCAAAGGATAAGGATCATCCATCTATTATCTCTATATGAACATGTTTGGATTTCTATACTAGAATTTTTTTTATAAAACTTAGCAAATGTTTCATCTATAAAACAAGAGGATGCTTCTAAATCCAATAAGGTAATTGTTTGAAGCTTTTGAGGGCCAAAATATAAAAAAATTATAAAATAACAAGCATGTTGAGCAAAAAGAGAGGAATTTGAATAGTCTTATAATGTTGCATTGTCTAGTTGCACGATTCCTACTATGGCTAAACATTTTTATTTTTTTGAACGATTGTACTCTTGATTTTGATGATGTGTTGATTTTGTTTCTTCAGACAATTGCCAACCTTGTGGCCTTCTTCTCCACAATATAAGTATAGACCTTCTTCCATCCAATGTTACTTTTTTTTATGGACTAAAAGGTTTAAAATGTACTATATCAAATTGTATATCTTTTACTTCTAAATGTGAATTTAGAATGCTTATTGATGTAGTAAGAATATATTGAATTGCATGTTGTCTTACTGAAGTTTATGAATGTTGATCTTGATAACATTGAAATAATTGATTATCACATTTTATAGCTTGGCTAATGACTTCATTGAATGATTGTAGATCCGGAAGTGACAATAACAAATTTTTCACATAATCTTTTAGTCTCCAATAAAATTGACTGATTAAAGATTTTTTCTCCTAATTGATGGTGCCCACTAATTATTTAAAATTAGATGCATAGATTCATATAGAACGTGCCCCTTGATTCTACTATATCACATGAAGTCTTACTTGAGAATGCGCTAGACACCTGATTGTAGAAGATAAAAAAAAAATAACAACAACAAGTTCTAACATCTCTAATAGAATTATATAAATATTATAATTAAAGACTACCAAGTATGTTCAACTATTAAAAAATTCAATTAGATTTTTAATTAATAAAAGAAGAATATAAAAAATTCTAATTTTTTAAAAAAAAATCATTAAAAAATAATATAAAAATCTTAGAGAAATATCAATATAAATCCAAAAAAAATTTAAAATTGAAATCTTTTTAAAATACTAAAAAATAGAAATTATAATCATAGCTTAATTAAATTTTAATAAAATCCTATTCAAATTCTAATAAAATCTTAATCAAATTTTAATCAAATTTTAATCGAATCCTATTCAAATCCTAATCAAATCTTAATTAAATTCTAATCAAATCCTAATCAAATCCTAATCAAATCTTAATTAAATTCTAATCAAATCCTAATCAAATCCTAATCAAATTCTAATCAAATTCTAATCAAATTCTAATCAAATTCTAGTTAAATCCTATTAATATCCTAAGTTCTATTTAAATCCTAATGAAATCCTAATCAAACCTTAAATAAATCCTAATAAATCCTAATAAAATCCTATAATAAATTAAAACTATAATAATTATTAATCTAGCTATTGATGTTATTTTAAATTTTATACATCTTTTAATAACTAAAATGAAAACATACATAAATTTTTTAAAAAGATTCAACTTACCAAATAAAAGTTAAGCTCAAATTTCTACTTGGATGTAGGTTGCCCTCCTTCTCCAAACTTGATGCCAAACTTGATGCCAAACTTTCAGCACAAATCTCTTGTCTTTGCACCATTCAATTGTTTTCAAATTTTATATAGATTTAAAAATTCAAGTCTACCATTTATACAAGTAATTTTCTTCTCAATATAAATAAAAGATTGCTAAACATTTGAAAAATCCTCACTAATCCTTAAACCCCAATTATTAAGATTCCAACTCACTTGAATTCTAATTTTCTTCAAT
This sequence comes from Physcomitrellopsis africana, assembly GCA_036785485.1. Classification (NCBI taxonomy): domain Eukaryota; kingdom Viridiplantae; phylum Streptophyta; class Bryopsida; order Funariales; family Funariaceae; genus Physcomitrellopsis; species Physcomitrellopsis africana. The sequence continues at coordinate 24,969 of JAWRVF010000160.1, read as the reverse complement.
CAAACTAATTTAATCAAGCTCAAATTTACAACATGTATTAATTACAATTACAACTACAAACCTACAAATTTTCACTTATAGGTCAATAATCAAATTCATAAAATGCTCAAATTTGTAAACCCTTTTTTATTTCATAAAAACCATAGTCACTTAAATCAACTGTGAATTTGCAAAGTTCTTATAAAGCCAATTTTTCTCCAAATCATTCAAAATTAATGCTCAAACAAATTTATTGAAGTTTGCCTTCTAATCCAACTCTTAGATCTATCAAAGATCCTCCACTTGCCATAGGTATGTAGTTTTGTATCTCAAGGTCTGATTTCAATCCAAGTTCACAACTAGTTCTCTCTGAGTATCAATTCTAAGAATTTTGAGATAAAATTTGTTAAAATCTATTCTTAATTTCTTTCTAAAGATGCCTATATTATTTATTTTTCCAATCTACTTTATTTTGCCTTATTTATGGCCATATAAAATAACTAGAAGCCTCTTCTATAAAATAGTAGCATTAACATTTTTTAATTTTTATTACTTTCTTTTCTAATATCTATAATTTTAAGATAATTTGCTAAAATATTTTTATTTGAGCTCTTATATATTATAATCATTTCTTTCTTCTTTCACCTAATGGTTGTATTATTACACAATATTTGTCCTCTCTAAATCTATGCATCCTTTGGTATGTACTAAAATTTCTTCAATATATTAATGTATGACACTTTTCATCTTGGTCTAATTTTTGATCTTCAATTTGTTCCTCCTCTTCTGTTTCAATATCCTTTAATAGATTTTATTCTTTATCAAAATATATATATATTCTTCTTTGTTTAAATAATTTGACTTTCTTGCTTATTATAAATGACTTTAATTTTGTTCCATCAAGTTTTCATAAAGAGTATGTTCCATTGTCATAGACCTTTATCACAATATATAGTCTAAATCAATGCTTAGAAAATCTTTATAATGTACTATGTTGATTATCCAAACTATTATCATAGACTAATATCCAATCACCTTTTTTTATTTTTTTAGATTGTAGTCAATGTATTTTATTAAATCTTTCTTTATTTTTTTTTCTTATTTCTTTCAATCTTCCAATTGTTGTTTCAATATCCTCAGGTCTTCTTTCCAATTGTTGAATTTATAATACTAAAAGCTTCTTTCTATTAAGATCATCTTTTCAAGGCAATATTCTCCATACAGGCACTATTTCTTCTATTGGCATAATTGGCTTTGTCCATACATTAACTCAGAAGATATATAACCAATTACCGTACTATAAATTATACAATTTGCCCATAATGCAAATGGTAGTAGCCTTAGTCATTGATGTACTTTGCCATTACATGTTTTTACTAATGCCTTAACAATAAATGAGTATCTATGCTCACTCTTCCCATTACTTTTTGGATTATATATTATTGTGAAAGAAATTTTAATTTTCATTCTATCAAAGAGTTTTTTTGCTTCTTTTGTATCCAATTCACCTCTATCTATAGTGAAATTTCCAATACAACTATAATGACAAACAATGTCTTTTAAGAAAAATCAACATACACTTTTAGTACTTTTTATTCTTAATGCTTGTCCTTCAACCATATTCGATAAATCTTCATGTGCAAGTACCAAGTATTTTATTTGTCCAAGTCCCATAGGCATTGCTACTAAATCTACTATCCACTTATAATATAGTGCTAGAGAATAAGTTGGATGTAATTCATCTCAATGCCAAATATTAAAATGAAGTTGAAAAATTTCATGTGATCCTATAAAATTAGCAATATCTTCATACATGCCTTTCCACCAATATTTTTCTTTCAATTTAATAAAAGTTGCTCAAATTCCTCTATATCCTACTCACAAATTTTTATGAAACTCTTTAATAATCTTTTGTTGAGCTTCTAAACCACATATCATCCATTGTGCTATTTCTCCTCTTCTCTTTGGATACTTCCATAAATATCTATTACGTAAAAAATATCCTTAGGTTTTTCATGGATTTTCTTAAATTTTTCATTTGTCCAATCTTCTTGTTATTCTAATGTACTTAGATACTTTTCAATATCTTTCCATTCACCTTCATATAAATCTCTTAAAAAAGATTCCAATGGTATATTCAAATATATATCTTCTTCCTTTGATAATATATTAGTATAAAATTTTGTACCCACATCATCTTCTAAATCAATTATATCTTCTTCATCATAATACCTTATCCTTGATAATATATCTACAATTGAATTATCTTTCTCTACAATGTACTTAAACTCTAGATTCATAGATTTGATATATGCTATCCATCTTAATATAGTAATATTAGGAGTTGAACAACTTATGATCATGTTCAATAAAAGTAGATAATTTATTTTTATAACTATTGAAGCACCAATTAAGTACTCTTTTTTATTTTTCATAGCTATTTCTATATTCCATAATTCTCTTTTAATTTGTGCCTATGTCCTTTGTCTAATATTCAACCATTAATATCATTGGCCTTCTACATTCATAATTCACTTTCTTCAAAGTTAGAGGCAAAAAAAAAAATTCTTTTAATTTTTCCATAGTTCTTCTTTATTCTTCTATATATTAAAATTTTTGATTCTTTCTTAGCAATTTATATAATGGATCTGCTACATGTGCAAAATGAGGTATCTATATATAATAGAAAATACATGCTCTTAAAAATCTTTTGACTTCTATTATATTTGTACATTCTTTCATCTTTTTAATAATATCAATCTTTTCAATATTTGGTTTACATCCATATAATCTATACATGTGTCCAACAACAAATATCTCATTTATTTCAAATATAGATTTAGTACTTGATAAGGTCAAATGTACTTATTTCAACCGCGATAAAATCTTTTCACAATCCATAATATAACTTGTAACAAATCTTCTACAACCCTTTTTATCCAATGTCTTATCTTTTTTTTCTTCTATATATTCTTTAATTGGAATATCATCTAAGAATGGCATAGTCTTTTTTGGTATAAATTCCTTCAATATTTTGTTCATTCTATTCATTATATGAGCTACTGAATTAATAGCCCCTTGAGGCAATATACTCATCTTTATTAAATCTAATGGAGTCTTCATAGTGGTTAAATCTCTACTTTGTAATATAAATTGAAATTGATTATATCCTGAGTAAAGATCACCCATTGAATAGATTGCTCTTCTAGCAAATGCTTCTGCAAATTCATCTACAATTGGACTTGAATCCATATTTCTAATAGCCACTTTATTTATAAATTACATATCTTGTATAAATCGCATTGTTTCATTTTTTTTTTTTATATTGTAAACCATCGATTAGAATAAGGTACCATAGATGGTTTTAAAATTTCTATTTTAATCTTTTCATTGAATAAATCTACTAACTTGGATAAATATACTTTTGGTATTGGAATTGGTCATAAATTCCATGGTTCATGAGGAATAGTAAAAATAACCATAGGTGTTATAATACTTGGATCAATACATCCAATTTTATGTACTTTAAATGCAAAAGCCTTTCTATATCATGAAAGCATCTTTTTAAAATAATTTTCTTCACATTTTGTTAAAAATCCATCACATCCAATTTCTAATCCATCTAATGTAGCATCCGTAAATTTATGCCCTATCTTCCTTGGATCCCTTAAATTTAGTTAAGTAGATGCTCCCTTCACCATCTCTTCACAATCTGATGGTAATGGCAAAGCCATTGGTTTAACCTTTCTCTCTATTAATTTATACTTAGTTTCAACATATGCCTCTTGATAACTTAAATTTTTTATAAATCTTTGAATTCCATTATAATTTTTTTTGAATATACATTAATAACTCTATTCTCTCTTTATAATTCATATTGCAATAAATAATTTAATTCTTTGATAGTATCTACAAATCTTACTTCTTTAAATGCTCCTAAAATAAATTCATCTTCAATCAATTCTCCATTTTCTTTCAAGATTTGTCCATATTTTTAATTTACTGTTTGTCTATCATTTTCATCTTATCAAGAGCCTTAAAAGACAATACACAATCTTGTCTCAATCTAATAAGTCTAATAAATGATATCTTCTCTTTTAAACTAAGTAAGATAATTTTTTTTTTAATCCATTGTAATCCCGCTTTACAATGGTGCATGGTAAAAACCTTCAAGGTCTTTAAAATTCTCATTTGATAATGGCTTCTTTCTCAACTTATCACAATTTCTTTTATAATTGGTACAAATAGTTAAAAATTGAACTACTTTCATTCCATCTTAACTTCTTATTCTTGTATAGATTGATTCATCATCTATTACCTTTGTTTCTATTTGTGTGGTAGTAATATATGGTTGTCCCAATATAATAGGATATATAGACATATCTTATATAAAAAAATATTATTCATGAATAACATCTTCTATTATCACCTTGATATTTGGACAAGCCCCATATAAATCTTTCTTAAAATTGTTTGTTGATCTTATTATCTATCCATGTTTAATATCAATAGGCCATTTTTCTTTTTTATATAGCTCTTTTAATATCATATTGATCTCAAAACCATGATCAATTAATGCTACAATTGATTCTTCTAAATCTCCTAATTTTACTAGAATTTTTGTAGTAGTCATTGTCCAATGATTTTGAGAATAATGATTAGATGGTTAAATCCCATTTCCTTCTTTTGTAAGTCCAACTTGTGAAATATCTCTTAAAACTTGTATTTCATCCTCTTTCACCTACCCTGTTTTTCATTGCCTTTGTTCCTTGTGTATTTGATGTCATAATATCTCCTATAGATTGTTTTTTTTTTTATTGTATCAATAATAACTTCATAAAATTCATGCTTTGTAATCCCTAAAATTTTATCAATTGTAAATTTGACCTTTCTTCCTAAAATCCGTTCTTTTGATATCTTCTTAAAATTTGTAATAGCCTCAATATTAAATTATAACTTATGAGTAGGATTTTTTTTTTTTTTTTTTTTTTTTTAGAATTTTTTTTTCTTTTACAAAAATATTCTCCACTTCCTCTTCATGCATAGGATTTTTTTGTTGTCTTGTTTTATCTCCTCTTGTAGTCCTTTTTGATGGCCTTCATTATTTTCATCTTTTCTTTGTTTTTCTTCTATTAATACTTCATGTTGACTCCTTGCAATATGAACATGCATTGATAATCCATCTATTAGATTATTCCACTAGTTAATTTATCAAATATTATTATAAACACGTTTTAAATCATTTGTAGTAAATTTTTTCTTTTCAACATAATTCATTGTACTTATCTACAAAGAGCTAGATTCTCCTAGAAGTTCAAGATTTTATATTTAAAAATTTGCCTCAATTTGCTTTCACCTAATATGTTGCTATTTTCTTGTGTGAGATTGTATGCACTTTAAAAACATCTCTTGCAAATACCTTCATTCCTCCTTTATCAAACTTTGTCTCCAATTTTTTTCCACTTTCTTTCAAGTGTATCATAATATCTTTAAAAAAAAAAATTCTTTTGCATAGTGCCTTTGTAAAATCTTCACACTCTCTTTTTCAATGTTCCATACTATCATACTACATGCACCTATGTACTACATCTTTTATTCGTCCTAATTTTTATTTTGTTGATATCTTTGATGATTGACCATTTTTTTCAAGTTTTATAAATTTTAATTATAAATCCTTCATTCCATTTATGATATCATCTATACTCATTTCTTCTTTTTTTGATATAAACATTGAAGGTTGAATTATAGATGTGAGATAATTAGTAGGCAATTTTATCTTAGATGCTTGCAATGGTTTTTGAATATCCATCCTATCCTTTTTCTTTTTTCTTTTCACAAGCAATCTTATTTCTTCTTCTACTTTTTTCCAATTTTATGTCAATTCTTCTTCTTCTTTTTTATCTTCAAGCAAAATTTCCAATTTTTCTTACAATTCTCCATCAGCTACTTGAAAAAAAAGTTTTATTTTATTTAGATCCAACAATTGCCTTTCCTTCTTTGATAAATGAGAATATTGTCTTTCAAACTTCATTAATAATTTTGTTGCTTGAAGATCTTTCTTAGGCCTTTCAATGCATTCAAAAAATGATTTCTTTGTAATTCAATCATTGTCTTCTAAAACATATTCATCCTTCAATGCTTAAGAAAATTTCTCCCATGAACCTCCAAAATGTCCTATAATGGATTTTGCATGATTTCTTATCCTTGGTGCAGTAGCCAATTCAAATAATAGAACCATTTTCTTCTTGGAAACATGCTTTAGTTCCATTTCTTTCACATAACACCTTAAATATTTTGTAATATCCTTCTCTTTAAATTGATCAATTTTGTCTATAACTGCCTGTAATGCTTTGTTTGCCATATCTTCTTTGTAATCTTTAATCTATTGTTCTTGCATGAATAAAGCAAATGCTTCAAACATGCTTGTAGAATTAGGATCCAAATACATACCTTGTCTCCGACTAATACTTCTACTTATAGCTCCACTTGAAGTACCACCCACAGCTCTTCTTTCCATTTTCTTACCTTCCTTCTTCATAATTTAAATAGATCAAAAATCCAATTACCTTCTACCTCAAGCTTTTCATGTTGGATTCACCAAATATGTCGTATCACATGAACTCTTACTTGAGAATGCATTGGGCACCTGGCTGTGGAAGATAAAAAAAAAATAACAACAACAAGTCCTAACACCTCTAATTGAATTATATAAAATTTGCAATTAAAGACTAATAAGTATATTCAACCATTAAAAAGTTCAATTAGATTCTTATATAATTATAAAAAAATAAAAAAATCCTAAAGAACTTCTAAAGAAGCTATGAAGAAATAATAAAGAAATCTTAAAGAAATTCTAATATAAGTCTAAAAAATATATTAATTTAATTTTTTTTAAAAAATATTAAAAATAGAAATTATAATCAAATTCTAATTAAATCCTAATCTCATCTTATTTATATCTTAAATCCTATCTAAATCCTAATGAAATTCTAATTAAATCTTAAATAAATCCTAACAAATCCTAATCAAATCTAATAGCAGATTGAAACTATAATAACTATTTATCTAATTATTGAACTTATCTCAAATTTTACACATCTTTTAACAACTAAGTTGACAATATGCATAGAAAAATTAAAGGAGATCAAACTTATTAAATAAAAGTTAAGCTCAAAATTCTATTTGGATATAGGCCTTTCTCTTTCTTCAACTTTGATGTAAATTTCCTAGCACAAATATCTTCTTTTTGCACCATTCAACTACTTTCAAAATTCATAAAAAAATAGAAAATCTAATTTACTATCCATACAAATAATTTTCATATCAACCCAACATGTAGATTGTTAAATATTTGAAAAACCTTCACTAATCCTTAAAATCCAATTTGCAAGATCCCAACTCACTTGAAGTTCAATAACCTTCAATTAAACCATTTAATCAAGCTCAAAATTACAACTTATATTAACCACAACCACAGCCACAAACTTACAAATTTTCACACTTAGATTTATAATCAAATTTATAAAATGTTCAAATTTATAAAATGTTCAAATTTGTAAATCCTTTTTTACTTCACAAAATCTAGAGTCACTCCAAACAACCCTGAGTTTGTAAAGCTCTTACAAAGCCAATTTCTATCCAAATTATTCAAAATCAATGCTCAAACAAACCTTCTCAAGTTTTCCTCCTAATCTAACTTTTCGATCTATAAAAGAACCTCTACTTACCATAGGCATGTAATTGGATATCTCAAGGTCTGATTTCAACCTAGGTTCACAACTGGTTCTTTTTGAGTATCAACTCTAGGAATTTTGAGGTAAATTTTACTCTTTCCTAAAGATGCCTATATTATTTATTTTTCTAATCTACTTTATTTTATCTTATTTATGGCCATACAAAGTAAATAGAAGCCTCTTCTACAAAAAGACAGCATTAATATTTTTTAATTTTTACTACTTTCTTATTTGTTATCTATATTTCAAAGATGATTTGCTAAAATATTTTCATTTGAGTTCCTTTATAATATAATCATTTTTTTCTTCTTTTAACTAGTAGTCATATTACTACACAAAAATATTATGTCTATAATCGTGCTAGATATTTTGTTCTACTAGATCTAGATAATCTAAATTAATTCTATCTATAAAAAATTCAAATAAGTATCTTAAAAATTTCACTCAAAAATTTAGAAGAATTGAGGTTCAATAGTTAAACAACCAAGACATACCTATAATGTTTCAATACATATTTGTAGATATTTTGTTGGAATTAAATCCTAACAAAGTAGTAGAATAAGAAAGATTAGATTAAAAATCTTTTAATCCTTTTATAGAAATAAATCAAGAAGAAAAAAAGTCAAGACTTAGTTCTCCTTCAATAGATCATGAAAGGGAAGCCTCTCCAAATCCTATATCCATAAATCCCTTGGTCTAGCCAAGGGATTTTTCTATTATAATTTTAGAGAAATTGTAAGCAACTTCCATATCTTACAATCTCCTAATTTTAAAAGGAATTAGAGATGACAATCCAACAATACACATAGAGAGGTTCATGGAACTTCTCACAACATGTTTAATAACCAATCTTGGATATTATCTTGTGTGATTTTTGAGCACGTTAAAAAATGGAACTTATGAATGGTATAGAAACCATTCCTCTCAAATCTTTAAAAATTAGAAGATGCTTATGAGAGTATTTTTAGAGAAGTTTAGATGAGAAGTAGAGCAAAGTAATATCTTTATGGCCCTTTTTCTTTGAGACAAAGAAAAAAAGAAAAGATTAATAAATATATTTGGTAATTTAAACTAATAGTAAATTGATTTGTAAGAATCCTTCTTACGGATGATATTCTTATCCACTTTTTTATCCAAGGATTCAATAAGGAGGATAAAATTAGAAAAATCCTTAAAAGAAGGCCAAAAAACTTAGAGGATGTAAAAAAGATAGTATGAGTGATTGAAAACATTGATAAACAACAAAAGATGATGTAGAGGAAGGAAGACCATAGAATCCCAAGTTTTATTCTAATATATGCTCAAAATATAGATAAGTCTCAAAGACATTTTTATGGAACTGTGGAAAATCAATTCTAATCTATAAACCATTATCTTACATTGTTAGAGGTTAGACTACCACCTAGCCTTTTAAATTAATATATCTAGAGGATAGAAATAGGCAGAAAGAAGAATTTAAAAATGAAGTCTTTTAAAGCCAAAAGAGATTCTAGAATGAGCTAAGATAATAATTAAAAATCATACAAGAATAAATGATCTTTTAAATTAAGGTCCAAATTTCAAACCAAGTTCTACCTTCCATAAAATTCGGTAGACACACTTCAGGGTTGTGATGTATTTAATGTAATCTATTAGGGCACACTTATCAATTTTGTTCAAATTTATAAAATTATCAACATAATCTTGAATGACAATAATCTTATATTCCCCCTCATAAAAGCTTAATCAATATATGATCTAATTCTTATCCACAAAGCTATAATTATCTTAATCAAGGTTTTAAAAATCAACCAAGACCAAGATAGGAAGTACATCATCTTTGTAGTAAAAGACACCCACTTGGTAGTTGTTGGATAAAAAATAGAATTGTTTGTAGAAATTGTAGGAGAAACCACCTTATAAGCATATGTAGGCAAATTGATATGGTAGTTCCTTTAAATTTTCTACAAGCAAATTATCATCAACAAATTCAAGATCATTTGACGGGAGTAAAAAATCAAAGTTTTGATAATACCTTAAAACCTCCAAATCTATTCTATTATTATAAATTGCTCCAATCCAAGGTATAAATACCACTTATGATACTAGCCTTGATAGTCATGATAAGATCTAGGTACTCTAGTTCTTTTCTTCCTACTTCAATTGATTGTAAAAATAGTTTAGAAGATTCTTTTCACTTTTTAGATTTAAATAAAGTTATAAGAGAGGCAATGGCTAATATTAGAGATTCTAAGAAATTATCTCAGATCTTTGAATCCAACTTAAATAAATTACTAGAGATCTTAAAGGAAAATATTGAAATAGAGGAATTTTTTTTTAAGAAAGAGTGAAAATGATCTAAAGTTTTCAACCTTGAATTTTATCCTTCAATTCGACTTAAAAACAAGAATTAGGTTAAGTCATATGATTTATAGGAAGATTTAAAGAAAATTAAGGAAAATATCACAATTACTCAATTATTGGAGGTTTCTCCTCTAATAAGAAGGAGCTTTAAAATAAGACTTTTTATTAAGAGATGATAATGATTTAAAACAAAAATCCCAGCTCATATTAAAACAATTCAAGTGGCACAAGAAATGAAGGCAATGAAGTTGGAGGTGTCTATAGTAGATAAAATCATACCCTATATTATTTGTCATGGACATACTTTAAATCACTACATTCTAGAACTTTTTGTAATCTTTTAGAATCTTCCATAGTTTTTTAGAATCTTTCAAAATCTTCTAGAATTTTCTTTAGTCTTCTAAAAATCTTCTATAATTTTCTAGAATCTCCTAGAATCTTTTTCAATCTTTTAGCACCTCTTGTAGCCTTCTGAAATCTTCTAAAATCTTCTTTAGTCTTCTTGAACTTGCCTTAGTCTTCTAGAATCTTCTTCAATCTTCTAAAATCTTCTAAGATACTCTTAGAAGGTTCAATAGGATATAGGCCTTATAGTATAAATAAGAAGCAAGACCAAGGTGCACCTCAGTCTTACCAATACAAGTCTTAGAGCAATTCAAAGTGTTGTCTTGTTTCTTAATATCAATCTAATTTTTTATTCTTATCAATGATGTAGTTTTTTAATTTTGTCCATCTAGTTCTTTATTCTTGAAATTATTCTAATTTTATAAGCTTCTCTTTACTTCTTTGCTAATCCACTATCTTACATTTCTAACAATTTCATAAGACTATCTAAGTAATCATATTAGAGCTTTGATCTCTTAATAGAGAGCCAATTATCCCTTTTTTTGAAGATACTATTGTATTCTAGAAGAGTGCAAATTATCTCCTTTTAGATTGATATGTTTATTTATTATAGTTTGATTTTTATTTAGAAAGAGTGGATTATTCCTTTCTTAGGATATATCACTATATTTTAGAGATTGAAAATTATTTTCTTTTAAATTAATATCATTTAAAAATATTCTTTTTCAGTATAAAAAATATTACACTAATGGCCTATTGATTTTTTCTTTATCAATATGGAAGTAGATCAAGTCATGGGAGGTGTATCCTCACAAATACAGAATAGAATGGCAACTCATGCAGATCTTGGAATTCTTTTGGATATTGTACGAGAAGAAATGGCATTCCTTTATAATCCAAAAAAAAAAATATAAATAAAATAAGTATCTGAAGAAACTAAGCGAAAAATTTATAATTTGCAACAAAAGATTATACGATTGAAGAAAGCAGGTGGAAGATAAGCTATGCATACAACCTCTCTAGAAGCTCCAAGGATTGTTATGAAAGAGTTAAAGGCTAGTATGCCTGATAAATTTGATAGAACAAGATCCAACTTTTAAAGATTTGTACAACAAGTATAACTTTGCTTACAACTATATCCTTCTTGTTATCTGAATGGGTTCATTCAAGTTGCTTTTATACGCACTTTTTTATGAAAAAGTGCTCGATCATAGTTTGCTCTACTGTTGGAAAAGAATTCTCCAATCTTATATAATTTGGAGGCTTTTATGGAAAGATTTATTGCTGCATTTGGAAATAATAATTAGGAGAGGGTGGCAAAAAAGAAGATTCAAAATCTACAATAAGAATAATGTTCAGCTACAATTTATGTGGAAAAGTTTAAATAACTTACTTATGATCTTGATTGAAATGATAAGGCTTTTATGACTTGATTCTATTATGGCCTAAAAGATGATATGAAGAATTTATTGATCACAATGCTAAGAGTGGAAAGTTTAGAAGAACTCATATCTAAAGCTATTACTTATGACAATCACCTATTTGAGTTATAACAAGAGAGGCGATCAATTCTCAATAATACCTATCAAGGTATGTCTGCTACATCTTCAAGAATATTGGACAAGCCATTAATATATCCTAAATCCATACAAATTGATACAACTCAATTCAAGCCATTAACACTAGCAGAAAAGATTAGACATTGACAAGAAAATCTATGTTTATATTGTGGAAGACCTAATCACAAGGCAGCAAATTGTGCAAATAAATCTAGAGAATTCAAGGCAGAAGATGTAACATCTAAATTAGAGAGGTTAGAAAACAAAGATGTCCAGCTACAGTAAGAACCTTGTGGATACTCTCAAATCTAAAGTACCAAAAAAAGGTCTCTTCTTACTTTTAGATCCAACATCTTATTTTATACTTCTTGTATGTATAAGAATCTTAAGACAAGAGATTTTTGCTAAAGTCCTTTTAAATACTAGAGCCTTAGCATGCTTTATGGATAAGGATTTTGTAATCAAATATAACTTAGTACTTATAAAGAAGATCCATCTCGCACCCATCAAAGTCATTGATGGACAAAATCTCACATCAAAAGATATTATTGAAGAAATTCAACTATTAGAAGTGATACTAGGAGATCAAATATCATATATTATCTTCAACATTATTTGATGTCCAACAAATCCTATTATTATTGGACTTCCTTGGTTTGAATTATATAATCTTGTTATTGATTGGAATTTGCAAAAAAAAATTTCAACATCTAAACATCAAAAGAAGAAACGAGATGTTACTTCATTTCTTGGAATTAAAGCATTTATGCAGACAACAAGAAAATGAGTTGCATTTATATTGTATGCTATCCCAGTGAAAGATCCAATGGAGCAACTAAAGTAAGATATTCCTACTCAACATTGTGACTTTGAAGTTGTATTTGAAAAAAAAAATATATACATGTTATCAAAACATTATTTTTATGATTATACAATCAAATTACAAGGTAGAACTCAACCTCCATTTGGTCTAATTTATAATCTCTTACAAATGGAGTTTACAACCTTCTGACAATATATTGATGAAAATCTAGCCAAGAATTTTATTAGACATTGAAAATCACTTGCCAGAGCCTCTATCTTATTTGTAAAGAAGAAGGATGGTTCTTTACATATGTATATTGACTATCAAGGCTTGAATAAAGTAACTATAAAAAATCATTATCCATTATCATTAATCTCAGGATTATTGGAATAATTAAGACAAGCAAATATCTTTACAAAGATTGATTTAAGAGGTACCTACAACCTAGTTAGGATTAAAGAAGGAGATCAATGGAAAATAATATTTTATACAAGATATGGACATTTTGAATACAATATTATGTCTTTTGGACTTACAAATGTACCTGTAATCTTTTAACATATGATGAATGACATCTTATAGAAATATTTAGATGACTTTATAGTCATCTACTTGGATGACATCTTGATCTTCTCTAAGAATAAAGAAGAATGTGAATATTATGTATGTATGATATTGGAGAAATTATAAGAAAGTAGATTGTATATCAAATTAAAAAAGTGTTCTTTTCATCAACCATTAATCAAGTTTTTAGAATATATTATTTCTAAAAATGGGATTTTTATAGATCCAAAGAAGATACAAACTGCTATAGAGTAGAAACAACTGTCATCAATCAGAGATGTACAATGTTTCTTGGAATTTGTAAATTTTTATAAAATCTTCATCAAAGATTATTTTAAGATTGCAGCTCCATTAACACGACTTACAAGCAAAGAAAAATTTATTTGGCACAAGAAGGCCAAAGAAGTATTTAAGAAGCTAAAAGAATCCTTCACTTCAGCCCTTATATTTATCCATATAAATCATTCATTTTGAAAATGGATGCCTCTGACTTTGCACTTAGATCTGTACTCTTTCAAACTGGTAATGATAGTCAATTACATCCAATAGCATTCTACTCTCAAAAAATTTCAGTTGTAAAGGTCAATTATAAGATCCAGAATAAAGAACTATTAACAATTGTTGATACTTTTGAAGAGTAGTGCCATTTGTTGGAGGAGGCTCAACACAAGATCATGATATATATATTGACTATAAAAACTTGGTGTATTTTATGAGTGCTCAAGTTTTAAATTGCCAATAAGCACGATGGAGCATATCATTATCTTGGTTTGATTTTATAATTACATATTATCCAAAAAAACTTCAAGGGAAATCAAAAGCCCTTTCTTGACAATCATATCTTGTGCCAAGAATAAAAAATATTGTATTGGATCAACAAAAATAAGTCATGTTAATGCCATCCAATTTATAATTGAAGACATTGATAATATCTATATATATAGATACAACTCTCAAGATAGAAATCCAAAGAGCAATGAAGACAGATCTATTTGTAGACAACATTCAACAACGTCTAACAAATATACATGTGGAAGAAAATAATAATTTTAAATTCAAACATAGATTGTTATTTTTCAAGGATTTTTTCTATATTCTTCTAGGCCTTATAAGATCTAAGTAAGATCTCACCACTTTCATTATATTTGTAACCTAATGGATCAATCTTTCCTACATAAAGAAATTCTAATATATATATATATATATATATATATATATATATATATATATATATATATATATATATATTCATTAAGTTTCTCATTCAATGCTTTAGTCTCCCTCTTCTACTACAAACTTTGCTGCCACAACTTCTCCTCTGCTACTCTCAATTTTTTTTTTTTTTTTTTTTTTTTTTTTTTTTTTTGATTTTAGATACTCTCTTCTTAATTAGTCCTTTTGGTAATTTTTCTTACTCACTTATATCTCTTATATTTAATTTTTCCAATACTTCTTTAATTCCTAAGATATTTTTTATATGGTGTTCAGTCTACTTGTTATTCTGGGCTGTCAAACCACACTATAGCCTGTTCCCTCCTTTTAACTTCTATCCAATATCACTAACTGGTTGAACATTAGCCTTGACCTCTATTGCCATCACCATCCTAATCATAAATCACCTCCCTTTGATGTACTCACATCCGACATTGCTATCCTACCTTGCTCTTCCTGCCTCTCTACTTACTCTTCCATGATTTGGTTATCTGGATTGATTTTCATGGTCTTCCTTGAAGATGTGTAGCTCGACATGCTATTGTTGTACAATACCTAGGACTTTATGATCCTCTCTTTGTTCCCTGACCATCTATACTCACTTGATATAAGTACGCAAGAAGAGTCTACAATTCTCTACCATAACCTTCTCTACCTTGTCACCTAAAATGTCCTTCATGGTCTTATTGTTTCTCACTCGGCCTAAATAAAATACTATATTTGATCTTATATCTTTCAATGCGCCTACAACCTCTTTATCTAGTATACAAAAATCTTTTGCCTCTTTAACCAATTTAGCTATAGAAAGCTTAGGTCCAAAAAGAAGGAAACAATTCAGGTCCGTAGGGTTCTTTCTTTATGAAGCATGAATCCATCCAAAGGACCAAAACCACCTCAACTATTTGAGTACTTATTCGGGGCCAATCTCCTTGAGCCTCACTATTCTTTAAATCCTCATCACGTTATCTATTGACATCATCATCATCACCAATAGCAGTTATTTGGCTTCATTTCTCAGAACCTCTAATATAGCAAATCAGACACCTCTCTTAGCTTTACCTTGATTATATTCCTCATTCTATGCATCTCGTTTGGACATGATTATCTTGTACATCTGTAGTAATTTATCAATATCTTCCAGTGATCCATTTTTATTAGCCTCTACACTGTTGTCGTGAAGTAAATACATCCATATATAGAAACCTAATTTAACTATCTTTTCTTTAAAATTTTATTAAGTTCTTTCTTTCTTCTTACCAATCTAAGTTTTTATATAGTTTAGGAAAAATTTCTCACTTTCTTTCTTTTTCTTTGGCTAAAATTTTACTTTATCTTTAATCTTAACTTTAACTTTGATTTAGCCTTGAAAACTTCTTTTATTTCTTTTATTTTTTTTCCAATCTTAGATTTTAGTAGATTCGGGATTATATTTGTAGATATAAGGAGTTTTGACTTTGAAGTTGAATTTAGGATTTTACCAAAGATAAATAGAGGTTTGGATGTCAATAGTCAGCTGCCATTAATAGTGCTGACTTGGAGGATTAGATTTGGGGTTTTTATAACTTTAAACTATTAATTGTTGACTTGGACTTTGAAGACCTTGGCTGCGACTTCTTTGACGAGCTTAGAAGAAAAGAAGACAAGATTTTTTGGAAAATACAGAGAGGTATTGAAAGAGAGCTTCTTCTTGGCATGAGTTTAGGTAGTAGAAATGTATGATTCGGAGCTTAGATGAGAGAGATATGCTTATTTGAACTTAAACTACTAATATGACATCTACTGTCATTTTTTAGGATAATTAGAAGTTTTAAGATACTAACAAGAAATCAAGAAGTTGGGTTAAAAACTAGACTTCAAGTTATACATTTTACGTCCAAGAATTGATAGAAATGAATTTAGAATGAGTGAGTTATAGCTAGTTAAACCCAGCAAACTAAACTGGGATTTTGAAGAAGTTAGATAAATAGAAGGGTTTACTTTAAGCTAGAACTTGAGTTTCAAGAAGAATTTGAAGCTCGTTTTTTGTGTACATATTATTTATACTATAAAGAGTCTATGTCTAAAATCTCATATCAATTGAGACTTTGATTAGGGAGTAATAGCAAATTTGTTCTCAGGTGTCTAGGGTTTTGACTTTTAAAAGTATCTGCCAAGGATTTGGTGATATCTAACGATCAACAATGAATTCATAGCTCAAAATGTATGTGATGAGGATCAAAGGTATGAGATATTTTTTACTAAATTTTGAGCTTATTTGAATGGCTAGATCTTAAATTATGAATTTTCAAGTTTCAGATTGAGATTTGACTTTTAAAAGTATCTACCAAGGATTTGGTGTTATCTAACGATCGGCAATGATTTCACAGCTCAAAATTTATGTGACAATAGTCAAAGGTATGAGATATGTTTTCCTAAATTTTGAGCTTATTTGAATGGCCGGATCTTAAATTATGAATTTTCAAGTTTCTAATTTGGTTTTTACTTATATAAATACTTCCTAATATTTTGATGATATCTAGTGATCAGTAATGAATTCACGGTTAAGAATTTTTGTGAAGATGACTAAAAAAGTGAACTCTATGCTTCCAAAATTTAAACTTATATAAATGGCTAGATTTTGATTTATAAATTTTTAAGCTTCTAGTTTGTTGATTTATTATACGCATGGTTTTGTGACTATAAAAGAAAAATTTAAGAAAGTTTGTGCATATTGGATCTAACTTGATTGTAAAGAGGGACCTTGCGTCTACCTGAAGCAGACTTTTGCCATGACACTGTTCCATTTGGAAATCTCAAAGTCATACAAGTCGTTTTGCTACAAACAAGTTGAGCTTTTCAGAGAAGATACAACTTCCACTAAACATCCATCAAAAGGATTTATCACACCCCAACTATTATATTTTGCTTCTGCGATAAATCGAAACTTAAATGGTGTATTATTATAATGTTCTTTCTACTACCATCTTTAGTATTTTTAAAAATCAAATACAATCCAAATCAAAACAATTTTTTTTCCACACAACATATTATTCCACTGCTCTCTGCCTCTAATTAGATCTGCTCTATTTAATCATCCATATTCTCCTTTTCATGATTACTCTCCCTACATAAAACTTTGAATCCCGTTGGTCATTGCTGATCTTTCTTTGGTTCCTTAACTAATGCCCACTGTTCCTTCTTAGTCGTTGCAGTCCATTTGGATTATTACATTTGCCTTGGCGTATATACCTCCCAACCTCAATTTTCCAACACCATATCTCCAAGCCACCGCAACATGGAATGTCAACCCTCTAATATCAATTCGGCCTACATCTTCACTTCCACCTTCAGTTTGATCATTTGTCCTACTGCTGCTACTATCGTATCTTCAAATCTCCACCAATATCTCCTTCGTACTCCCGACTCATCAAACTAGGCCACTGTCCTATATAAAATTTGATGGAGACTCCAAAAACACTCGTAATCTCATAACCAATTCTATAATCAGACCTATATTTTCTCACGACTGCCTATAAGTGTCTGTCATACCACCACCAAAGTCTTCCAAAATCATACTAATTCCTCTTATGTGCAATATGCCTGGATGCACTCTTCTAATTGCCTGCTCAGATTTTCTTGCCCCGTAACTACTCCCAGGTGTGTGTATATTTGTGTATATAAATCTACTCCTATAATCTTCAAAATCCTAATTTACTAACATCACTATGCTCTACAACCGGCACTCATCTGCAACCACTACAATCGGCACCGCACCTCTCTAATGGCGCCACGGTCAATCATTATTAGAACCAATTGCCGGGACTTGCCTTCATTTTTTTTATTTTTTTTAAAGTTCCAAACTCACACTTATGAGGGATCACAAGAGCTTAGTTTAGGGCTCTTTCCTATCCCATTTTATACAAAAATACTAACTTCAAAATAATTATTATATTAAATAAATTTTTTCTACTTCTAACTATTATTATTATTATTATTATTATTTTTTCTCTCTAACTACTTTTTTTATTAATTAATCAAATTAATTCTCTAATTTATCTTTTTAATTTTAAATCTTTAATTTTTTAAAATTTTTTAAAATTTTTAAGCTAAATTAATGTGAGGCAATAAATTTTTGGCTCATACAAGACTTCAAATTCTTCAAGCACAACATGACCTTCCAACAATTGAATATTTTAGCTTCAATAAGATCTTAGAATTAATATTAAGAGACTATTGGTAGCTTCACATGTAGAAATTGGTGAAAGAATTCATCTAATCTTACAAAATTTGTGCCAAGCAAAGGTCCCAAGACACCAACCATATGGACTTCTCCAACCACTTCCAATTCTTAAGGACCCATGGCAATTGTTACCCATGGATTTCATTATAGATCTTTTGATTTCAAATAGAAAAGATTCAATTTTTGTGGTGGTAGACCATCTTACCAAAATGACACATTTCAATCCATGCAACAAGACTATTTTTAAGGAGGAAACAACCAAGCTTTTTATTGATAATATTTATCAAATACATGGCCTTCCAAATAACATCATTTTGGACCAAGGACCATAATTTGTATCAAATTTTTGGAGAGGAATATTTCACTTTTTAAAGGTCAAGATCAACCTTTCATTAGCTTATCATTCTTAGACCAATGGTCAAGTAGAATGAGTTAATCAAATCTTGGAACAATATTTTTGTTGTAATATAAATTACCAACAAGATGATTGAATGGACCTCCTACCATTAGCCGAGTTTGCATACAATAACTTCAAAAATTCTTTGACAAAGCAAACTCCATTCTTTTCAAATTATAGATACCATTTTAAAGAAAGTCCATTTTAAATTGAAGATATGGAAAGCCTTGCTACAAAAAATCAAGCTACCTACTTAAAAGCCATCCATGAAGAATTAAAATTCTAACTGCAAATGGCTAAAGATTGATATAAAGACTATACAAATATTCATTGCAAGAACCAAAAAAAGTTCAAGGTAGGAGATTGTGTTTGGCTACTCTAATAAAATATACAAATGAATCGACCATCACAAAAAATAGAATATCAAAGACTTGGACCATTTACAATTCTATACCAAGTAAATCCAATAAGTTTTTATCTTGAATTATCAAGTAACATGTGTATTCATCTAGACTTTCATGTCTTGCTTCTAAAAATCTATTATAAATCAAGTATTATAGGAAGAATTCTTCCACCACCAACCTTAGTTGAAGACAATCAAGAGCTAGAATACAAAGTGGATGAAATATTGGATTCGCATATAAAACATGGACAATTGAAATATTTTATTCATTGAAAGGGCTATGGAGTTAGCAAAAGAATATAAGAACCTTCAAATAACTTGAAAAACACACTTGAGAAAGTTTACAAATTTTATCAGCAATATCTTAGAAAACCTAGATTCAATCATCATTGAAGATTTTATAGATACCAACATCTTTTGGCTTCTATATGATGTTTTTTCTACCAACAATAGAAGACCAATTTAAAAAAGAGAGAGCCATACCAAGACCTTCACTTGTATATAGTTATTTTCTCTAAGATATAATAGATTTTGCTAGAGGCTTATTAGTTATCATATCAAATCTTCATATTTTAAGGAAATTACAAGAATAAGAGTCAGATGGATCAGAAATTATCTTTGGAGGATGTCTTGAAGGTAGCAATAAAGAGCAGATTCTTATATAGGACATTGATACAATAGAGGTTATATCTAGAAGTCATCGACACTTCCTAAAGAATCTTGTTAAACCGGTAATCAACAAATAAAAGACGGAATGTGTTGCTTTTCTACTTTGATGAATTCTAGATTTTTTGCATATATGATTTGATCATGAATTCACTCCAATTCCTTATCGAATTTATTACTAAAAGGAGAGGTGGTATCACAAACATACTTTAAGTTATCACATTCTAAAACTTTTTGTAATCTTTTAGAATCTTTCGTAGTCTTTTAGTATCTTCCATAGTTTTTTAGAATCTTCCAAAATCTTCTAAAATCTTCTTTAGTTTTTTAAAAATCTTTTATAGTCTTTTAAAACCTTCTAGAATCTTCTTTAATCTTCTAGCACCTCTCGTAGTCTCCTAAAATCTTCTAAAATCTTCTAAAATCTTCTTTAGTCTTCTTGAACTTGCGTTAGTCTTCTAAAATCTTTTTCAATCTTTTAGAATCTTTTAAGATATTTTTAGAATGTTCAATACAACATAGGCCTTATAGTATAAATAAGAGGCAAGACCAAGGTGCACCTCATTCTTGCCAACACAAGTCTTAGAGCAATCCAAAGTATTACCTTGTTTCTTAATATCAATCTAGTTTCTTGTTCTTATCAATGATGTAGTTCTTTATTCTTGTCCATCCAGTTCTTTATTCTTGAAATTATTCTACCTTTGTAAGCTTCTCCTTATTTTTTTGCTAACTTGCTATCTTATATTTTTGACACTATCATGGATGAGGGTAGTAGTTTGAATATTATAGTAGTGAGAACTATGGAAAAATTAAGACTTAATATCAATGGTCTTTCTTCATTTGCGATTAATATAACTAATCAAAGCCAAGACACACCTTTGAAATAAATTAGTGGTTTTAAGATGACAATAAGAGATGAAGAATATTTTCTCACTATTCATGTGATTCATATGCATCTTAATAAAAATTCATATCCATTACTTCTAAGTAGACCTTGATTAAGGATAGCTAATGCAAAAATTGATTGGAGAGGTAAGAAATTCCATATCATCAATGGACCACCAGAAAACCTAACTAAAATCCTTATTCAATCTCAAAGATTGTATTCAGCCAAAATCTCATCTCACTCTTTAGAAGATGAGATATTGAGTCCTCAACCACAGAAGGAGTTTAGAAAGAAGGTTAGGTTTGCTGATTTGGTAGCAAGCGAGAGAATTCACTCAAAAATGGTCAAGTCAATTCCATTAGGATATATAGGCTTTGGAATATATGATTGGAAAGATGATGGAGAATTCACTTAGTGGTTGAAAAATCATCTTACTTCAAATGGGAATGATATTGTAAATATTAATTTTATAGATGATTTTGCCACTTAGCAAAATCATGAAGAAGAAGTGGATTTAGCAATCCTAATAGATAACATTAAGTATGAAGATGCCTTTGGAGTAAACTTTGATGACACTCAAGTTCATAAGTTAAACAAATTAATAGAAGAAAACAACCTTACTCTATCTTTATAATTTAAATAATCTTCTAATAGTCTTATGGTTGGAAATGATATGACAAATTATCCATAAATACCAAATGATTGGTATAAAATATCTATAGAGCAATCTCATGTACATGACCTTGATTACAAGTTGATGGATGCATCTTTAAAGAATGAAGATCCAAAACTAATTAAAGTTGGAGAATAATTGGTAGAGAATGAATTATTAAGTTATAGATTGTTAATTATGGAATATAGGGATGTCTTTGTTTGATTTTATAAAGACTTTAAAGGCATACCTCTTGAAATAGTCTAATATCATATTCTACTTCTTCTTAATTAATTTCCATGAGATAAAAGAAAAGAAGAATGAATCCCAACTTAGAATTATTGGTCAAAGTCAAACTAGAGAAATTCCTCTAAGCTGGATTTATTCAACCCATTGTTGTGAAGTAAATATATCTATAAATAGAAATCTAATTTAACTATCTTTTCTTCAAAATTTTATTAAGTTCTTTCTTTCTTCTTACCAATCTAAGTTTTTATATAGTTTAGGAAAAATTTCTCACTTTCTTTCTTTTTCTTTGATTAAAATTTTACCTTATCTTTAATCTTAACTTTAACTTTGATTTAGCCTTGAAACTTTCTTTTATTTCTTTTATCTTTTTTTCAATCTTAGATTTTAATAGATTCAGGGTTGTATTTGTAGATATAAGGAGTTTTGACTTTGAGGTTGAATTTAGGATTTTACTAAGGATAAATAGTAGATTTGGATGTCAATAGTTGGCTACCATTAATAGTGCTAACTTGGAGGATTAGATTTGGGGATTTTTATAACTTTAAACTATTAATTGTTGACTTGGACTTTGAAGACCTTGGCTGCGACTTCTTTGACGAGCTCGGAGGAGAAGAAGACAGGGTTTTTTTGGAATTTCCAAAGAAGTATTAAAAGAGAGCTTCTTCTTGGCATGAGTTTAGGTGGTAGAAACACAAGATTTGGAGCTTAGATGAGAGAGATATGCTTGTTTGAACTTTGACTACTAATATGACATCTACTGTCACTTTTTAGGATATATTAGAAGTTTTAAGATACTAACAAGAAATCGAGAAGTTGGGTTAAAAACTAGACTTCAAGCTATACATTTTACATCTAAAAATTGATAGAAATGTATTTAGAATGAGTAAGTTATGGCTAGTTAAACCCAGCAAACTAAACTGGGATTTTGAAGAAGTTAGATAAATAGAAGGGTTTGCTTTAAGCTAGAACTTGAGTTTCAAGAAGAATTTGAAGCTCATTTTTTGTGTATATATTACTTATACTATAAAGAGTCTATGTCTAAAATCTCATATCAATTGAGACTTTGATTAGGGAGTAATGGCAAATTTGTTCTCAGGTGTCTAGGATTTTGACTTTTAAAAGTATCTGCAAAGGATTTGGTGATATCTAACGATCAGCAATGAATTCATAGCTCAAAATGTATGTGATGAGGATCAAAGGTATGAGATATGTTTTCCCAAATTTTGAGCTTATTTGAACAGCTGGATCTTCAATTATGAATTTTCAAGTTTCGGGTTGAGATTTGACTTCTAAAAGTATCTGCCAAGGATTTGGTGTTATCTAACAATCAGCAATGAATTCACAGCTCAAAATTTATGTGACAATAGTCAAAAATATGAGATATGTTTTCCCAAATTTTGAGCTTATTTGAACAGCGGGATCTTCAATTATGAATTTTTAAGTTTCGGATTGAGACTTGACTTCTAAAAGTATCTGCCAAGGATTTGGTGTTATCTAACAATCAGCAATGAATTCATAGCTCAAAATTTATGTGACAATAGTCAAACGTATATGATATGTTTTCCTAAATTTTGAGCTTATTTGAATGGCCGGATCTTCAATTATGAATTTTCAAGTTTTGGATTGAGATTTGACTTCTAAAAGTATCTGCCAAGGATTTGTTGATATGTAATGATCAGCAATGATTTCACAGCTCAAAATTTATGTTACAATAGTCAAACGTATGAGATATGTTTTTCTAAATTTTGAGCTTATTTGAACAGTTGGATCTTAAATTATGAATTTTCAAGTTTCTGGTTTGGTTTTACTTATATAATTACTTGCTAATATTTTGATGATATTTGGTGATCGGTAATGAATTCACGGTTGAGAATTTTTGTAAAGATGACTTAAGAAGTGAACTCTATGCTTCCAAAATTTAAACTTATATGAACAGCTGGATTTTGATTTATAAATTTCCAAGCTTCTAGTTTGTTGATTTATTATACGCATGGTTTTGTGACTATAAAAGAAAAATTTAAAAAAGTTTGTGCATATTGGATCCAACTTGATTGTAAAGAAGGACCTTGCGTCTACTTGAAGCGGACTTTCGCCACGACATATTGGTGCTTCCTCTGAGAGCTGCTTTAGGGGCAATCAGTTGGGTTAAGAATCATGGAAGATACAAATTCAGGGACAAATTTACGAGAAGGACAAAGAACGGTTGGAGCCATGGATCTTTTGAGGGCGGTCACCATGTTGGTGGAACAACAACGATCTAATTTGGATGGACATGGAGCTATAAAGGCACTTGGAGGAGTCATTGACAAGGTAGGCCGGTTTGATGGCAAAGATGTCACTAAATTTCTTAAAGCCTATGTTTGTGAAATGGAGATCCATCAAGTTCTACAAGCTAGAATGTTAGAGACTTTTGATTTGGCTGTGGTACCAGAGATTTGAGATCGAGTGCGTTATATAAGAACAACTGCTAATGCAATCATATGGGTGAGGTTTGAAGAACGGATGAGAAATGAGTTCTTTGATGAAGACATTGACAGGATGACTAAGCGGTTTTTCCTAGATTGGGTGGAACAACGCCCAGGAAAGATGATGGGACCAAATGAGTTACTCGGAGCATTTGAAAAGAAATATGGTCAACTTTCTATGTCAGATCAAATGTTCTTGGATGGTCGAAAGTTTGAGCTGTTTTTACAAGCAGTTGATGAAGCTTTAGAAGATAGATTGCTTATACTTTTGGGAGACAAGGATGGAGAAGGTGGCTTCACCACAGATTGGAGAAGAGTGGAGGAATCCATCATTTTACTAGCCAAACAACAAAAGGTGAGATCTAGGGGAATGGGGGCATATGCAGAAGCCATTCTAATAGGCATCTCGAAAGAGCCAATCACTTTTTCAATTCAAAATACACCATTGGTGCAATCCACTCCATCTATAGTTGTTGGAAAGAGCAAAACAATAGA